>CM077151.1:95002237-95082135 GCA_039583875.1 Platanthera guangdongensis | reverse complement strand
CAAAGACTGGATCAGTGAAAGTGATGAAGACTTTTGTTGCCTTCACTAGACACTTTCAGAAATTCTTGAAGAAGAAACAGTGGAGGTCAAGACCTTCTACTTCAAAGGGAAAGGAAGTCTTTTATCAGGAGAAAAAGCCTTCAAAGAAAGACAGGAGAGGACAAAGTCAAGCAAGGCAACTGGATCTAAGATAGTGTGTTATTGCTGCAATAGACAGGGCCATGTTATTGCAGATTGTCCAGAGAAGAGAAAGGAATCTGGTGACAGGAAAAAGGTTCACTTTAAAGGCAAGAAAGAGAAGTCTTTTGTTGCCAAGAAAGAGAAGACTCTATTAGATATCTCTTCTTCAGAAACTGAGTCTGAGGCTGAAGCCTACATAGGGCTGTTTGCTGAAGAAGAAGAAGAGGAGAATTCATGCAGATCATGGAGTCTATTTATGAACAAGAAGACAGTCAATGCCAAGGGCTAATGGCTTTGACAGAGAGTGCCAAAATCCTGGAGCAGCCAGGACCCAGTAAGGTACAAGGTTCAAGTTCAAGTTCAGTTTCTTGTTCTAGTTCAGATTCAGATTCTTCTTCATCAAGTGATGAGAATGTATCTGAGTCTGAGGATGATATTCATCAGCTTATAGATGAATATAAGGTGATGTTGCAGGCTTACAAGAAAAGCAAGACCCTAGCCAAAAGTCAGGCAAAGGAAATTGCTATTCTTAAAGCTGCAGCAACAGATTTTGAGAAGTCTTTTGATCAAAAACTGAATGAGATAGCCAGGTTGAAGCACATAACAGTGATTCAAATGGGTACTATATCATTTAAAATGATCAAATCAAGAGTCTAGAGATCAATCTTTAGAAAGAGAGAGAGCTTGTTGCTAGGTTTTCTAAACCTAAGTCAGTGTTACCTTTAATCGATGAATTTGTTCATCATAAAGGCAAGGATGGACTGGGCTTTATTAGACCTGCAGGGACTGAGCAGTCCAAGTCTAAGTCCAAGGGCAAAGCCCCAAAATTCAACAAGCCTGCTGTAGACAAGTCAGCCAAGGCAGTACCTAAGCAAAGACAACAAGTTTGAATGTTGGTGCTATGGCAAAGTTGGCCATTTTGCAGTGGACTGTTGGCACAATGCTAGTGCCAAAGTGAGTACCAAACTACCTGTTGGAAAGCCAGTGGGTAGCTTTGTCAGATTGCAGACTAACAAGTACCAAGGACCCAAGAATTCTTTGGGTTCTAAGGTTCATTAATCTGTTTTGCAGGTGAGTCCAAGTGTTCATACCCCAATACGGTACTTGGACAGTGGATGTTCCAGACATATGACTGGAACTAGAAGATTACTAAAGGACTACATTCCAGTAAAAGATGGTCCAAAAGTAACCTTTGGTGGTTCTGAAAAATGAATCATCAAAGGATTTGGTAACATTTCTACAAACTTAGTTACCATTACTCAAGTGGCTTATGTTAAAGGGTTGAAACACAACCTAATAAGTATAAGTCAATTAAGTGATGTAGGGTATGACATCTCATTTGTCAAAAATGGTTGTCATATCAAGAGGTCAAGTGATCAAAGAATCATTTTGACAGTTTATAGGAAGAGGAATGTCTACTGCCTAGACATTATGGTTGAGAACAATGGTTCTCCAGTTTGTCTTGTAGCTGATGAGACAGTCTCTCATTGTGTCAAATGGCACAAGAGGCTTGCCCATCTTAACTACAAGACTATTAGCAAACTCTTTAGCAAAGAGTTAGTGAGGAATGGTCCTCAAGTTAAGTGTGTCAAAGATGGTATTTGCTCAGCTTGTCAAAAGGGCAAGCAGACTAAATCCACCTTTAAAGCATAGAAAACAAAGATGCTGTGAGGTGTTTATACCTCTTGCATATGGATCTCTTTGGTCCAATGCCAGTTCACAGCTTAGGTAGGAAGGTCTATACCTTTGTAGTTGTAGATGACTACTCAAGGTTTTCCTGGGTGTTCTTCTTAAGACAGAAATCTGAAACACCTAGTGTCTTCTATAGCTTTGTCAAGCAAATTCAAAATGAACTAAATAGTACAGTGGTCAAATTAGAAGTGACCATGGTATTGAATTTCAGTCTGATAGCATGACAAAACTGTGTGAAGACTTTGGGATATTTCAAGAATTCTCTTCACCTAAAACCCTCAGCAAAATGGCATTGCTGAGAGGAAGAATAGAACCTTGATAGAGGCTGGTAGGACCCTATTAAGTGATACATCACTGCCAGAGTATTTCTGGGCTGAAGCAGTTAACACTGCATGTCATGTTATAAATAGGGCTACCATCACTAAAAGGCTAAACAAGACCCCCTATGAAGTTGTGAAAGGCAGGAAACCAAACATATCCTATTTTAGGATCTTTGGTTGTAAATGCTTCATACTTAACAATGGGAAGTCTTACTTAACTAAGTTTGCTGCCAAGTCCCAAGAGGGAATTTTTGTTGGGTACAGCAATAATAGTAAGGTTTATAGAGTCTACAACTTGACTACACAAGTTGTAGAAGAATCAGTGCATGTAGTTTTTGATGAGACTAAACTTATTAACAATGAGTTGTCTAGTAGTGTATGCAGCCCCACATGTTTAACAAAGAAAATGGACAAGCTAACTATAGAAGAAGTGCCTGCTGCAAGACAGCAAGTAGAAGACAGTAGCTGTTGTCCAGGGGGAGAACTACATGTGCCAATTGCTGAAGAAATCCAAGGTATACAGCATGATGCAGATGCTGAAGTGGTTCAACCAGAAGTTAGGATGCCTCCAGCCCACAGGCATCTTAGAGATCATCCAGTAGAGCTGATTATTGGAGATCCAAGACAAGGAGTTCAAACCAGGAGTAGAAACATGAATGCAGCAATCTACTCCAGCTTTCTGTCACAAGTTGAACCTAAGAAGTTTGAAGAAGCAATACAAGATCCACAATGGACTGAAGCAATGCAAGAAGAGCTTAATCAGTTCAAGAGGTGCAAGGTCTGGGAACTTGTTCCTAAACCTAAAGACCACAATGTAATAGGAACTAAGTGGATCTACAGAATAAGATGGATGAACAAGGGGTCATCATTAAGAATAAGGCTAGACTGGTTGCTAAAGGATATAGGCAAGAAGAAGGTATTGATTTTGATCAAACCTTTGCTCCAGTAACCAGACTGGAAGCCATAAGATGTTCTTGGCCTATGCAACCTATCAAGGATTCAAGGTATACCAAATGGATGTCAAGTCAGCATTCCTAAATGGTAATCTTAAAGAAGAAGTCTATGTGGAGCAGCCTTCAGGTTTTGTTGATCCAACTCTACCTCATCATGTCTATAGACTTAGGAAAGCTTTATATGGGTTAAAGCAAGCCCCTAGGGCTTGGTATGAAACCCTATCTAGTTTCCTCATTGAGAACAAGTTCTCAAGGGGAAAATAGATAAGACTCTATTCCTTAGGGAATCTAGAGGCAAAGTTATACTAGTCCAAATATATGTAGATGACATTATATTTGAGTCTACTGAAAGCAGCCTTTGCAAAAAGTTGCAAAACTTATGCAAGGTTAGTTTGAGATGAGTAGTATGGGAGAGCTGAAGTTTTTCTTGGGTCTCCAAGTTAAACAGACTGAGAGTGGTTTATCCATTTGTCAGTCAAAGTTCACCCTAGAACTCATAAGGAAGTATGGTATGGATTCATCCAGTACCATGAAGACTCCTATGGGGTCAAGTATGTCTCTTAGCAAGGATGATGCAGGGAAACATGTAGATGAAACCTTGTATAGAGGGATAGTTGGCTCCCTATTATACTTGACTGCTAGTAGACCTGACATCATGTATGCTACATGTGTTTGTGCCAGGTATCAAGCCTGCCCTAAAGAGTCTCATTTGACAGCAGTCAAAAGAATATTGAGATATCTAAAAGGCACTCCCTATCTAGGCCTCTGGTACCCTAGGAATGGAGATTTTGATCTAACAGGTTATTCAGATGCAGACTTTGCAGGATGCAAAGAGGATAGAAAGAGCACTACTGGAACCTGTCAATTCCTAGGTGGGAGACTAATTTCATGGAGTAGCAAGAAGCAAACCAGTGTGGCTATCTCCACAGCAGAGTCAGAGTATGTAGCTGCAGGAAGTTGCTGTGCTCAACTTCTGTGGATACAACATCAGCTAGAGGACTATGGATTTCAGGTAAGTAGAACTCCACTTTTCTGTGATTCTACAAGTGCTATTTCAATAGCTAATAACCCTGTATCACATAGTAGAACTAAACATATTGAAATTAAATATCATTTTCTTAGGGAGCATGTAGAAAGAGAAGATATTTTACTTGAATATGTTAAAACTGATAATCAAATAGCTGATATGTTTACTAAGCCCCTAGAAGAAGCTAAGTTCAATAGATTCAAAATTGAACTAGGAATGTTAAACTTAGAGTAAGTTTACAGATTTGAAATGACTAAGTAAAAAGGTGTCGACACATAGACAAGTCTATGTCGACACAGAATAGTGGTGTCGACACTTCAGGAAAAAGGTGTCGACACATCTAGGAATGTGGTGTCGACACTTCAGAATGTTAGTGTCGACACATGTCCAGTAGGTGTCGACACATCCAATATGGTGTCGACACTTATGTTTTACTCAGATTTTCTAAGTAAAGTCTCGACAATATGTCGAGTTATGTTGTGTCGACACATAACCAAGTGTCGACACATAATCTGTTGACTAAACTTGTGTCGACACATATGTGTCGAGACATTATAAGTCAGTGTCGACACTTATTGCCAGTGTCGACACATTTTAAGTTAGCTGTCCCGCCTGTTCATCTTCAAAATTAGAAAGGTATAAATAGGGTTCTGTCTTTGTTTGTCGACACACTTTCAAAGTTTCGAGACCAAAACTACTGTGTCGACACCTCTCTTTTCTAAAGACAAATTCTACAAACCCTAATGGCACCTAAGCTTGAGGAGAACGTTAACGAAGGATATGAGCTTGTGCGCGGCGCGTTCGACGATGCTGATCCAGAAATCAAGGCAGTAGTAACCCTAGTCGCCGATTCAGGGTTAGAGTACTTAGTTTCAGAACCAACTAAGATATGGAAGAAGGAGGTACTTGAATTCCTTAATCGAGCTGCAGTAGATGAATCTGGATACAAAATCAAATCCAGAGTTCATGGAGAAAAGGTTAAGGTAACCCCAAAAAGTCTGAGGAAGATTCTTCAATTGCCAAGAACTCAAGATGAAGAAGAGGTGACTGCTTCAAAGACCAGGGAAGCTCTTACCTGGTGTGGACTTGATCCAAAGATGAAGATAGGTTCTGTTTTCAATAGAAAAGGCATGAATAATCAAGGAAAATTCATGTCAGAGATTGTTGGTAAGGTCTTACTCAGCAAGCCTGGAGGGCATGACAGAGTGTCTGCCCATATGTTTGGAATAATGATAAGAATTATCTTTACTCTAAGAACTGATTGGTCAGTGATAGTCTTTGAGAAAATTAAAGAAAGTCTGAAGAAGCCCAATCTGGGCAGAATCTTAAGTCTCTACCTTGCTGGTGTGATACCAGAGGTAATGAGTTCTGCTGCAGGAAGTAAGATAAATCACATGAGGAAGATGGATCAAAGGATCTTTTCAAGATGGGACAGGGTGTTGTCCAAGGAGAATACAGTTACTAAGAAAGATACTCCCCCAAAAAAAGAGAAAAACTGCTCCAATGGCACAAGAGTCCTCCAGCAGTTCAGGGAGTGAAGAACATGTTGTTTTCACTCCTGATGATCAAGAGGAAGAGGCTGTAGTGAAATCTCCTGCTGCTCAAGAGGCTGCTGAGATCCAGGGGGAGCTGCCTGAAGCTAGCCCCATCCACAAGGATCACAGCCAGGGGGAGCCTCCAGTTGTAGAAGAACCCTCTATACTGGACAGTGAGCAAGCCACCACCATCATACAAGAGGTACTCACTGAACTCAACACCTTAGATTATTATAGAAGATGCTGATCTGTCTGATGTTAATCAGCAAACTCAGCTGCCTAGTCAAGCTCCAGATGTTGTTATAAGAGACACATCTGCTGCTCCAGTTATTCCTGATCCTGTGGTTGAAGAACCAAGAATTTCTCCAGCTTCTTCACCCCCTGAATACACCATGGAAGATTTATTTCTAAATCTAGATCAAGCAGATTTTGACATGGACAAGGATGCTGATACAAGAGATAATGCTGCTGCTGAGGGGGAGAAGGTACAAGATCTGGAAGAGCCTTTTAGGCAGGAAACTGAGAAAGCACCTGAAGTGCAGAAAGAGAAGCCACAAAGCCCTAAGGATAGGGTTGACATAGCCAGCACTTCTGCCTCTGAAGATGAGGAGAGTGCTAGGGCAAAGAAGAAGAAATTGTATGTCTTTAAAAGGAGAAGTCAGAGTTTTAAGAAAGCTCTGCAATCTATAGCCCCACAGCCTATAGTTCAACAAGCTCCAACTGTTGATTATAGTGCATTAATGATTGCAATGCAGATTAAAATGGATGAACAAAGAAAAGCCATTGAGGCTTATGTTGATGCAGGGCACAGATCATTACAGTTTGATCTTGCCCAAGATATAGAGTCTATAAGGTTTGAAATGAACCTTAACAAAAAGGAAATGACTGATTGCTTCCACAAAGGTGGAAATGCAGTGGTGTATTTGGCAACACACCAAGAGAAGATCAAGGCACAGGTGGATGATATAGCATTGAAACAAGGATATGTTCTTGAGAATCAATTAAGAATGAATGACAATTTGACTGCCTCCCATAATGTTATAGTCACTGAGTTGAAGAACAAGGCTGCTGAACCTTCTACATCTACTGCTGCTGCTAAAGCTGATTTTGATAAAGTATTCCAGGAAGAAATTTCTGCTGTAAAGACTGCTATCCAAGCCTCCCAGAAGGTCATATCTGAACAACTTCAAAAGCTAAAACCTTACTTTAAAGATGGAATCAGGTACTTGGATAGTCAGATCAGATTTCAAAAGGATGATGTCAGAGATCACATGGCTAGAGAAGTCATAAAGGGGGAGAGAGTGTTAGTCAAGGCAAGTTCTGATCATGCAAAATGGATATCAAATTCAATCAGGGCTACACTTGGATACTCTCCTCTGTGTGATGACCAAGATGTTGCTGAATCAGGCATTAACCCTGCCTATCTTGGAGGTGAGCAACCAGAAGTAGCTCAGGTCATTTATCCACCTGCAGACTTTGAAATGATTCATGCTGAGGTACAGACCATGTACAGCCCATCTGGGGGCAAGGACAATGTTCATATTGAAAAGGTTGTTCAACCTATATCTGAAGCCATGCAAGAGGCTCTACAGAAAGAGGAAGAGACAAGGTTGTCCAAAAGAGGTTTAGGGAACAAGCAAAACAAAGGCCAGACTTTGAACAGTGGAGCCCTACCTCTAGGAATATAATTTTAACTGCCTGGAAAGCTGCCAAGGACAATACTCATGACAGGAACAAGTGGTTCTCTGAAGCAGAATGGAGAAAACATGAGATCAGGCAGGAAGCAATAGTTCAGTATAGAAGGAAGGAAAAGATGGGAAAGCTACCTCCTACTGCAGTGGAGCCTAGCAAGTACTTTCCTAAGCCATATCACTATTTTGAGAGGCAGAAGATCAAAGCTGAAGAGCTTAAGAAGAATGACTTGAAAGGAAAGAAGCATGCTGATGCTGAAACTGCTGATGCCCCTGTCAAAGCTCAAGTTCGAGCTGGCAAGGGAATAGTTATCAAGGAACCTGACCAGAACTAGATTAAGAATTTACTTGAAGATTATTTTGTAATCTGTTGAATGTAAAACATTTTTGTGAACTATTGGAAATGTATAAGACAAATGTTAGAACAATATATGATCAATATAATTCATGTTTGTTCTGTGAATATGTCTATTTCTTAATTGTTCTATGTTGATGTATGTGTATACATGTGTAATTTATACATGTTATGTTAACCCTGCTGTACTTTATTTTGCTTTACATCACTTTGTAATTTTTAATTATAATGGTGTATATCATTGACTAAGGTTATGACTTCTCCAAATAGGGGAGATTGTTGGGTATATTGGTTAACTGTACCTGATTTGAAGAAGCCTCACCCAACTCAATGATATACATCATAATGTATTTGATGTATGTTGAGTTTACTTGTGTAGGTTATGTAATCACTGGACTGAAGCAAAAGTTTCTAATTCCATGTGTCGACACCCAGAGGGAAAGTGTCGACACTTAAGAAGGCTTGTGTCGACACCCAGACAAGCAGTGTCGACACTTGGAGTCATTGTGTCGACACCTGGGATGCAGAGTCGACACCAGACAGTAAGTGTCGACACTTGGAGCTGTGTCGACACTCAGTGAAGAAAAGTGCAGACAGAAAGTGTCGACACAAGGAGCTGTGTCGACACCCAATGAAGCTGTGTCTACACCAGAAAGTGTCGACACTTGGAGCTGTGTCGACACTCAGCAAAAGTCTGCAGAGACTAAGTTAAAGTGTCGACACTCAATAGAAGAGTCAGCACTTGAAGTAAGTGTCGACACCCAGCACAATGTGTCGACACACAACCAGAAGAGTCAACACATGAAGTAAGTGTCGACACCCAGCACAATGTGTCGACACTCAGCTAAAGACTCTACACTTGAAGAAAGTGTCGACACAAGGAGCTGTGTCGACACTTAGCAAAGATCAGAAAGATCAACAAAATTATTCTAAGTACAAGTGTCGACACTAAGGGAATGTGTCGACACTCAGCTGAAGTCTCAACAAGAAGAAGGTGTGTCGACACAAGGAGCTGTGTCGACACTCAGCAAGAATCAACATAGAAGACTATGTGTCGACACCAAGAAGCAGTGTCGACACTTAACAGATTCAACACAAGAAGTTGTGTCGACACAAAGGTGATGTGTCGACATTTAGAAGAATACAGCTAAAGAAAGAAGATGAAGTACTTGTGTCGACACTCAATTTCAGTGTCGACACCTGAAGAAGAATCTGTGTCGAGACATACAAGGAGTTGTGTCGACACCTTGTAGACTTGTGTCGACACTTACACAACATGTGTCGACACTTGGACTATAAGTGTCGACACTTAAAGACAGAAAGTCTCGACACTTTCAGACAGTTAGAGATTTTCAAGAAATGACTGGATGACTTGACAGCTGCCGTTCCAGCCGGTCTACAGCACCTGTCAGAGATATCAGAAGTCAGTTATGGACCGGACCAGCCGGTTACCATGAAGAAGGCCTATAAATAGGCACCTACAGTTTACAGAAATTGAAGTTTAAGAGTGATTCAGATTGTTGTTCAAGTGGATCACATTGTTGAAGAACAAGTTATTAAAGTGATACCAAGAGTATCAATACAAGAAGATCTTGCAGTCCAAGTGCAGATCTAAGAAGTTGGAGAGAGAGGGCTCCATCCAAGAAATCAGCCTCTGGAACTAGGCTGAGAAGAAGGATTCAGATACATTCTGGATCTTAAGTGGCAGAGGTCAAGGAACAACTGCAGGAGGATTCAGTCTTATTCAGTTCTACTCAAGAAGCTTTGAAGAAAGCTAAGTCAGATTGAATCCAGCTGAGTTCTTCCAAGAACTCATCAAGAAACTCTCAACTCCCCTCTTTTATTTCTGAGTTGTAGAGTTATATCTGTAATACATTTTTAACTTGTAGGATCCTTTGGATCTGAGTGAATTGTAAGCCTATAATTATAAAGGCTGAGGGTAGGGCTTGAGAGCCTGAGTGTAGGAGATTGAGATCTCTGAGTGTAGGCCTTGTTGGCTGAGTGTAGGCCTTGGTTGGCTGAGAGTAGGCCTTGGTTGGCTGAGTGTAGGCCTTGATTGGCTGAGTGTAGGCTTTGGGATAAAGCTGAGTTGTAAGGCTTTGGGCCTGAGGTGTAGGAACCAATTTGGGTTCTGAGACAGTGGAGGAGTTTGGCCGAATCTAGTACACTGCTAGATAGGCGAAGGGGGAAAGTGGATGTACCCATATCTTGGGGAACCACTATAAACCACTGTGTATGTTGTGCTGTGCTGTGATTGTTGTTGTGCATGCTGTGTGTTTGCTGTGATAAAATAGTTAGTATTCTGTGATATAACTGATTGCTGCCATTTAAGTTTAAAAAGGATTAGGTCACCTATTCACCCCCCCCCCCTCTAGGTGTTTAGGTACCATATCTTTCAAGGCCTTCGAGGGCCGGCTTCGCAATTTGGGCTTTAGCCCGCTATTGACCGCTTGGTCCGGCAGCACCTGCAAGCACAATCCACCACACAGTGGTAAACAAAAGTAACGTTCAGCAATGCTGACCAAATTATAACGATCCCGCCCAAAATCGGGGCGGCGATGCTCCTTCCCTGCATTTTATTAGCACAACCAAGCAGTAAATAAATACATTTCATCACAGGCATTGGCACGCACGACCACATGCCCCGTGCTCTCATGGCACATTCTCGGTGATCACAGTCTAAGTCTGCCGACTCACCACCGTCCCCGGGATCGCAATCTCTCGTGAGCATTTGGTCTTTCTGGCCACTGCCTAAGACCCTCAATCTATGCCAACGGTAAGTGCCAAGTAACTTTAGGTCTCTTTAACCGAACGACATAGAGCGGGTACGGTTCCGCCTGACCCGTTGCTCACACCGCAACGTTAATTCAAAACATATGCGCGGGTCAAACTTTCCCGAGTCCCAAATCGTTTACACACAACACATAACCCAGTTATGTTCAAATTGGCTCCCAGGCCTACAGGTTTGGCAGAAACATGCATCTGCCCAGTTTTCCGGGTGCACCTTTGGGTTAATCCCCAAGGCACCCTGTTGTAATCTACCACGTAGAAAAACCCGAAAACAAACATTCGCACGGAGTCTTCTCCGGCATTTATGCAATGCAACATCACCGATCCAGACCAACATGTCCGGATAGGCTTCACACATCATGTCTATATCCGTTCTCGATTACGGACTCTAAATAACGGGGACTTTACATATCTACCTGAAGGAACGCCTCCAACTCACCGCAGACTCGCGAGAGCGGGCTTCCTATGCAAAAGAAGTAGATCTTCACATGCTCAAGTAGAGAATCGTTACCCTAGAGTTCTTCCTTGGCGCCATGGAAATGTAAGCGGATGAAAAGCACCGCACTCTCTTTGCCTCCGTAGATCCGAAGTCAGTTCGCGATTTGGAGCTCCGAAGCTCCTCCAAAGACCGGATCTAAGCTTCTTCTTCCTCCTTTGCTCTCCTCTCTCTAGACTTTAGAAAGAGAACCTCTCAAGTGAAATGAGGGTTTCAAGGGTCCAATCCCGTGTATATCCAAGCACTAACAGCCCCTGCCGTCGGATCCCGAATTAAAGAAGCGAACGGCCACGATCCAGATCTAAAATGCAGAATCTCGGCTGAACACGGCCTGTGACACGCCCGTGTCCACGGCTGTGTCCCTCATTCGCCGTCAAAATCGACGCGTCTCGAAAAACACACGGGCATCCGACACGCCCGTGTTCGACTTGACATGCCCGTGTTCCAACTTACACGGTCGTGTGGTTGGCCGTGTGCCCCCATCGACACAGCCCTGAAAACAACCCGAGACTCACACGGGTTCTGGACACGCCCGTGTCCAATGTGACATACCCGTGTCACACCCAAACACGCCTGGGCTCCAGGCCGTGTTCACGGTCTCGACACTTTGTCGAGCGAAGTTCGTCGACCACATGACACGGCCTTGGACACGCCCGTGTCCTAGGCCGTGTGCCTTGTCTCGACACATCGTCGAGCGAAGATGTCGACTCCCCGGGCCGATCGTCAACACGGGCTCGACACGCCCTGAGATACGCCCGTGTCTCAGGCCGTGTTCACTGCTCGACGATCGTCGACTCCAAATTTTGTCGACCTCGCGGCCAACTCGTTGACTCGAGCCTGACATGCCCTGGGACACGCCCGTGTCCCAGGCTGTGTGCCCCCTGCCAAATACCAGATTTGGCCCGAAACGCCTCTCGTCGCTCTTTTGAGTTTCGGGGCCTTACAACTCTCCCCCTCTTAAAAGAATTTCGTCCTCGAAATTTACATAAAGGAAAGAAACATAAAACTTAAATGGTACCTGAGTGAAACAACTCCGGGTACTCCTCAAGCATAGTCTGCTCTCGTTCCCAAGAGAGCTCCTCTCGGCCGTAATTGTCCCAATGGATCTTGACCATCCTGATCTCTTTATTGCGTAGCCGCTTGACCTCCGAGTCCTCAATTCGCACGGGTTTGACCTTCGTCGTCAACCCACTATCAACAGGCACTTGATCGACCGCGATCACTTGTGTAGGCTCTTGCACCGCCTTCCATAGTACCGATATACGGAATATCATGTAAACCACTAAGCTCCACCGAAAGCTTCAGCCGATAGGCTGCTTCACCAACCCGCTCCAGAACCTCAAACGGACCAAGGTACCTCGGGCTTAGCTTTTTCAATCGCCGCACCCGCGAGACACCCTTGAACGGCTTGATCTTTAAGTACACCAAGTCTCCCACAGCGAACGCCACGTTCCTGTGCTTGGCATTATAGTACTTCGCCTGATGGTCCTGAGCGGTTAGCAACCTCTCCCGAATGGTTCGCGCCAATGAAGTAGCATCCTCCACCTCTTGACGCTTCTACAACTTTGACTCACCCGTTTCCAACCAGGACAACGGCGTGCGACATCTTCTACCATAAAGGGCCTCAAAGGGCCCCATTTGAATACTCGCCTGGTAGCTATTGTTGTACGCGAATTCCACCAAATAAAGATGGTCTTCCCATTTCTTTCCAAAGTCCAAGACACACATGCGGAGCATGTCTTCCATAGTCCTATTGGCCCTCTCGGTCTTGTCCATCTATTTGCGGATGAAAGGCTGTGCTGAATTTTCACTTTGTTCCCAACATTTGCTGCACTAGCCTCCAATCATTGGACGTGAACCGCCCATCTCGGTCACTCACGATGCTGCGGGGCACACCGTGAAGCCGCGCTATATTATCCACATATAGTTTTGGCAACTTCTCCACCGGATCATCCTTCCTATGCGGAATGAAATGTGACACCTTCGTTAGCCGATCTACGACCACCCAGATGGCGTCGTTCCCCTTTTGCGACCTTGACAAACCGTGCACAAAGTCCATAGTGATGTCGTCGAATTTCCACTCCGGAATAGGCAAGGACTTCAGAAATCCTCCCGGCTTTTGGCACTCCGTATTCACCAAGGCGCAAGTTTGGCACTTTGCCACGTAGAGTGCCACATCCTTCTTCAAACCCGGCCACCAAAACAGTTTCTTAAATTCGCGGTACATTTTTGTGCTCCCCGGGTGAATCGAGTACTTGGTATGGTGCGCCTCGTACAACAAATCCACCCGCGGACTGCCCACGCTTGGGACGCAAAGACGATTGTCTTTCCAAAGCAATCCGTCATCCACAACAAATTGGGAATTTGACCCATCCAGAGCCTCTACCATGAACTGCTTCATATGGTCATCCAAATCCAAAGCCTGCTGAATCCGATCAGCCAGGTCATATTGACCTTCAGTCCAATTCAAGAGTGCTTCAGCACTTGACTGCTTATCTACACAAACAATCTCCAACTCCCGAACTAACCACTCATCATGGATCGACAACCAATTGGCTTGAGTTGGGGCCCGACGACTCAACACATTCGCAACCGCATTACCTCAACCAGGCACGTAGTGGATCTTGAATGTATAGTCCCCCAGGAACTCCATCCCTCTACGCTGATGCATATTCAGATCTTTTTGATCAAACAAATACTTCAGGCTCTTGTGATCGGTGTAGATATCAATCTTCACACCGTACAGATAATGCCTCCACAGCTTCAATGCAAAAATCACGGCCGCTAACTCCAAGTCACGGGCCGGATAATTCCTCTCGTGCACTTTCAGCTGTCTCGAGCCATAAGCTATCACACTTCCATGTTGCAGTAGCACGCAACCCAAACCGCTGCCCGAAGCATCACTATAAATCTCATAACCTTCGGTTCCACTCGGCGAACTCAACACAGGCACCGTGGTCAACCGACATTTCAACTCCTCAAAAGCTCGCGCGCACCCCGGCGTCCCAACGAACTTCTGCTCCTTCCTCGTCGAAGTAGTGAGAGGTAACTCTATCCGTGAGAAGTTCTCTACGAAGCGCATATAATAGCCGGCAAGCCCCAGAATGCTCCGGACTTCCGCTACCATAGAAAGCTCAGGCCACTCCCGTATCGTAACAATCTTTGCCGGATCCACCGCAATACCTTCCCCACTCACTATAAGACCGAGGAACGTCACTAAGGACAACCAAAACTCGCTTTTGGAGAACTTGACGTATAGTTGATTCCTCCTCAGCGTCTCCAACACCAAATGAAGACGCCTGAAGTGATCCTCCTCACTTTGCGAGTACACCAAAAATATTATCAATGAAAATGATCACAAAATGGTCCAAGTACTCCCTGCAGGTCATGTTCATCGAATCCATGAACACTGACGGCGCATTAGTCAGCCCAAACGGCATGACAGTAAACTCGTAATGCCCGTATCTCGTACTGAACAATGTCTTAGGGATACCAGTCTCCCTTATCCTCAGGTGATATTAACCAGACTTGAGATCCAATTTAGAGTACACCGTCGACCCGACCAACTGATCAAAAGATCATCGATCCTTGCGATTGGGTACTTGTTCTTTTTTTAGCTTGTTTAACTCTCGATAATCAATACAGAGTCTCAAGCTCCCGTCCTTCTTCTTAACAAAGAGGACCGGTGCGCTCCAAGGCGAAGGACTTGGACGCACATACCCTTGCTCCAACAACTCTTGAAGTTGCACCTTCAGCTCCATCATTTCCTTAGGCGCTAGCCGATATGGAGAGCGTGACACAGGCTTTGCACCTGGTACTAGCTCAATCATGAAATCTATCTCCCGTTGAGGCCGGGCTCCGAGAAAATTGGCGGGGAACACATCAGGGTACTCAGCTACCACTGAAATACTATCCAACGTAGGCTTTGGCTTTGCAACCTCCAATAGTGTAAAGAATAGCTCTGCACCAGCACGAACTGCCTTCACCACCTGAAGATCAGACACCAACGTCTTGCTCGACCCCTTCAAGCACGTAAAAGTCATCTCATGACTTGCTCCCAACTTGACTTCCTTGCGACCGCAATCAATATAGGTTGGCTGCTCCGAGAGCCAGTCCATGCCAAAAGTCACATCGAGCTACCCTAACGATAGTAACGACACTTGTAAGTCAAAGTCTTGGCTCCCTGACCACACCTAAGCGCAATAGAATTTACCAGCGCGCATTCAGCACCATTGGACCAAGAGCATCCAATTTGTCACTTACCATCGAAGGAGGTACTCCTACACGTAATATAATTCCTAAATAAAGGAATGCGAAGCTTCGTTTACACGAACGGTGCTCTCACCGGATAAATGAAAATCAGAAAAAAAAGCTTAGCACAAGTAGTTCTAAGTTAACACGCACAAGGGCGACAAGTATTTAAGGCTAAACTGCTATAACTTTAAACCATACCTGTCCTCACGGCGGCGTGCATTCTTCCGGGCTTTAGGCACCCACGGGCATAATGCCCCGACTCCCCACAGTTATAACATGCGCCCGGGGTTTGGCCTGTAGATGCCCCCGAAACACCGAAAGGAGGGACTAGACCCAAAGTCCTAGCCTTCTTATACTACCTACAATATCCAGACTTTGAGGTGTTCGGCATTTTGAATGTCGTTTCCTTTGCACTAACGTCCTCAACTGCTCCTGACATAGCTTTCTTAGTCCTCTGAGCACCATTCCAACACCTTCGGGCAAAGTGCCCTTTCTTTCCACAAGTATAACAGGTGGAAGTAGCTTTGCTGGTCGATGTCGTAGCCCCCTTCTCCAGCATTCTGCCGGATGCAGCTCCTATGGGGCTTGCATAGTTCGATACCATGGTCGTTGGCATCGGGTGAGTCTTCCTCAAGTCTGCCTCCAAAGATCTAGCTGATTCCACCAAGGCTCGGAATCCCAATAACTTTGGTCCTAGCAGTAGAACTCGTAACTCGGCGCGTAGGCCATTATAAAATCTATCGACTGTAGCTTGCTCATTATCCAACTCGAAGCATGGGTAGCGGCTTATCATAAGAAATGCTTGAAAATATTCATCAACTATGTGTGCTCCCTGCACTAAATGCATATTCAGCTGCTGCCCCGATGGTCTACCAAAAGTCATCTGCTCCATCACGCCACCCGGCGTTGAAGCCACAACAGGGGCACAGGGTTGTACATTTCTTCCATGCTGTCCACTCGCCACGGCGAACACTGCTTCAACGATCCTTCTTACGATTTCATATGAAGGAGGGGTCTCAAACACCTAACCGGGTGCACTATATTCCTCAGAAACCGGACATTCTGGCGGCCCAGCACCGCCTCTGGTCACCTATAGTTGCACAAAAGACCGTTAAGCGACAGAATAAAATTGCAAACAACAATTATAGGAACACGCAGGTTCCCCAAACACGTGTATTTTCATTCCTAAGTGGACATTCATGGGTTCTTTTGTTGTTATAATGATGACGCACATACAGGTGCGCACCACCCCTTAAAAAGAATTCGTCCACGAATTCATCTTAAGCCCGACCAAAACCAGTAGTCTGATACCAAATTGTAACACCCCTATCCGTCGCATAGCATATAGCAGTAGGTCCGGTCGGGGCCCGACGCCATATACCACAGACAGACCGGGTGGTTACTCAATGGAAACCATTCAACCAATCCAACGTCCTACACAGAGCATTCTAGCGGAAGCAATTTTATAAGTTACAATTAAAAGAACCCAGCACCAAGCATAAATGTCCACTAATACACCAAATAGGAATGAAGTACATACACAAGTACTGGCCTTAAGGCCTTACAAAAGGTTTACTCATTTTACATGTTTTTCATACCACAGCACGCAGGCTGGTCATACATGAACAAAAGCAAGTAAAACACTCCAATTAGGCCTTCGAGGGCCGGCTTCGTAATTTGGGCTTTAGCCTGCTATTGATCGCTTGGTCCGGCAGCACCTGCAAGCACAATCCACCGCACGGTGGTAAACAAAAGTAACGGTCAGCAATGCTGACCAAATTATAACGATCTCGCCCCCAACTCGGGGCGGCGATGCTCCTTCCCTGCATTTTATTAGCACAACCAAGTAGTAAATAAATACATTTCATCACAGGCGTTGGCACGCACAGCCACATGCCCCGTGCTCTCTGGGCACATTCTGGGTGATCACAGTCTAAGTCTGCTGACTCACCACCGTCCCCGGGACGGCAATCTCTCATGAGCATTTGGTCTTTCTGGCCACTGCCTAAGACCCTCAATCTATGCCAACGGTAAGTGTCAAGTAACTTTAGGTCTCTTTAACCGAACGACATAGAGTGGGTACGGTTCCGCCTGACCCGTTGCTCACACCGCAACGTTAATTCAAAACATATGCGCGGGTCAAACTTTCCCGAGTCCCAAATCGTTTACACACAACACATAACCCAGTTATGTTCAAATTGGCTCCCAGGCCTACAAGTTTGGCAGAAACACGCATCTGCCCAGTTTTCCGGATGCACCTTTGGGTTAATCCCCAAGGCTCCCTGTTGCAATCTACCACATAGAAAAACCCGAAAACAAACATTCGCACGGAGTCTTCTCCGGCATTTATGCAATGCAACATCACCGATCCAGACCAACATGTCCGGATAGGCTTCACACATCATGCCTATATCCGTTCTCGATTACGGACTCTAAACAACGGGGACTTTACATATCTACCCGAAGGAACGCCTCCAACTCACCGCAGACTCGCAAGAGCAGGCTTCCTATGCAAAAAAAAGTAGAGCTTCACATGCTCAAGTAGAGAATCGTTACCCTAGCGTTCTTCCTTGGCGCCATGGAAATGTAAGCGGATGAAAAACACCGCACTCTCTTTACCTCCGTATATCTGAAGTCGGTTCGTGATTTGGAGCTCCGAAGCTCCTCCAAAGACTGGATCTAAGCTTCTTCTTCCTCCTTTGCTCTCCTCTCTCTCTAGACTTTAGAAAGAGAACCTCTCAAGTGAAATGAGGGTTTCCAGGGTCCAATCCCGTGTATATCTAAGCACTAACAGCCCCTAGCCATCGGATCCCGAATTAAAGAAGGAACGGCCACGATCCAGATCTAAAATGCAGAATCTAGGCCGAACACAGCCTGTGACACGCCCATGTCCAGGGTCGTGTCCCTCATTTGCCGTCAAAATCGACGCGTCTCAAAAAACACACGGGCATCCGACACGCCCGTGTTCGACCTGACACGCCCGTGTTCCAACTAACACGGCCGTGTGGTTGGCCATGTGCCCCCATCGACACAGCCCCGAAAACAACCTGAGACTCACATGGGTTCTGGACACGCCCGTTTCCAATGTGACACGCCCGTGTCACACCCAAACACGCCTGGGCTCCAGGCCTTGTTCACGGTCTCGACATTTCGTCGAGCGAAGTTCATCGACCATATGACACGGCCTTGGACACGCCCGTGTCCTAGGCCGTGTGCCTTCTCTCGACACATCGTCGAGCGAAGATGTCGACTCCCCGGGCCGATCGTCGACACGGGCTCGACACGCCCTGAGACACGCCCGTGTCTCAGGCCGTGTTCACTGCTCGACGATCGTCGACTCCAAATTTCGTCGACCTCGCGGTCAACTCGTCGACTCGAGCCTGACACACCCTGGGACACGCCCGTGTCCCAGGGCGTGTGCCCCCTGCCAAATACCAGATTTAGCCCGAAATGTCTCCCGTCGCTCTTTTGAGTTTCAGGGCGTTACACAAGGGGAGGCCAAAGGCCACATTTAATGGCTGAATTCAACTCCCCCAGGGAAGGGGAGAAGTTTCCAGCCATTTCCCTGGCCTTCAAGACCTGGTTCAGCCCCCCTCCTCCATGGTCGAGCCTAGACATTAATGGCTTTGAAGGATATTGATGATGCAGCCCCTCCACTCCCCATCTGAGGCTTTAAACACCATCAGTGGGTTGAGAGGAGCCTTCCACAATCCTTACCTGACGAAATCGAGCCTCCCCACTGTGCAGTCGTAGAAACCGAGTGCCGCGACTTTCAGGAATGGCTTCCCGACGATCTTCCCAACTTCAGGTCGTCGGCAAGGTCCTCCTTCTCACCTTGTCTCATGGATAGATCATAGTAGCGTTTAGCTTCCAGGTTCGGGCTCAATTGAGCCCAAACCAATTCCTGGTTTTCCTGGTTTTCGGCCCAGAATTTTCTTGCTAAAACCGCCGGATTCCGCCTCTCCGGCGGTTGTTCCGCCGCCTGGCGACAGCCACCACCTCAACGGAGGTGGTGGTGGAGGTGGCCGGCCGGGGATGTGGTTGGATCGCCGGCGGCAATGCTTGGAAGCGGCTCCAGGCTCGGGCTATCTCAGTCGTTGGCTGGAGGTAGACGATGACCCCGGGGCGTTGGATCTGCGCCAAGATTCGTGCGCCGGTTTTGATTAAATCATTATAATTTCATTTTATTTCTCTTTTTTGTCACACTATTTATAGTAAATGCTTTTAATTATTAAAAATACCTAGCCTCCTCTACTGAAAAAGTCACCAACATGAAATTTGTAGCCCTAGGCGTCTATGTTATTTCAAAATTGATTTGGACAAATTTAGGCCTCTGGTTGGACTAGGGCATCCATTTTGGTGGGACCTATACCTAGGACTATCCTGAGATTAAAATAGGTGCCCACTCTTCATCCCTTGTCCAAATGAGCTGAAATTTTGGTAGGGGGTCACCCTTATCTAGGCCTAGGGTCGTACCAAAAATGGAAATTTTTGGAAATACTTTGCCTATAGTTTTTGCTATTATTTAATAATAATAATGTAAATTAATTAGGTGGTCAAATTACTTCCAACCCCTCCCTCATTTTGGTGAGTGGTCCCTAGCCTCATGTTATGTATCTGTTTAAATTTTCACCTCATTTGGAAGTGTTTTGGATGGGGAATGACCTAACCCTAACTTACATTAATGAGGGGTTTTTAAGTAAAAAAAGTGCATCTTGAGGATGAGTGGTCAAATCACCTCATCAGAGGCTGAGATTTTGGCCACTGACTTGACATGATCTTTAACACCCTCATGGGGATTATGGGGTGGCCTAGGGTAGTTTTGGCCTAGGGTCCAAACTCAAATTCTGAAAAGGGGCTTTTGGGTGTTGTGAAGGGCATGGGGTCAAATGCCCTTGTGTGGGCTTACAACTTGGTAGAATTGATGCTAGGGCATCCCAACTCCACTGGCCCGAATCCTAGAGGATTAGGAGATGGACAGACTCTCAAATCCCTAACCCTAGTTTAGGGCATAACCACTCCTTGTGTAGAATAGGTCACCAAAACTCACAAAAAGGGTATGAAACTTAGGTAGCATGAATTCTAGGTTAAATAGGATCTCTGGTGAATTTATTGGAATTTAATGGGTTGTATTACTAGTACCCTAAATGATATTTTATTTATTTTGAATCTCTCAGTATATTGCAAACTCATAAAATTTAGGCAGGAGAAGTCTTATGTCAATATAAGTATTCCTGAATTTTGTCATAAATTTTGGTTGAAGAATCTTAGTACCTCCTTCACAAATTTTAAAAAGGCATATTTATGCTCAATAAATTATATAGAGTCATTTACTTGTTGAAAAATTGTGAAATTGGGTCTCTGATAGTTTTAGGTCAGTAACTACTTGGAGGAATTAAATCATGATTTTTTGATGATTATTTGCAGTATTTTCTTTACAAATTCATAATTTTGGGAATTTTGTATTTAATTTATTCAGAGCTTATTTATTTCTGGAAAACATTTGTGAGAACCTGAATTTTATGTTAATTAGTAATAGTGATTTTATCATAAATTTGTAGTGCAATTACTTGTCAAAAAGGGGTACTTCATGATCAAACGTGGAATTCTGGATTACTAGAATAAATATATAAATTAACAGATAAAATAGGAAAATTATGAATTTCTGGGTTTACGCTACAAATATCATTATAGCCTTCCAATAATTATTTTAGGAGTACTGGGTGATTATTTTGTGTACCTCCCATTATACACTTCATATAGCTTAGGTTGGTCTGCATATAGTAAAAACTGCAGAACCTACGTTGGATGTATAATTTTGGCATATGAGTTGGGATTAGTGGTTCGCTAGTTAGGATAGGTTAAAATAAGTTCACCATTGGAAGATAGGATGAGTAGGATGTTGGGTTGGCTAGTGTTAGGTGGTGCTCGGGATCGACGAAAGATCGTTTTTTCTCGTATGAAGGAAGTGTCAAAATCATTAGGGATAGATCCAACAACAAGTAAGGGTGTGGAAAATCTAATAGCAACCAATAATAGTAAGTGCCTTGCGAAAGGGAGCTTTGGGCGTAATCCTATCGTAGTTCCTAGTGTCTTCGAGAGCCCTTCACGGGGAATACCTTGGGCAGTCCTGTGCTAACATAAACATTAAGAATAAAATATTACAAGAGCAACTAGTATAATTAGGGTTGCACATTCACACACCCCGGTAGCTCGGGAGGTTGATTAGATTGTTTTGATTACCATCCGGACGCTTCGTTTGGAAGGTAGATGCACGTACGGATAGTCCGGGGAGCCAGTGGCTCAAAAGGTTTTGGATACAAATAAGGTGGTGGGTCTTCGGTATTGGACGGTCATTCACACCGACGTCGATACGTTGACTCGGCGGTGTGGGACACTTAACCAAAGAAAGTCTGGTGGATATGGCTAGCATTAGTACACGGATACTCTAGGTTGTGTTCTTCTAGGGGCTTACGGGAGAGCTAGGCCTGGTAGTGTGGATACCCTCCTAGGAGTGGGGGGCCCGACCCACTGTCTTCGTTTGGCACTACGGAGGTTCCTGGGAGTGAAGCTAGCTGCCCAAATAGGGGAACTAAAGGTCTGTGCACATAGAGTCGTGTGTGTGGGTTGCACTTGCATGAATCATGACATAGCATACTTGCATACAACCGACACCCCAACGTATAAATTGGTATGAGACTTTTTATATGGTGGGAGTCTTGCAGAAGACCCCTTAACTTATATGTTTGTATGGGCATTCATAAAAGTTAAGGTTACTTATTTCTTACTTTGACTTCCTTAGATATGCTGCTTATTCTACTTGTTTACTTTACTGCTTACTATTGTAGAACTGCTAGTTTGTACATTTCTTCCTTAGCTATTTATACAAAATAAATAACTGCTAGACTAGTTCCACTATCACCTGCTTGGATTACTCTCCACCTTTGTATCTTCCCTTTCCTCCTCCCCGCTCGGTGCCTAGGAGCCATGGGGGGAGGGGTAGGGGGATGATAGGGCTTAGTCTTTATGACTAATGGTTTTCGGACCACAACATTACAGGGGCTCCGGATGGGAGACAGGGACCAGCAACTCAGGAACCAACACCAGCGGTGTACGGTGCGCTTGGAGGTGGGCAGTCTAGTACCTGGGCACTAGAGACTAGCTCCATGAGTGATAGTCTTTATATAGCTTCCACGAGAGATTGTAGCGAGGATATGTTGTACCGGGCTTAAGCACGTTTATATTTTCGTTTTGTTACTTTGCAGTACTTTCCCTTTTCTATATATGGACTGGTTATGATTTCTCTTATTACTTATGATATTTGTGGACTTAGCTATTTCATTTCTGAATACTGCTCGCTTTGTGTTGATCGAAAAGGCCGGCAGAATCGGCATTTTGTAGTGGTGGCTTTTCCGAGAGTCGGGGTCATCGCAAAGCGGCGGTTCTGGGCATAAGACCCCCCAGGTTTTAAAAAAAGAAAAAAAGGGGGTCTTACAAGTGGTATCAGATCAAACCTCGATCGAAAAGAGAAGTAGTCCATAATAACCTTAGGCCACCCCCGCGCGAGCTTAGTTTGCGGACAAACTAGCAGCGGAAGCAGTGGTGTGCTCATAAGGGAAATCACATGTAGAAGTCCATTTTTCTCCTTCCTTTCATTCCATTTGTACGCTAACTAACAATTGGAATTCTTCTTTGTAGCCTACAGTAAACCCTGCCCCCAGTAGGGAGCACCTCCGGCTGTGAAGATCCCATCTTATAATTCTCTAGTCACAGAGTTAGACTCAACCCACTAGGAGACATGATTAATCACGATAACATATAGTATGCCCTAGTCTGAAATAGACCTCAGGTATGAACTTGGTTAAGATAAGGAGATACCTAAAGAGAATAAAGGAGGGGTATAACAAGAGAATGGCTACCTAAGCCATAAAATCAGGTGGCCCTACGGTCCCTATCAAGGATTACTCAAACCTGAAGGACTGCTTTAAGGAGAATTGAGATCAAAAATCCATTAGCAGAATGGTAGAAGACACATAGTCTCAACCCTCGTACCAGTAACAAGATTACCTGGAGACAACCACCATGACAAGCACCGAGGGTCGGATATGAATTCAAGTCCGGAAGAGACTCAGTTGGGATTGGGAACTTTTTGACCCAGATGAGGTTGTCGTAAATGTGACTCGGAGGGTTTAAAGTATGGAGTATATCAACAGGTTTCAGGTTGGAACCCCAAGTCTAAGATTGATGCCCTAGGGATTGTGCACCCAGCTAGGACAGATATAACATGGTAATATCAAAGATACTTAGCCCAAGGTAGGTAGGGGCTTATCTTTTGTTTATTGGGGGCTTGCCTTTTGTTTATTGGGCAATTAGTTATTGACTTGGGTTACCCTTAGACCTCATCTAGAAAACTGTGTCGTGAATATAGTGAAATGGACGTAAACCGTATTCGGTGCTACTCAGGCGTATTCGTAGGGATAAGAATCTGATTGTGAAGTGGAAATTTTATAGAGTCGTTGGCTACCCATACAAATGAGAAATTTAATCATCGGAAGTTTGGTGTATCTCGGAACGTGTATCTCCCTAGAGTGAAGAAGGGCGTCATGGATTTTGTGACGCACGGTGAGGTATGTCGCTCGATGAAGGTTAAGTACAAGAATTTTTGGGGAACTATTACAGTCACTGCCCGAGTTAGAGTGGAAGTTCGAGGATATAATTAGGGATTTTCATACACAGGATTCCTCATCCACACTCCGGGCATAATTATAATTGGAACATCAATGATAGACTAGCCGAGATAGCTGGGGTCACCCCGACCCGGAAGAAAACTCCCATGGGTGTTTCATGAAATTTGTGAGTAGTTGTCCGTTATCATGGTGTGCTCAAGATGATCGTGTCAAACAAGGATGGATAGTGTACGTCCAAGGAGAGAACATCAGTCCAGGATTGTCTGGGCTCTCGACCGACATTCAACACAGCTCTCCACCCTCGTACGTAGGTTCAAGATTCCACTATCATGGATCTAGGATGAGGATCCAAAGGCACTCGGCTCGGAATTTGTGGAGAACACAGATACCCAAGTGTCACTGTTTTGAGATAGGATGTTGGAGGCTTAGGGCAGACAGGCCAAATATTACGATGCGCAACATTGCCAAGTAGAGTTTCAGGATGGAGACTATTTATTCCTGAAGATACATCTGGTGCATGGAGCCTCGCGGGTACGCGGGCGGAAGATGCTCAGTCCAAGGAATATGGGACGTTACAGGATCCTGGAGCAGATCGGCACATTGGCTTACCGACTAAAGCTACCGTCGGAGTTAGCGTGGTTGCACGATGTCTTTCACGTCTCCTCTCTTAGGAAGTCTCTAATACAGTCGGAACGGCATGTTCTTGGTATAGATGGCTCAACAACTTTTGATCAATCGGTCCGCTATGAGCTGGTCAGGATAAATGATACAGCGGTGCGGGTCTTGCGGCGCAAGAAGGTCCCGATGGTCAAGGTCTTGTAGAGGAACCATGGGTAGGAGGAGCATACCTGGAAGCCATCTGGTATGATGAAGCAGAGGTATCCGGATCTCTCCGGGTAAAGTACACTTTCAACTTCCTATGAGATGTTACATTCAGTTACTCTCACTAGAAACCTCGCAGGCATAACCTGAATTTCGGGGACGAAATTTTTATTTTGTTTATTGGGATTTGTAACATCTCATTTCCAACTAGACCCCTAAGAGTGGTTTTGGTCATGACTAAGTCATGATAAAACCCTAGGAAGCCCAAGGGACCAAGTGAACAAGGGTCAAGGTGAAAATTACCATGGTCTGCCTATAGCTCATCCTCAACATTTAGACCTAAGGTTTGACTTTAGGGCTCCAACTTGACCCCATGACCCAACCATGATACCCTAAACCACCTTGGGTAGTCCATAGGGCCACTAAGGACCCACTATGGGCAGTCAAAGTGGTTAAGTTGACATAAGTCAACCCTAACCCTAAATGGGTCAAACTAGCCTACTTATGGTCAATTGACCTTCGCCTAGCCAAGTGGACCCCACCCATGCCCTCCTAACCCTAAATTGAGGATAATGGGTCGCCAAGGACCCATTGGGGTCAACTCAAGAGTCTATGTTGACCAAAGTCAACTTTAGCCCCTAATTTGGTCAAAGTACCCTTCCTAAGGGTAGGTGACCTCCAAAAGTGCAAGGTAACCCTACATAACTCTTCCTAGACCTTAGGGGAAGCTATGGGGTCACCAAGGACCCCTTGGGGTCAACCCAAATGGCCAAGTTGACCTAAGTCAACTCTAACCTTAATTTGGGCAAAGTACCCTTCCTAAGGGCAGGTGGCCTCCAAAGTGTCAAGTCAACCCTACACATCCCTACCTAGACCCTAGGGGAGCCCAATAGGTCACTAAAGACCCAATGATGGTAACAGAAAAGGTCAAAAAGACAAAGGTCAACCCAAGCCTATTTTGGGTCAACCTAGCCCAAATAGGCTAACCCAAGCTCAAGCCTCCTCATGTGGTTTCTTTAGGGAATAATGTGCATGGGTGGGCTGCAAATAGTTCTTCAGACTGACCAAGTCAATTTGGTGACTAAGAGAGAGGGTGAGCTCCATTTCCATGATAATGGAGGAGAGAAAATGAGGAAGAAGAGGGAAGGAAGAGGTTCGGCCAAGGGGAGGCCAAAGGCCACCTTTAATGGATGACCTCAACTCCCCCAGGGAAGGGGAGAAGTTTTCAGCCGTTTCCCTGGCCTTCAAGACCTGGTTCAGCCCCCCTCCTCCATGGCCGAGCATAGCCATTAATGGCTTTGAAGGATATTGATGATGTAGCCCCTCCACTCCCCATCTGAGGCTTTAAACACCATCAGTGGGTTGAGAGGAGCCTTCCCCAATCCTTACCTGAAGAAATCGAGCCTCCCCACTGTGCAGTCGCAGAAACCGAGTGCCACCACTTTCAGGAATGGCTTCCCGGCGATCTTCCCGACTTCAGGCCGCCGGCAAGGTCCTCCTCCTCTCCTTGTCTCATGGATAGATCATAACAGCGTTTAGGTTCCAGGTTCGGGCTCAATTGAGCCCGAACCAATTCCTGATTTTCCTGGTTTTCGGCCCAGACTTTTCTTGCTAAAACCGCCGGATTCCGCCTCTCCGACAGCTGTGCCGCCGCCTGGCGACAGCCACCACCTCAACAGAGGAGGTGGTGGTGGTGGCCGGCCGGGGAAGGGGTCGGATCGCCGACGGCAACGCTTGGAAGCGGCACCAGGCTCGGGCTATCTCAGCCGTTGGCTGTGTTGAATTCTGTGAAGTGAAAGTGGGTGAATGGAAGGCTTGGGAAACCTATCCGCGCGGACTACGCAGACAGGGTTGGCGGACTACTAGGTCGGCAGGGATGTTGCAGGCGGTTTGCTCTGTGGCGGCCTGGGCGGTCTGTTCGCGCGGACTACGCGGACAGCAGTGGCGGTCTGACAGGCCAGTGTATGCTCAGCAGGCGGTTGTCTCCCAGGAAGTAACCGGGCGGATAGAAATGCTATCCGCAGAGTCCGGCATGAAGCGGACTGAAGAACTGAGCTCGGCAGACCGGTTTGGCAGTTGCCTTGGTCTTGCTCCAGTGGAGCGGCAAGTAGAAGTCGCGGAGACCGCCGGTCAGCACGGACAGAAACTGGAGGTCGCCCGGTATGGCGGGCTAGATCCAGTGTCCTCCAGTAAGTGCGGACTGGCCCTTGCGGCCAGTGGGCTGGACTTGGTGGGAATTGAACCAAGTCCAGGAGGCTCAGTCCGGGGAGATCGCGCAGTGGAGCGCGGGCTGCATTCTCAGTCCGCCAAGCTTAGTAGAAGTGCTTGTTGCCTTGTTTGCTAGCTTGGGGATATGCGGACTGGAGGATTTCTTGTGCATGAGCGTGCGGACTGGAGCTGGTGTCCGCTGAGTCCGGTTGAGCCTTGTGATGAGGTTATGGACTCAGGGAAGCGGACTGGAGTTCGCTGTGTAAGCGGACTGGTTCGACGTGTCCGCTAAGTCCGGAGGTGCCTTGGAGATGAGGTAATGGACTTGGGATATGCGGACGGAAGCCGGGTGTCCGCTGAGTCCGACAGGTGCCTTGATGGCGAGGCTGCGGGCTCGGGTTTTGCGGGCTGATGCCTTGTCCGCAGAATGGCGGACACGGCTGTTGTGGAGTCCGGCTGTGGTGGTCCTGGCTTGGCCTCTGGCGGCAAGGCGGGCTGGATATTGGAGTCCGGCCTTGGAGAAGCTGGGGCGGTCTGGCTATCTGCACAGGAGCGGCGAACTGGAATGTGTGTCCGCGGGCTGGCGGACACACTTGTTCTTGCTGCGGGATGTGGCGGTGTTCCTATCGGCTAGGGCGGTGACCATACTCATCATCGTGCCTATAAATAGGACCCATGTCACATCAGAAGTAAGGGACCTAGACCGAAGTAAGTGAACAGTAATTGAGCTCGCGTTAGTTGCTGCGGTCTGGAACCTTGGTGTCCGCGCGGATTGAGAGTTGACCCGGTTGTGCTGTGCAGGTTGTGCGGATAGCGCTGGAAAGCCAGGACTTGGCTCTGATTGCGGTCAGGGACAGTGCGGACTCTGCGGTTAAGCAACAGGCGGTAAACAGCAGGTCGCGGATAGCGACCAGGCGGTCTTCTCTTTGGCGACTTGGTTCGGGGTTCAGGAAGTCGCCTGCTTCAGGCGGACTGTTCCATTCGGTGACGCAGCTTGTGCGGTCTGGCAGCGTGCAGATCGGCGGTGAAGAGCTAAGCATTGGAATAAGGGTGAGTCCGCGCGGCTTGGGTTGCGGTCTGCGACCTGGCGGACTGAGCGGACTCCACAGCAGTAGGTCGGCGGCTTGTTTTTTGTTCTTGTCTTTGTAACTGTCTCTGCTCTCCCGGTGTTGGGTTTTGGTGAAGCATGTCTCGCCATGTATGTCTCGCCTTGTAAAGAAGTTTGCTCTTGATCAATAAAGAAGCTTGTGCTGCATGTGTTGTTGGTTGTTACTACTTTGTTGAGATAACCCCTGCTAACTCCACGATCCGGGAAAACTTTCAACATTATAAGTGGGCGTATTCTCCTTCGGTTTGTTGAGTTTTCACCAGGGTATCCAAGGGGGCGTCTGCGGTTTGTTGAATTTTAACATGGTATCAGAGGGAGGTTGTTGGAGTGGTCAAGCAGTGCTCAATGGAAGTAGTTGCTCGTATGTAGAGGAAACCAGTGGTAGAACCATGGCAGTGGAGGATGCAAGTTGTCTTGGTATTGATCTTCTTACAGAGACGAACTGTGAACGGTGGAAGTCCTGTATGAAGAGCTTTCTTCTTGGCGAGGACCTTTGGGAGGTTGTATGCGGAGCAGGAAGACAAGAGGATACTGCTGGCAATGCTGAGGCGATGAGAGCTTGGAAGGAGGCAAATGCGAAAGCGGAGTCTATTCTCAAGCAGGTGATCTCATCGGAGCTCTTGGACCACATCAGTGGATGTCGGTCAGCTGCGGAGGTCTGGACTTCCCTTGATGGGTTGTTCAGGAAGAAGGTGAAGGTTGCTGCTGAAGATGGTCCCTCTACTTCGTATCAGGAAGAAAGGAGTGCTTCTCCTAGGCGTGATAGGAAGAGGAAGGAAGGACCAAGGTGCTATAAATGCAAGCAGCAAGGTCATCTTCGGAAGGAGTGCAAGGTTGTCTTGCTCTCGGCGAACGTAGCTCAGGTAGGGAGGAAGGAGAAGAACGTGGTTGGGATTTCAACTAGTTCTGGAGTTGATCGGAGGAATGCCAGTGATAGTGCAGCTATCTGGCATGAAAGACTGGGGCATGTAGGGATGGACAAGCTGAAAGCAATGGCGGAAAGAAGACTCGTAAGAGGCTTGCCTAGATTGTCATCCTATGGCGATGGTCGGGGGTGTGCGGGATGTCAGGAAAGTGGAGCCTATCGCTTCATGGTTGACAAAGCACAATCTAGATGTAATGCACCATTGGCGGTTGTCCATTGTGCTCTGGTGGGACCGACCGTCACGGCCAGTCTTGGAGGCAGCAGGTTCATGCTGATATTGGTTGATGACTATTCTGGGTATACTTGGGTATACTTTATGAAGAAGAAGTCCAACATGGTACGCTTGTTTGTGGAGTTCAAGAAGCTTGTGGAAGGCCAGCTTGGCCGGAGGATCAAGGTGTTGAGGACAAGTATCGGTGGTGAGTTTGGCTCAACCGAGTTCTCACGCTTTTGTAGGAAGCAAGGGATCCGGATGGAGCTTTCTTGTGGACATACTTCACAACAGGGTAGTATTGCAGCTCGGATGATCCGTTGGTTAACGGAGACCTGCAAGTGTTGGCTTCAGAGTAAAGGCGTTCTGAAGGCTCTTTGGGCGGAGGGAATAGCCTGTGCTGCTCATGTCATCAACCGGATGCCTCTTAGTCCGATCATAATGAAGACTCCTTATGAGCTGATGTTCGGAGTGAAGCCCTCAGTGAAGCACCTTCGGGTGTTTGGATCTACCTGCTATATACACTCTCCGGGTGCTCTCAAGACAAAGCTAGTCTTTGTTGGGTATGATGAGCAGAGAAGAAGATGGAGGTGTATGGATCCTGCGACGAAGAAACTCATAGTGTCGAGAGACATTGTTTTCGATGAGTTGACGCCGTATTGGGGTAGCTCTTATGTGGAGCTAGAGATAAGCAGGTCAGATGGTGGGCTGAAGGAGGCTGCTGCTAAGGAAGTGGACTTGCCTGAGTCACCAGGTGCTCCAGGTTGTTCTAGCTCCGGGGCAAAGGCGTCAGAGTCGGGAAGAAGGGGGAGCGATGCTCCAGGATCTTCTTGCTCGAAGGCGGAGGCTTCCTGTTCAAGAAGCAGAGGGAGCGATGTTGCAGGAAGTTCTTGTTCAAGAGGGGAGTCTTCTGGTTCAGGTAGCAGGGGGAGCGTTGCTCTAGGTGCTCTTGGTTCCAGTAAGGAGGCGTCTTGTTCAGGGAGCAAAGGGAGCATTGTTCCGGGTTTGCCCGGGAACGGAGCTGGTTCAAAAGAAGCGGAGGTGGTTAGCCATGATCAGGTTCTTCAGAGATCGAAGAGGATCAGTAAGCCACCAGCTCGATATAGCGAAGGAAACATGGCGGACTTGGTCCCATGTCTCTTTGCTAGCCCTCAGGTCGAGCAAGGTTCTTCTGGCTGTGATGACCCCACTAGAATCAAGGAGGTGGTTGACACCAAGGCTGAAGAGTTGACTTCTCTCAGAGGTAACAAGGCTTGGGCTTCTGTGTCCAAGGAAGTTGGTGATACTCCTGTGATGCATGAGTGGAGGTTGAAGCTGAAGAAGGCAGAGGGAAGCATGACTCCTTTTTGGAGATGCTGGAGGGCTCCCTCATGGTCCATGATATGCGGGGCGAGGACTATGTCTTGGACATCTCTTCGTAGATGCTATCAGAAGGACCAGGTGCAAGGTTACGGGAGCTGTTGGAGTTATTCACCACTTCTCACTTCAAGGGGGAGTGTTGAATTCTATGAAGTGAAAGTGGGTGAATGGAAGGCTTGGGAATCCTATCCGCGCGGACTACGCGGACAGGGTTGGCGGACTGCTAGGTCGGCAGGGATGTTGCAGGCGGTTTGCTCTGTGGCGGCCTGGGCGGTCTGTTTGCGCGGACTACGCGGACAACAGTGGCGGTCTGACAGGCCAGTGTATGCTCAGCAGGCGGTTGTCTCCCAGGAAGTAACCGGGCGGATAGAAATGCTATCCGCAGAGTCCGGCATGAAGCGGACTGAAGAACTGGAGCTCGGCAGACCGGTTTGGCAGTTGCCTTGGTCTTGCTCCAGTGGAGCGGCAAGTAGAAGTCGCGGAGACCGCCGGTCAGCACGGACAGAAACTGGAGGTCGCCCGGTATGGCGGGCTAGATCCAGTGTCCGCCAGTAAGTGCGGACTGGCCCTTGCGGCCAGTGGGCTGGACTTGGTGGGAATTGAACCAAGTCCAGGAGGCTCAGTCCGGGGAGATCGCGCAGTGGAGCGCGGGCTGCATTCTCAGTCCGCCAAGCTTAGTAGAAGTGCTGTTGCCTTGTTTGCTAGCTTGGGGATATGCGGACTGGAGGATTGCTTGTGCAGGAGCGTGCGGACTGGAGCTGGTGTCCGCTGAGTCCGGTTGAGCCTTGTGATGAGGTTATGGACTCAGGGAAGCGGACTGGAGTTCGCTGTGTAAGCGGACTGGTTCGACGTGTCCGCTAAGTCCGGAGGTGCCTTGGAGATGAGGTAATGGACTTGGGATATGCGGACGGAAGCCGGGTGTCCGCTGAGTCCGGCAGGTGCCTTGATGGCGAGGCTGCGGGCTCGGGTTTTGCGGGCTGATGCCTTGTCCGCAGAATGGCGGACACGGCTGTTGTGGAGTCCGGCTGTGGTGGTCCTGGCTTGGCCTCTGGCGGCAAGGCGGGCTGGATATTGGAGTCCGGCCTTGGAGAAGCTGGGGCGGTCTGGCTATCTGCACAGGAGCGGCGAACTGGAATGTGTGTCCGCGGGCTGGCGGACACACTTGTTCTTGCTGCGGGATGTGGCGGTGTTCCTATCGGCTAGGGCGGTGACCATACTCATCATCGTGCCTATAAATAGGACCCATGTCACATCAGAAGTAAGGGACCTAGACCGAAGTAAGTGAACAGTAATTGAGCTCGCGTTAGTTGCTGCGGTCTGGACCTTGGTGTCCGCGCGGATTGAGAGTTGACCCGGTTGTGCTGTGCAGGTTGTGCGGATAGCGCTGGAAAGCCAGGACTTGGCTCTGATTGCGGTCAGGGACAGTGCGGACTCTGCGGTTAAGCAACAGGCGGTAAACAGCAGGTCGCGGATAGCGACCAGGCGGTCTTCTCTTTGGCGACTTGGTTCGGGGTTCAGGAAGTCGCCTGCTTCAGGCGGACTGTTCCATTCGGTGACGCAGCTTGTGCGGTCTGGCAGCGTGCAGATCGGCGGTGAAGAGCTAAGCATTGGAATAAGGGTGAGTCCGCGCGGCTTGGGTTGCGGTCTGCGACCTGGCGGACTGAGCGGACTCCACAGCAGTAGGTCGGCGGCTTGTTTTTTGTTCTTGTCTTTGTAACTGTCTCTGCTCTCCCGGTGTTGGGTTTTGGTGAAGCATGTCTCGCCATGTATGTCTCGCCTTGTAAAGAAGTTTGCTCTTGATCAATAAAGAAGCTTGTGCTGCATGTGTTGCTGGTTGTTACTGCTTTGTTGAGATAACCCCTGCTAACTCCACGATCCGGGAAAACTTTCAACATTATAAGTGGGCGTATTCTCCTTCGGTTTGTTGAGTTTTCAACAGGGTATCCAAGGGGGCGTCTGCGGTTTGTTGAATTTTAACATGGTATCAGAGGGAGGTTGTTGGAGTGGTCAAGCAGTGCTCAATGGAAGTAGTTGCTCGTATGTAGAGGAAACCAGTGGTAGAACCATGGCAGTGGAGGATGCAAGTTGTCTTGGTATTGATCTTCTTACAGAGACGAACTGTGAACGGTGGAAGTCCTGTATGAAGAGCTTTCTTCTTGGCGAGGACCTTTGGGAGGTTGTATGCGGAGCAGGAAGACAAGAGGATACTGCTGGCAATGCTGAGGCGATGAGAGCTTGGAAGGAGGCAAATGCGAAAGCGGAGTCTATTCTCAAGCAGGTGATCTCATCGGAGCTCTTGGAACACATCAGTGGATGTCGGTCAGCTGCGGAGGTCTGGACTTCCCTTGATGGGTTGTTCAGGAAGAAGGTGAAGGTTGCTGCTGAAGATGGTCCCTCTACTTCGTATCAGGAAGAAAGGAGTGCTTCTCCTAGGCGTGATAGGAAGAGGAAGGAAGGACCAAGGTGCTATAAATGCAAGCAGCAAGGTCATCTTCGGAAGGAGTGCAAGGTTGTCTTGCTCTCGGCGAACGTAGCTCAGGTAGGGAGGAAGGAGAAGAACGTGGTTGGGATTTCAACTAGTTCTGGAGTTGATCGGAGGAATGCCAGTGATAGTGCAGCTATCTGGCATGAAATACTGGGGCATGTAGGGATGGACAAGCTGAAAGCAATGGCGGAAAGAAGACTCGTAAGAGGCTTGCCTAGATTGTCATCCTATGGCGATGGTCGGGGGGTGTGCGGGATGTCAGGAAAGTGGAGCCTATCGCTTCATGGTTGACAAAGCACAATCTAGATGTAATGCACCATTGGCGGTTGTCCATTGTGCTCTGGTGGGACCGACCGTCACGGCCAGTCTTGGAGGCAGCAGGTTCATGCTGATATTGGTTGATGACTATTCTGGGTATACTTGGGTATACTTTATGAAGAAGAAGTCCAACATGGTACGCTTGTTTGTGGAGTTCAAGAAGCTTGTGGAAGGCCAGCTTGGCCGGAGGATCAAGGTGTTGAGGACAAGTATCGGTGGTGAGTTTGGCTCAACCGAGTTCTCACGCTTTTGTAGGAAGCAAGGGATCCGGATGGAGCTTTCTTGTGGACATACTTCACAACAGGGTAGTATTGCAGCTCGGATGATCCGTTGGTTAACGGAGACCTGCAAGTGTTGGCTTCAGAGTAAAGGCGTTCTGAAGGCTCTTTGGGCGGAGGGAATAGCCTGTGCTGCTCATGTCATCAACCGGATGCCTCTTAGTCCGATCATAATGAAGACTCCTTATGAGCTGATGTTCGGAGTGAAGCCCTCAGTGAAGCACCTTCGGGTGTTTGGATCTACCTGCTATATACACTCTCCGGGTTCTCTCAAGACAAAGCTAGTCTTTGTTGGGTATGATGAGCAGAGAAGAAGATGGAGGTGTATGGATCCTGCGACGAAGAAACTCATAGTGTCGAGAGACATTGTTTTCGATGAGTTGACGCCGTATTGGGGTAGCTCTTATGTGGAGCTAGAGATAAGCAGGTCAGATGGTGGGCTGAAGGAGGCTGCTGCTAAGGAAGTGGACTTGCCTGAGTCACCAGGTGCTCCAGGTTGTTCTAGCTCCGGGGCAAAGGCGTCAGAGTCGGGAAGAAGGGGGAGCGATGCTCCAGGATCTTCTTGCTCGAAGGCGGAGGCTTCCTGTTCAAGAAGCAGAGGGAGCGATGTTGCAGGAAGTTCTTGTTCAAGAGGGGAGTCTTCTGGTTCAGGTAGCAGGGGGAGCGTTGCTCTAGGTGCTCTTGGTTCCAGTAAGGAGGCGTCTTGTTCAGGGAGCAAAGGGAGCATTGTTCCGGGTTTGCCCGGGAACGGAGCTGGTTCAAAAGAAGCGGAGGTGGTTAGCCATGATCAGGTTCTTCGGAGATCGAAGAGGATCAGTAAGCCACCAGCTCGATATAGCGAAGGAAACATGGCGGACTTGGTCCCATGTCTCTTTGCTAGCCCTCAGGTCGAGCAAGGTTCTTCTGGCTGTGATGACCCCACTAGAATCAAGGAGGTGGTTGACACCAAGGCTGAAGAGTTGACTTCTCTCAGAGGTAACAAGGCTTGGGCTTCTGTGTCCAAGGAAGTTGGTGATACTCCTGTGATGCATGAGTGGAGGTTGAAGCTGAAGAAGGCAGAGGGAAGCATGACTCCTTTTTGGAGATGCTGGAGGGCTCCCTCATGGTCCATGATATGCGGGGTGAGGACTATGTCTTGGACATCTCTTCGTAGATGCTATCAGAAGGACCAGGTGCAAGGTTACGGGAGCTGTTGGAGTTATTCACCACTTCTCACTTCAAGGGGGAGTGTTGAATTCTATGAAGTGAAAGTGGGTGAATGGAAGGCTTGGGAATCCTATCCGCGCGGACTACGCGGACAGGGTTGGCGGACTGCTAGGTTGGCAGGGATGTTGCAGGCGGTTTGCTCTGTGGCGGCCTGGGCGGTCTGTTTGCGCGGACTACGCGGACAACAGTGGCGGTCTGACAGGCCAGTGTATGCTCAGCAGGCGGTTGTCTCCCAGGAAGTAACCGGGCGGATAGAAATGCTATCCGTAGAGTCCGGCATGAAGCGGACTGAAGAACTGGAGCTCGGCAGACCGGTTTGGCAGTTGCCTTGGTCTTTCTCCAGTGGAGCGGCAAGTAGAAGTCGCGGAGACCGTCGGTCAGCACGGACATAAACTGGAGGTCGCCGGTATGGCGGGCTAGATCTAGTGTCCGCCAGTAAGTGCGGACTGGCCCTTGCGGCCAGTGGGCTGGACTTGGTGGGAATTGAACCAAGTCCAGGAGGCTTAGTCCGGGGAGATCGCGCAGTGGAGCGCGGGCTGCATTCTCAGTCCGCCAAGCTTAGTAGAAGTGTTGTTGCCTTGTTTGCTAGCTTGGGGATATGCGGACTGGAGGATTGCTTGTGCAGGAGCGTGCGGACTGGAGCTGGTGTCCGCTGAGTCCGGTTGAGCCTTGTGATGAGGTTATGGACTCAGGGAAGCGGACTGGAGTTCGCTGTGTAAGCGGACTGGTTCGACGTGTCCGCTAAGTCCGGAGGTGCCTTGGAGATGAGGTAATGGACTTGGGATATGCGGACGGAAGCCGGGTGTCCGCTGAGTCTGGCAGGTGCCTTGATGGCGAGGCTGCGGGCTCGGGTTTTGCGGGCTGATGCCTTGTCCGCAGAATGGCGGACACGGCTGTTGTGGAGTCCGGCTGTGGTGGTCCTGGCTTGGCCTCTGGCGGCAAGGCGGGCTGGATATTGGAGTCCGGCCTTGGAGAAGCTGGGGCGGTCTGGCTATCTGCACAGGAGCGGCGAACTGGAATGTGTGTCCGCGGGCTGGCGGACACACTTGTTCTTGCTGCGGGATGTGGCGGTGTTCCTATCGGCTAGGGCGGTGACCATACTCATCATTGTGCCTATAAATAGGACCCATGTCACATCAGAAGTAAGGGACCTAGACCGAAGTAAGTGAACAGTAATTGAGCTCGCGTTAGTTGCTGCGGTCTAGACCTTGGTGTCCGCGCGGATTGAGAGTTGACCTGGTTGTGCTGTGCAGGTTGTGCGGATAGCGCTGGAAAGCCAGGACTTGGCTCTGATTGCGGTCAGGGACAGTGCGGACTCTGCGGTTAAGCAACAGGCGGTAAACAGCAGGTCGCGGATAGCGACCAGGCGGTCTTCTCTTTGGCGACTTGGTTCGGGGTTCAGGAAGTCGCCTGCTTCAGGCGGACTGTTCCATTCGGTGACGCAGCTTGTGCGGTCTGGCGGCGTGCAGATCGGCGGTGAAGAGCTAAGCATTGGAATAAGGGTGAGTCCGCGTGGCTTGGGTTGCGGTCTGCGACCTGGCGGACTGAGCGGACTCCACAGCAGTAGGTCGGCGGCTTGTTGATTGAGTCTGCGCGGCTTGTTTTTTGTTCTTGTCTTTGTAACTGTCTCTGCTCTCCCGGTGTTGGGTTTTGGTGAAGCATGTCTCGCCATGTATGTCTCGCCTTGTAAAGAAGTTTGCTCTTGATCAATAAAGAAGCTTGTGCTGCATGTGTTGCTGGTTGTTACTGCTTTGTTGAGATAACCCCTGCTAACTCCACGATCCGGGAAAACTTTCAACATTATAAGTGGGCGTATTCTCCTTCGGTTTGTTGAGTTTTCAACAGGGTATCCAAGGGGGCGTCTACGGTTTGTTGAATTTTAACAGGCTGGAGGTAGACGATGACCCCGGGGCGTTGGATCTGCGCCAAGATTCGTGCCCCGGTTTTGATTATATCATTATAATTTCATTTTATTTCTCTTTTTTTATCACAATATTTACAGTAAATGTTTTTAATTATTAAAAATACCTAGCCTACTCTAATGAACAAGTCACCAACATGAAATTTGTAGCCCTAGGTGTCTACATTATTTCAAAATTTATTTGGACCAATTTGGGCCTCTGATTGGACTAGGTCATCCATTTTGGTGGGACCTATACCTAGGGCTATCCTGAGATTAAAATAGGTGCCCACTCTTCCTCCCTTGTCCAAATGAGCTGAAATTTGGGCAGGGGGTGACCCTTATCTAGACCTAGGGTCTGTCTAAAAATGGGAATTTTTGGAAATACTTTGCCTATAGTTTTCTCTATTATCTAATAATACTAGGGTAAATTAATTAGGTGGTCAAATTACTTCCAAACCCTCCCTAATTTTGGTGAGTGGTCCCTGGACTCATGCTATATATCTGTTTAAATTTTCTCCTCATTTGGAGGTGTTTTGGATGGGGAATGACCTAACCCTAACTTACCTTAATGAGGGGTTTTTAAGTAAAAAAAGTGCACCTTGAGGATGAGTGGTCAAATCACCTCATCAGAGGCTGAGATTTTGGCCACTGACTTGACATGATCTTTAACACCCTCATGGGGATTATGGGGTGGCCTAGGGTAGTTTTGGCCTAGGGTCCAAACTCAAACCCTAAAAAGGGGCTTTTGGGTGTTGTGAAGGGCATGGGGTCAAATTCCCTTGTGTGGGCTTGCAACTTGGTAGAATTGATGCTAGGGCATCCCAACTCCACTGGCCTGAATCTTAGAGGATTAGGAGATGGATAGACCTCTCAAATCCCTAACCCTAGTTTAGGGCATAACCACTCCTTGTGTAGAATAGGTCACCAAAACTCACAAAAAGGGTATGAAACTTAGGTAGCATGAATTCTAGGTTAAATAGGATCTCTGATGAATTTATTGGAATTTTATGGGTTGTATTACTAATACCCCCTTGTTATACATGATGTGACCCTAAATGGTATTTTATTTATTTTGAATCTCTCAGTACATTGTAAACTCATAAAATTTAGGCAGGAGAAGTTTTATGTCAATATAAGTATTCCTGAATTTTGTCATAAATTTTGATTGAAGAATCTTAGTACCTCCTTCACAAATATTAAAAAGGCATATTTATGGTCAATAAATTATATAGAGTCATTTACTTGTTGACAAATTGTGAAATTGGGTCTCTGATAGTTTTAGGTCAGTAACTACTTGGATGAATTAAATCTTTATTTTTTGATGATTATTTGCAGTATATCCTTTACAAATTCATAATTTTGGGAATTTGGTATTTAATTTATTCAGAGCTTATTTCTTGCTGGAAAAAAATTGTGAGACCCTGAATTTTATGTTAATTAGTAATAGTGATTTTATCATAAATTTGTAGTGCAATTACTTGTCAAAAAGGGGTACTTCATGATAAAACGTGGAATTCTGGATTACTAGAATAAATATATAAATTAACAGATAAAATAGGAAAATTATGAATTTCTGTTTTTAGGCTAAAAATGTCATTATAGCCTTCCAATAATTATTTTAGGGGTACTGGGTGATTATTTTGTGTACCTCCCATTATACACTTCATGCAGCTTAGGTTGGTCTACATATAGTAAAAACTGCAGAAGTTCACCATGAGTTGGGATTAGTTGTTGGCTGGTTAGGATAGGTTAAAAGAAGTTCACCATTGGAAGATAGGATGAGTAGGATGTTGGGTTGGCTAGTGTTAGTTGGTGCTCAGGATCGACGAAAGGTAGTTTTTTCCCGTGGGAAGGAAGTGTCAAAATCATTAGGGATAGATCCAACAACAAGTAAGGGTGTGGAAAATCTAATAACAACTGATAACAGTAAGTGCCTTGCTAAAGAGAGTTTTGGGCGTAATCCTATCGTAGTTCCTAGTGCCTTTGAGAGCCCTTTACGGGGAATACCTTGGGCAATCCTGGGCTAACATAAACATTAAGAATAAAATATTACAAGAGCAACTAGTATAACTAGGGTTGCACATTCACACACCCCGGTAGCTCGGGAGGTTGATTAGGTTGTTTTGATTACCATCCGGACAGTTCGTTTGGAAGGTAGATGCACGGACGGATAGTCCGGGGAGCCAGTGGCTCAAAAGGTTTTGGATACAAATAAGGTGGTAGGTCTTCGGTATCGGACGGTCGTTCACACCGACGTCGATACATTGACTCGGCGGTGTGGGACACTTAGCCAAAGAAAGTCTGGTGGATATGGCCAGCATTAGTACGTAGATACTCTAGGTTGTGTTATTCTAGGGGCGTACGGGAGGGCTAGGCCTGGTAGTGTGGATACCCGCGTAGGAGTGGGGGGCCCGACCCACTGTCTCTGTTTGCCACTACGGAGGTTCCTGGGAGTGAAGCTAGCTGCCCAAATAGGGGAACTAAAGGTCTGTGCGCATAGAGTCGGGTGCGTGGGTTGCACTTGCATGAATCATGACATAACATACTTGCATACAACCGACACCCCAATGTATAAATTGGTATGAGACTTTTTATACGGTGGGAGCCTTGCATATGTTTGTATGAGCATTCATATAAGTTAAGGTTACTTATTTCTTACTTTGACTTCCTTACATATGCTGCTTATTCTACTTATTTACTTTACTGCTTACTATTGTAGAACTGCTAGTTTGTACATTTCTTCCTTAGTTATTTATACAAAATAAATAACTGCTAGACTAGTTCCACTGTCACCTACTTGGCTTACTCTCCACCTTTGTAGCTTCCCTTTCCTCCTCTCCGCTCGGTGCTTAGGAGCCATGGGGGGAGGGGTAGGGGGATGATAGGGTTAGTCTTTATGACTAATGGTTTTCGGACCACAACATTACAGGGGCTCCGGATGGGAGACAGGGACCAGCAGCTCAGGGACCAGCACCAGCGAAGTATGGTGCGCTTGGAGGTGGGCAGTCTAGTACCGGGGCACCAGCGACCAGCTCCGTGAGTGATAGTCTTTATATAGCTTCCGCGAGAGATTGTAGCAAGGATCTGTTGTACCGGGCTTAAGCCCGTTTATATTTCTGTTTTGTTATTTTGTAGTACTTTTCCTTTTCTATATATGGACTGGTTGTGATTTCTCTTATTACTTATGATATTTGTGGACTCAGCTATTTCATTTCGGAATACTGCTCTTTTTGTGTTGATCGAAAAGGCCGGCAGAATCGACGTTTTGTAGTGGAGGCTTTCCCGAGAGTCGGGGCCACCGCAAAGCGGCGGTTCTGGGCATAAGACCCCCCGGGTTTTAAAAAAAGAAAAAAAAGGGGGGGTGGGTCTTACACAGGATGTGGACGGGGTATCCCTCGATCGTGTCCGGAGCGGCGGTGACTTAAAAAGATTTTATCCATAACATTTTTCATCTTTCAATGATTGTAAAGTTATGCTGGCCTTTTGATATAATGGAATCGTATGTATCTTCTTTCATGGCATGATAGTGAAAATAATGGATGGCAAGACCGCGAGCAGACTCGCTGACCAGGCTCTCACCTAGCTGGCAGGACTATAGGCTCACTCGGTGGTTGTAGATGATTTGGAGAGGAGACCCCGAGCAGACCCGCTGACCAGGCTCTCACCTAGCTGGCAGGGCTGTAGGCTCACTCGGTGGTTGGAGATGATTTGGAGAGGAGATCCCGAGCAGACCCGCTTACCAAGTTCTCACCTAGCTGGCAGAGCTGTAGGCTCACTCGGTGGTTGGAGATGATTTTGGAGAGGAGACCCCGAGCAGACTCGCTGACTAGGATCTCAGCTAGCTGGCAAGACTGTAGGCTCACTCAGTGGTTGGAGATGATTTGGAGAGGAGACCACGAGCAGACCCGCTGACCGGGCTCTCACCTAGCTAGTAGGGCTTGTAGGCTCACTCGGTGGTTGAAGATGATTTGGAGCGGAGATCCCGAGCAGTCCCACTGACCCGGCTCTCACCTAGCTATCAGGACTGTAGGCTCACTTAGTGGTTGGAGGTGATTTGGAGAGGAGACCCCGAGCAGACTCGCTGACCAGGCTATCACCTAACTGGCAGGGCTGTAGGATTACTCGGTGGTTGGAGATGATTTTGAGAGGAGACCCCAAGCAGACCCGCTGACCAGGCTCTCATCTAGCTGGCAGGGTTGTAGGCTCACTCGGTGGTTGGAGATGATTTGGAGAGGAGACCCGTTGACTACGCTCTCATGTAGCTGGCAGGGTTGTAGGCTCACTTGGTGGTTGAAGATGATTTGGAGAGGAGACCCTGAGCAGACCCGCTGACCAGGCTCTCACCTAGCTGGCAGGGATGTATGCTCACTCGGTCGTTGGAGATGATTTAGAGAGGAGACCCCGAGAAGACCCGCTGACCAGGCCTCTTACCTAGCTGGTAGAGTTTTAGGCTCACTCGGTGGTTGGAGATGATTTGGAGAGGAGACCCCGAGCAGACCTGCCGACCAGGATCTCACCTAGCTGGCAGAGCTGTAGGCTCACTCGGTGGTTGGAGATGATTTGGAGAGGAGACTTCGAGCAGAACCGCTGACTAGGCTCTCACCTAGCAGGCAGGGCTGTAGGCTCACTCGGTGGTTGGAGGTTGTTTGGATAGGAGACCCCGAGCAGACCCGCTGACCAGGCTCTCACCTAGCTGGCAGGGCTGTAGGCTCACTCGGTGGTTGGAGATGATTTTGGAGAGGAGACCCCGAGCAGACCCGCTGACCAAGCTCTCACCTAGATGACAGGGTTGTAGGCTCACTCGGTGGTTGGAGATGATTTGGAGAGGAGACCCCGAGCAGACCCGCTGACCAAGCTCTCACCTAGCTGGCAGGGTTGTATGCTCACTTAGTGGTTGGAGGTTGTTTGGAGAGGAGACCCCGAGCAGACCCGCTAACCAGGATCTCACCTAGCTAGCAGGGTTATATGCTCACTCGGTGGTTGGAGATGATTTAGAGAGGAGACCCCGAGCAGACCCGCTGACCAGGCTCTCACATAGCTGACAGGGCTGTAGGCTCACTCGGTGGTTGGAGATGATTTGGAGAGGAGACCGCGAGCAGACCCGCTGACCAGGCACTCATCAAATTGGTAGGGATGTAGGCTCACTCAGTGGTTTTAGGTTGTTTGGAGAGCGGACCCCGAGCAGACCCGCTGACTAGGCTCCCATCAAGCTGGCAGGGCTGTAGGTTCAACTCGGTGGCAAGATAAGTGATAAGATTACCTCAGAAAAATATCGACATATCAGAGAACGAAGAAGGTTTATAGAGTACGAAAAACTCCTATGAGTGGGAGAGATTGGTGAGATGTAAATGAGGGTGCACAATCCCAACCAGCGCTCGACATAGAGGATCTCGCCTATAGCGAGTAGTAGCTTGTTGGCAAAGGGCAGGCCTCGCGCAAAAGGTTAAAGAGGGATGGCTTATCACAAAAGCGAATTGATCTCCAGGGTGCAATCGCGCTGGATTTGTCTCGAGGCGAAACGAGGAGAAAAGACCAAATGGTCCCGCACACGAAGTAGGCGAGAGGAAGACTAACGACTCGCGCACAAAATCGATTCTTAAGCGAGACCGTTGGGAACTCTACCTCACGAGTAGAAACATAGTAGAGGGTTACCCACAATGGATATAGTAAAACGAAATAAAAAGAAAATAGCCCATGGGCGAGACGTGACAGAAATTTCTATGTTCATTATAAAAAAAGGAGGGAGACTCTCCCATGAACAAGCATTTTGATGATTCAAAAATGAGTATACAAGTAAAAGGAGCCTAAAAAGGGGGGGGGGAGGTCTTGGGCCCGGCTAACGCCCCTTTACTCCTCTTCACTAGAAGTAGAACCGTCATCCATCTCGCCGTAAAGCTTGGGGACCAGGTCGCGGGCTGTGACTGTCTCGACATCTTCTCTGACAACCCCCAGCTCCATCATCTTCAGGACGAGCTCGGCTTTCTTGATGTTAGCGTATCGACAAAGGATGTCGACCTCATCCAAAGAGTAATGAGTGGGCGGGAGAGCTTGGAGTGGATCTAGATGAGAGTGAAGAAGGGTGCTGTCCAGAAGGCGGGCGTTCTCAGCCTTTAATTTCCTGTTCTCCTCCTCCAAAGCCGCTATGCGCGAACCCATTCGATCGGTCGTCTCAGCATCCCGCGAGAAGGCTATCAGTTAACAAAAATTTATGCAAGAGTGAAACTAGTAAGGAATGAAACTGGCAAAGGACAGTTAAAAGGCTTACCACGCCGCGCTGGCTTTGGGCAAGAAGGTTGTCGGCAATCGCCAGCCTCTTCTCGAGATCATCAGAATTCTCGCGTTCTGCAACAAGGCCGGCCTCGGCATCCTTCCACTTCTTGTTGTTGAAAACGAGGCGGCGCGAGACTCTGTGCGATAGCTCAGGGGCGCGAAGTTGGGCATGGGCGGTCTTCAAGACGAGGTCTCGCGATGACTCGTTATCAAAAGGCTCCGTCCCAAGGACACCATAGAGACCGTACCCGAGGGAGTAGACATGACTGGTGGGAGGGTCCTGCACCTTCCAGGAGGGAAGGAGGGTGAACACTGACACTCGGTTTGAGTCCTTCTCCCACAGAAGAACTGGCTCGCCGATGGCGTCATTCACCACAGGCCCCATATTGTAATTCTAATGCAAGGAGGGAGCTGGGCGGCTGGACGAGCCAGTTTTGCGAGGAGGAAGCATGGCAGATTGAGCTAAAGTGGTGGCGGTTTGGTCTAGTAGTGCTGTCTCATGAGGGGGCGACATGGCTTGACGACGAGGTGATTGTGACTCTTCCATGGAGATGGGGATCAGAGATCCCGACATCTTTTTTCTTTCCTTGGGAGCAGTTCCCTTTTTCCCTTTCGGCCGCGACACCAACTTCTTGATCTTCTTTTTGGGGCTGTGCGGAGGAGCGGCAACATCATCCCCAACTATTTTCTTAGGGGCGGGGGTCAGCGATTCCTTCGCCGTCTCTGTCGCCATACTAGCGAGGGCGAGACCTTTGGATGGCCCTACACTGCTCAGATAGGGGGGATGAACGGGAATAGTTCTCTCTCCTAAACAAGAAAACAATTAGAATAGAGCAAAGGAATGGTGAACATAAGACTAAGGGGGCGCGAGTATACCTTCACCAGGGAAGACGTGAAGGAGCGAGTCGAGATCTCGCCGTAGGTAGTTAACTTTAAAATTTTTCCCTGCGAAGAAATCGCAGAGAGCCTTTTTCGCGCCCCCAACCTTGGGGGTCTCGTAATATATCTCGACGGGCAATACCGGGCCGAGAGGGATGCCTCCCGGATTACCGCGAATGAAGACGAAGTGGGTGAGCCAGTGGTGGTTTTTGTTGGGTGTCTCGCACACCTTTAGGGCCTGGACGGTGAAGTACAAGACGTCGTCATCTTTGTTATGGTAGATAAACAGTTTGCGTAAGACAGTGGGACTAAATTCGATGTGCTCGCGGCGCATGTAGCTAGCGAATGCAACCAACATCGAGATGACAACGCCGAAATATTTCAAAACCTTTTTTACCTCTGGACAGAGGGGGAGTCTTAGCTCCGACTCGAAGTGCGAGACGAGGAATGCTAGTTCTCCAGGGTAGAATGTATTAATCAACTCACCTACCTTTGGCGGGCGAGACTCATACCCCTCCACCAGGAACTCGTTGGTGAAGCGGCTATAATCCTCTTTTGAGATCTTGCTAGGGGGAAAGTCGTGGTCAATGAATCTCCTGCCACAACGGCTGCGACCCTCGCCCTCTTCAGCTTTCTTCTTTCCCATGACAGGCGAGACGGTAGGAGAAGAGAGAGGAAGAACGGGGGGGGGGGGGGGGGGACGGAGCGAGGCGTGAAAAGAAGCAGGAGAGGGGAAGCAGACGAGATCTTTGGATCTCAGAAGTAGCAGGAAGTGACAACACATGCGTAAAACATCTAGATCCGGGGGGAGGTATTTATAACAGATGGAGAGAGAAGAAAAATGGGTGGGAAAATGTGAATGGGGAAGTCGAAGGGGCATCCCGAAGGTTCGTTTTCTCTCTCGCTCCTGACCTCGAAGCGCGGCGTTCCGCGGTGTTTTTTCCAATGAGACGAAATAAAAGGAAAAAGTTGCAATTAACGCAGCTATAATAAAAAGCCCAGCATGAGAGAGATTGAGAGAATATCATCATACGTTATTTCATCGCGCATGAGGCGGGCAGCATGTCCATAGGGGTTATAAAAAAAATATACTTAAACAGACGACAGATTAATAAAAACAACAGTTACAAGACATAGTTGAATAGGCGAGACGAGACGGAGGTCCCTCAGTTCTTGTGCCATCTCCAACGACCACCGTGAGATCCTGCGCATGGAGGCCGTCCAGGGATGTGAAAGGCGCGAACGACATCCATACCGCGGCGCGCGAGACGAAGCTGCTGGTCGATCTCGCTAATGACGACCTGGGGGTCGGTCTTGTCTATTTTAACCCCAGCGTCAATCTCGGAGGAGTGACGGGCACACTCAATTTCCTGCTAGTCAATGCGCCGATCGGTGGCTTGCTTCTCCCATTCCATCTCGCGGATGATGTGTGTATATTTCCGAAGCATCCCGGCCGTCCTGCGTTTCATCTCCAACGGATCCGTAGGATCGCCCAGATAGTCTTCAATCTCTTCTAGGTGAGGAAGAGGTGAGAGGGCGGGCGGCCCGGAGAAGTCCTCAACGGCCGAGTCGATCTAGATGCCTGCATAAGAAAGGTTGAAGGTCAAAATATATGATGGTCTCGCAAGAAGGCTTGGAGGCCGCGAGATGCGCAGATGAAAGGACGAAGTTAGTTCATTTACTGGGGATGCGAGGGTTCTCCACAAGTCGCGAGAGGTAGTCATTCTTCGTGGTAGGGGGCGAGGACTGCAGAGGTGAGTCAGGGTCTTGGTATTGTTTGTTGGTAGCATCAGGGGGATTCACAGGCATGGGGGGATTGGCGAGGTCTCCCTGAAAAAACATGGTCAATAAGCGAGACGATAAAAGAAGAGGGAAAAGACAGAGGAGAGAGTAAGAGTCGAGAATCACCTGTCTCTCCCTAGAGGGTGTGGGAGGAAGTGCATCGACTCCCGAGGGTGCCGAAGTAGTCGCGCCGGCCGAGAATGGAGAGCCGGCGGTTTTTGCCTTCTTCAAGCGAGATGATGAAGGTGCAGAAGCGGGGGTGCGGACCAGAGCTGGGGCTAGGGCAGCCACATTGGCCTTGTTTTGCTTCCAGACCATCGCGAGACGCTCACAGAAACTTTGGCTATGGGACATGTTGACGGTAGAAGAGAAGAGGAAACAAAAGATGGGGCACTCCTTGATGAGATGGGGTCTCATATTTATAGGCTCCAGGGGGAGGGACCGCCAAAGATTCTCATAAATGAATCCCAACGCCGCGAGCCACGGTGGGACTTTCTTTCTGAGCTTGAGGCAACCTCAAAAAGGGCGGGGATTGTGTACAACCTGGGGCTCGCGGGAGGCGGCTCAAGTAGTAGAGTGAAGAAGGTGGCGAGAGGAATTGAAGAGGCGAGTGGGACCATGCGGTGCACTCGCCGGAGGCGAGACGGGGCTCAGCTGGGTAGGCGAGACGTCTCTCGCGGCGCGGGCTGGCCCTTGAGGGAGAGATGACTCTCGTAAGGTGGGAGACCTGCGAGACGAGCATGTGAGCTCGTCTCGCCCGCTGGTCATTTCCCCACTCGCCATATAAGAGAAAGATGTTTTTACCTTCTTACCCTCAATGGGGATTTTACTCTTCTACCCCAGGTAATTTTAGCCTTCTACCCTCGGTGGTCTGCATATAACCCTTCAGAACAACAGAGTTTGGCTGTTGGCAGACCCAACCCGGGGTATTTTGGTAATTTCAGGTCGGTTCAGTATGGTTATTAGCAGATCAAACCCAGAGACCTATAAATAGACCGATAAGGTGCCTTGAAGTGGTTGTTGAACCTTTCCATCTTCTTCCTCAGAGGCACCTAGCTCAGCATTGGCTAGGGAGGGGGAGAACTTCTGATTCTTCCGGGTAAGAGGTGCGACCTCCGAGCTGAGATCCTCGGTCTGTTTCTGGTCCTGTGACTCACGTCGAGAGACTGGTTCAAGAAGAGTAGGTGTGTGCTGCAACTTCAGGTCCGAACTCTAGGTGGAGCCGAATGACTGGTTTCAACACACATCAAATGGAAGCTAAAATTAGGCATAAAAAGTACACACATGGCTGTAATCAATAAGAAAAGCATGATGAAAACTACGTAAAAATCACACTCATCAACCACCAAGTAGAAAGGATACAACTAAATATGCATTAAACTCCCCTTCCTAATAACCAACATTGATACTCATGCATAACCAACATATTGTACTATATAACATTAGTCCACTGCACCACATGATTAGGATCATCATCAAATAACCATACTTTCAAGGACCTCAATACATCTGTAGTAGAAGTTAACAAGTCAGATGAGGTTTATACAATGAACTTTATACCCAGCTGACAGCGTGCGTGACCATGAATGAGGTTCATATAGAATATTCAACGAATGAAAATATTACTGAGGAGGTTGAGCAATGACCAAAGAAGAAGAGATAAGCTACTGCTGATGTTATTGCAGATGCAGTTTTGGAATTTGCAAGGAACATGGACAAAAGATCATAAATTTTTTCCTCTGCATTCTTTTCTCATATTTAAATTTCAATTTCTTACACAGAATTCTTACACATTGCCGAACACTGGAATTGCCATTTCTAATTCCAGTGTTAGAATCTTATCTTCAGCCAAACATCAAAATTGAAAATGAATTGAGCCAAATTCCATTCCCATATATGAATATCTTCCAAATGAATTGAGCCAAAAAATATTACTAGCGGCAATAATTTCTGGTTGCGAAGTTAGCCAACTTGATTAATTTTGAAAATAGGAGGACATCCTTTAGCTTTACAACTCCTTTCCTCCACTAGCCATTTCTTAATTTCCACAATAAAATGACTTTTTGGCATTATACAGTAAATACAGGAATTTGACACTTTATACAGTAAATGTTTAAAATATGTACTTTGCACCCCAAATTACTAAATAATGACACTTTGCACTCCCAGACAATTTCTAGAGGGGTGTTTTGGCCCAATAAAAAATAATAGAGATTTAGTTCTTTTTTATCAGCAAGCCTTCACTCTCTTTTTGGCTCGTCATCTTCAGCCTTCTCATTCTCCCTGTTGTTCTCGTTTGCTTTCACCACCGACAACAGCATCTATTACGAATTTTGTCGAGCATACATGCTATCACCGCCAAAGTCAATATATCAACCACTGAATCATAGATCTAGACTCATATCCATATAATTTTTGGGCTTGTTATGATACCAAGGGAAAGTGCCAGTCATATGTTTTAGTTGAATTAAAAAAACATTACTTTTTGGGTGCGAAGTGCAAAATTTAACGATTTAGAGAATAGAGTTAGCACTTTTGGTTATTCTCGGGACAAAAATACTTTTGAAATTTCTACGTAAGCAAAATTTAATATATTTAAGAGAGCAAAATGCTAATTTTAAATATAATGCAAAGTGTCAAAGTGCAATAGTTCATCGGTGCCCCGCTAAAACTTAAATAAAGCCGGTTATTACCGGTCTCAAATTCTGCCTATCCAATCTTTCCCTTCTCCTCCGCATCCGATTTCATGGCTTCGAGGAAAATCTCCAGCTATTCTAGTCCCAGACCCTGCCTCCACCTCTCCTCCTATCGAGAAAATCATGGTCTTTCTGGCTACAAATCCTTACAAAAAAGCCTTCGTCCCTCACCCAGCGGCTGCACCGCTCTTGTCCGGGTCCATTCGACGAATCCTAGATGCAGTTTCTGTCCCAATACCACCCTAGGCCGTCTCTATTTCTGCTTGATCTGTTCCTCCATTTCATGCCGTAGCCACGCTGACGCCCACCTCCAATATTTTCCTGGTCACGACATCTCCGTTGACGTCAAGCGCGCTGAGCTCTTCTGCCTCTCATGCGCCGATCAAGTCTATGATCCTGATTTCGACTCTACCGTTGTTGCTGCGGTCGCCAAGTTCCTTCACACCCCACTTCGCCGGCGTCGCAGAAAGCAGCTGGCCTTGCTTTCTTCGCCACTGGCAGCAGCGAGATTGTCTAGCTTTAGGGTGATAAGGAGTTCGCTGCTGCATCCATGGGGGTTGAGGGGTCTGAACAATTTGGGGAACACTTGCTTCATGAACTCTGTATTGCAGGCTTTGTTTCACACTCCTCCATTGCGGAACTACTTCTTGGGTGATCACCATAAGAGCGAGGTTTGCCGGCAAAGGCGGAGGAGGAGAGGCGCTGGTGTGGCAGTGGACAGGGGAGAGGAGTCGTGCTTGACTTGTATTGTAGAGGGCGTGTTCTCCGATGTATTTTCCGGCGATCGGAAGCCCTATAGTCCGGCGATGTTTCTATACAGGTTAGGCATTGATTGATTTTGTGCTTTGTATATATCATACTAACGGGGATATGCTTGTAGTTATTAAATTAAGGGTGCTGTTAATATAAGTTTCGTTGAGTTTACTTTTCTTCAGTTTTGATAAAATATGCAAGTCACATGATTGTTCTATAATGTATTTCAGAGATCAGTTCACCTAACCATCAAGAATCAGTCCCAGCTCTTTGATCAATTGATCATTCCTACCCCAGCGAGCTCAATATTACCTAACCCATAGTTAATGGAGTCGGAGCTAAGGGACACATTGTACGCTGAAATCTAGAGAGTTTGCTATGCCACTGATAGTCATGATAGAAGAAATATGTTTCGTTAAAAAAGAACATGTACTACCTTGAGTCTATTAGTTGCAAGGACATGTATTTTGACTTTATAACTTTGGTTCATTGCATGGTTAAATTATTTGGTGGTTCCATTTGCTTTTGATCCAAAACTCTTTAATATAATCAATCTTATTGACTTTGTTTAAGCCTGGGGATTCTTGTGAAACTCACTTGTTTTTGTTGAGTTTCAGACAATGAGGTTTCATTCAATGAAGTGTTGAAATTGTTGAAGTGAAAGTAATAGCCTGGGCGGTCTGTTCGGGCGGGCTGTGCAGTCTGTTTTGGTGGTCTCGGTGGTCAGACCGTGCGGTCTGAGCGGACAGAGCTGGCGACTAGCTAGATCGGCCAGTGTTCTGCGGCTTGCTCCCCAGGTTATTTTCAGGCGGATTGGATGGTTATCTGTTCAGTTGTCGGTTTGTGCAGCTGGCTCTGGAGTTCGCCGGTTTTGTGTGGATTGTTTTTTGTATCCGCTGGTACAGTGCTTGCACCAGGGATGTCTGGTGGTGTGGATTTGCTTTGGATTTGGTCCAAGTCCATGTTGACTTAGTCCAGGAGGTCGCGTGGCCTGCGCGGGCTGTTTTCTCTGTCCGCCGAGCTCGGCAGCAGTCTGTCTTGTTCGACTTGGCTGCGAGCTCGATTTCTGCGGTCTGGAGCTGTGTCCACAAGTGGGCGGACTGCGGTGGTACTTGCTGAGTCCGCTTGTTTGGTGATCTAGTCTGGCTGGGCTTGGCAGACTCGCTCTTGGCTAAGTCGCAGCGGTCTGGTGTGTATCCGCAGCCTTTGCGGATATACTTGGTGTTCGCACTGGATAGAGCGGTTATCCTATTGTCTAGGGCGGTGATCACACTCCTTTCCGCGCCTATAAATAGGACCCCCTGTCACATCAGATGATACCGACTGAACACTAAGTGAACTCGCGGAAAGTTACTGCGGTTAGGGTTTTCTATCCGCGCGGTTTGGAGAGTTTGACCGGTTTGTGCTGTGCATGTTGTGCGGATAGCACTGGAAAGACAGAGACTTGGTTCTGATTGCGGTCAGGGGCAGTTCGGACTCTGCGGGTAGTAACCAGCGAGTAGCAGCAGGTCGCGGCTTACGATTAGGCTGTTTCTCTTCTACAACTTGTTTCCCAGTTCAATAAGCTGTCCGCCTCTTGACGGCTTGTTCAGTTTGGTTGCAGCAGTTCATGTGTTCTGGAGGCTAGACGACCGCGCGGTCAGGCGACTTGTAGTTTAGCGGACAGTTCTCTTTCTTCAGCACTGGAATAACGGGCAGTCCGTGCGGCTTATTGCAGTCTTGTGACCAGACGGCTTTAGCGGACTCCTTAGCGGTTTGCAGCAGAACCGGAGGTTACTCTTTGAGTCCGCGCGGTTTGTTTTTGGCTTGTAATTTTCCTGCTTCCTTCGGATACATCGGCAATCATGTCTCGCCATGTATACCTCGCTGTGTAAAGTTTTTTTGATAAATACAAGTTTCTTGCTCTTATGTTTGCTATTTGGTTTGCTTGAGCTCATTGTGGTTGAGTGTTCCTGCGCCTGGTGTTCCGTTTTCCGGTATTACAAATTTTTTCATGCTATCAGAGGGATCAGAGGGATCAGAGGCTGACCAGTGATCAACCGTCAGTTTGCTTCTGAGAGTCTAAATTTACCAAGGTGATTGCAATGGAAAGTGGATTTGCAAGAGGTCTTGTAATTGAGCTCCTTACAACAACTAACTTCAAGAGGTGGAAGTCGTGTATGAAGAGCTATCTTTTGGGCGAGGAACTTTAGGAAGTCGTCTGTGGAGAAGAAAGATAGGAGGTTACTGTTGTTGTTGGTGCTGAAGCGATGAGAGCTTAGAGAAAGACCAACGTAAAAGCAGAGTTTGTTCTCAAGGACGCTATCTCATCAGAACTCTTTGACCACATCATCGAATGTCGGTCTGCTGCTGAGATTTGGACTTTTCTTGATGGGTTGTTCAACAGGAAGAATGTAACATGGCTACAGTTTCTGGAGAATGAGTTGGCAAGGGACACTCAAGGTGATCCTTCCATCTCTACGTTCTTCTTGAAATTGAAGAAATTGTGCGCTGAGATTTCAGCGTTTGACCCTGATGAGCCTATTTCAGAGGCGAAGCTGAAGAGAAACATAATCCGCGGTTTGCGGAAGGAGTATGTGGCTTTTGTCACCCCTGTTCAAGGTTGGGCCTCTCAGACATCTTTATTAGAGCTGGAGAACCTGCTGGCTTTGCTGGAAAGCTTGGCAAGACAGATGACTGAAGTCACTGTCTCTGAAGGAGGCAGTGAGACACTCTTTTTAGGGAAGAACAAGAGGTGGGAGACGAAGAAGACTGATGCTGGTGAAGGTCCTTCAACTTCTTATCAACAAGAGGGGAGCGTTGCTCCTAAGCGAGATTGGAAGAAGGAGTGGCTTAAGTACTACAGATGCAACCAGCCAGGACACTTCAAGAAGGACTGCAAGGTCAAGATGCAGCCTGGGCATGTTGCAGACAAGGAGGGAGTTGATTCCAGTGCTGAGGAAGTCGGATGGGGAGGAGCATTCATGACGGGCACTTGTGTCCGGGCCTTGTCCACCGTCGACTACCAAGATGACTGGATCGTGGACTCAGGGTGTGGTTACCACCTTACCGGGGATGAGTCAAAGTTCTCCTCTCTGCGGACATTCTCAGGTAACGAAGCCATCATAACCGCTAATGATACTGTTCATGCAGTAGAGAAGGACGGTGTAGTATATTTGAGTAGTGATAAGGGTCCACTCACATTGAGCAGTGTCTATCACGTACCGGGCGTGAAGAAGAACCTCTTCTCTGTGACAAATGTGGTGGATGCAGGTTATCACGTTCTGTTTCGTCCAACAGAAGTGAAGTTTTTTCGCAACATGTCCACAATTAAGGCTGACGTTGCTCATGTAGGGAGAAAGGTGAATGACTTGTTTGTGTTATCAACAAACTCCTATGTTGATCGGATGATGACCAACGATAGTGCAACTATCTGACATGAGCGGCTGAGACATGTTGGGATGGACAAGATGAAATTCATGACAGTGAAGAGTCTTATGAAATGCTTGCCTAAGTTGTCATCCTTCAATGACGGTCATGTTTGCGCGAGATGTCAATATGGAAAGACTCATCGCCTTCCATTTTACAAGTCGTTGACCAGGTGTAAAGCACCATTAGAGTGTATCCATGATGTTCTGATGGGGTCGACCGTCACAGCCAGCCTTGGAGGCAGCATGTATATGCTGGTCCTGATTGATGACTACATGATGTACACTTGAGTGTACTTTGTGAAAGAAAAGTTAGGTGCTTTCCGTTTGTTTTTGGAGTTCAATGAGCTGGTGGAGGACCGACTTGTCCTGCATATCAAGAAGTTGAGAACAGACCACAGATGTGAGTTTGTTTCAACTGAATTCTCAAACTTCTGTAGGAAGCACGACATTCAAAGGGAGCTCACTTGTGCTCATACTCCACAGTAAAATGGAGTAGTGGAGCGGAGGATTCGTCATCTGACGGAAACGTGCAAGTGTTGGCTTCATGCTAAAGGCATTCCAAGGTCCTTCTGGGCGGAGGGAATGACCTGCGCTACCTATATGAATATATCATCAATCTGATGGCTCTGAGTCCGATCAACATGAAGTCTCCTCATGAGATGATGTTCAAAGAGAAATCTGGAGTTGGACATCTTCGGGTGTTTGAATCAACCTGCTACGTACACATCTCAGATGCTCTCAGGACCAAGCTGGATACAAAGGTAAGGAAGCTTATCTTTGTGGGCTATGATGAGCGGAAGAAGGGGTCGAAGTGTATGAATCCAGTGACGAAGAAGTTCGTGGTTTCGAGAGACGTCTTCGACGAGCTGACATCATATGGAGGTGGCTCCTCTGTGGAGCTACAGGAGAGCAGGTCGAATGACGAATAAAAGGTGGTTGCTAAGGATCTTATGGTGGAGCTGCCTGTGTCACCAAGAGCTTCAGGTGTTTCTAGCTCTGGAGCAGAGGCTTCTGGTTCAGGAAGCACGGGGAGCGATGCTCCAAGTTTGCCCGGGAATGGAGCTGATTCAGAAGAAGTAGTAGAGGTGGTTAGCAAGGGTCAGACCCTTCGGAGATCGAAGAGGAGCATCAAACCACCAGCTCGTTATAGCAAAGGAACACAGTGAGCTTGATCTCTTGTTTCTTCGCAGGCCGTCTTGACGAGCGAGAGCCTTTTAGATTTGAAGACGCTACTGAGGTCAAGGAGTGAGAAGATGCCATGGATGAGGAGATGACTGCCCTTAGGAAGAATGAGACTTGAGAACTTGTGCCCAAGGTCGATGACATTACTCCTGTGACATGCATGTGGGTTTACAAGCTGAAGAAGAAGGCGGATAAGAGCATCGAGCTGTACAAGGCTCGCCTTGTAGCTCGAGGATTTTCTCAGTAGTACAAAGAAGACTATGAAGAGATGTTCAGTCCTGTGACAAAGATGATTTCAGTTCGGGTAGTGATGACCTTGACATCTTGCCAGGGTTGGAAGATGTGGCAGTTAGAAGTAAAGAATGTTTTTTTTATGGAGAGATCGATAAAGACATCTTCATGGTTCAGCCGTCTGGATACGTGTCTGAAGATCATCCAGCATACGTCTGTAAACCTCAGAAGGCCCTTTATGGTTTAAAGCAGACGCCGAGGGCATGATATGGGAAGATTGCAGAGTACTTCCAATTCTGCGGTTATTTTGCCTCGGACTCAGATTCGAGCTTGTTCATCAAGAAGAAGGGGGAGCTTCAGGTCCTGGTACTGCTGTACGTCGACGATATGATCGTCACGGGAAACTCCGAGGAGGAGGTGGCTAGGCTCAGGGCATAGCTAGCCGTTCGGTTCGAGATGAAGGACTTGGGTGAGCTCCACCACTTCCTTGGACTCGAGGTGGAGAGGAAAAAAAGTGACATACTCGTTTCCCAGAAGGGATATGCGGATCAGATCGTTCAGCGATTCGGCATGCGGGAAGGGAAGAGTAGCTCTACTCCTCTTGATGTTGGCATCAAGCTTCGGCGAGATGTGAGTGTTAGAAAGTAGAGAAAGGAAGCGAAAAGAAGAGAACAAGCCGAATAAACTTTTGAATAATCGAAATTTTATTATCCAAAAAAGATAACTATTACAAAGGTATGCCCTCCCTTATATAGAATGGAGGAGAGAAGAGAGAATACAAATAAGAGATGTGGGACTAAAATTTACAAGCTAAGCGGACTGTACAAAGTAAACCGCACAGGCCGCGCGGTTAGACAGAAGGACTAACCGCACGGCTTACAATAAGAGATGCAGAGAGGTCGCCTGTGAAGATTGCTAGACCGCCCGGTTTACAAGTCGTCGAGTCAAACCGCCAGACCGCGCGGTCTCCAACCCGCCAAGACAGACCGCCCGGTCTCCAACTTCAACACTCCCCCTCAAGCTGGAGCATATATATCAATCATGCCCAGCTTGTCGCAAACATGCAGAAACGAGGCGGAGACTGGCTTGGTGAAGATGTCAGCTAGCTCTTTATCAGATGTGACAAACAGAGTGCAAATCTGTTCTTTTAAAATCTCTTCACGAATGAAATGGCAGTCAACCTCAATGTGCTTTGTTCTTTCATGGAATACCGGATTTTTGGAGATGTATATGGCGGCCTTGTTATCACAGAACATAGGTAGAGGATGGTTGTACACCTCTCCTAAATCTAGCATGAGAGCCCGCAACCATTTCAACTCACAAGTGGTTGACGCCATACTGCGATACTCAGCTTCTGCACTGGACCTGGAGACAACAGACTGCTTTTTACTCTTCCAGCTCACCAGATTTCCCCCAACAAAGGTGCAAAAACATGAGGTAGACTTGCGATCCCCTTTGTCATCAGCATAACTTGCATCTGAGTAGGCTTCAATCCTCAGATGACCATTCTTCTGAAACAGTAATCCTTTCCCAGGCGCAGCTTTGACATATTCCAAGATCCGCAAGGCGGACTGAAGATGACAATCCCTGGGCGCTTGCATGAATTGACTCACCTTGCCCACAGCATAAGAAATGTCGGGTCTGGTCACTGTGAGATATATGAGCTTACCAACCAGACGCCTGTACCGCGAACTATCTGAAAGAAGAGGCGAATCATCTGTCCAGGTTTTGTCCTCCCCAATAGCCATGGGACATCGGGCAGGTTTAGCTCCAGTCAATCCTGCCTCTTTTAAAAGATCAAGGGCATACTTACGCTGAGAGAGAACTAAGGAGTCGGGCTTCCGAGAGAGTTCGATCCCCAGAAAGTACTTTGGAGAGCCCATATCTTTAGTGATCAGATGTTGGCGAAGATGTAGCTTTGTCAGGGCTACCCCTTCCTGGTCATCGCCAGTGAGAAGAATATCATCGACGTATACAGCAAGAACAACCAGCCCAGAAGGAGTTTTGCGAATAAAGAGAGAGTGATCAGCAGAGCTTCGCACAAAACCAACAGCCGCCACAATACCGCTGAACTTGTCAAACCAAGCTCGAGGACTCTGCTTGAGGCCATAAATTGCCTTCTGCAGCCGGCATACGCGTGTCTCCCCCTGAGCAACATACCCAGGAGGTTGCTCCATGTAAACGGCCTCGTGAAGATCACCATAAAGGAAGGCATTCTTGACGTCCAGCTGAGAAATTGGCCAATCCCGATTGACGGCCACAGAGAGAAGAACCCGGATTGTGCTGAGACGAGCCACAGGGGAGAAGGTGTCAAAGTAATCAACCCCATAGGTCTGAGTAAAGCCCTTAGCCACAAGGCGAGCCTTATACCGATCCACAGTGCCGTCTGGGCTAAATTTGACCACAAAGACCCAGCGACAGCCAACAACATCAGTGCCAAAGGGAGGAGGAACAAGAGTCCAGGTACCCCGCTCAGTGAGGGTCGCCATTTCCTCATCCATGACCATCTTCCAGTGAGGAATAGCAAGGGCCTCCTGATAGGAGCGGGGTGTGGCAGTGGCAGAGATAGCCAGTGCAAAGGCCCTGCGAGAAGGAGTAAGACGATCATAGGAAACAACAGCAGCAAGGGGGTGTAAGGTGCACGTCCGCACCCCTTTGCGAAGAGCTATAGGAAGATCCAGGTCAGCCGGGCCCGCGGCATCCGGAGCATCCGTGGTAGAGAAAGCTGGCCCGGGAGAAGAGAGCGACGGCAGCGGAGAGGAGGGAGAGGGTGGTGGGGAAGGGAGAGAGAGAGGTGGAGGAAGAGGAGGGGGTGGAGACGGTGTAGTGGTGGAGAGTGTAGGAGGAGACGAGGGAACGAAGGGAACAGCAGGAGAATCAGAAGCTGGGAGAAGAGGAGAAGAGGCATCCGAGAAGTAGGAGGTATTCTCGAAGAAGGTGACGTCAGCAGAGACGAACTGCTTACGAAGGACGGGATCAAAGCAACAGTAGCCTTTCTGAGTGGTGGAATACCCCAGAAAGACACATTTGGTGGAGCGAGTGGAGAGCTTATCACGGGTGGCAGAAGGGGCATGCACAAAGGCAGTGCATCCAAAGATTTGGAGAGGGAGATGAAACGGCTCCTTGCCCGGATACAAAATGGAGAACGGGGTTTGGCCATGGAGAACCGTGGAGGGAATGCGATTGATGAGGTAGCAGGCAAGGAGAACAGCATAGCCCCAATAGGAGCGAGGAACATGCATCTGGGTCATCAAGGTGCGAGCGACATCGAGCAGGTGTCGGTTTTGCGTTCGGCTACACCATTTTGTTGTGAAGAATAGACACAACTAGTTTGATGAAGAATCCCATTTTGCATGCAGAATGTAGAGAAGTCACGACTGAGATATTCTGCGGCATTATCAGACCGAAAAACTTTGATAGAAACATCAAACTGAGTTTTGATCATGAGATAGAAGGATGTCCATACAGAGAATAATTCGGAGCGATCTTTTAACAGATACACCCACGTACAGCGAGAGAAATCATCAATGAACGTGACAAAATAGGAACTACCCCGACCAATGGTAAGAGTAGGAGAAGGACCCCAGATGTCGGAGTGGATAAGATCAAACGGACGGGTAGAGCTACGAACGTGCTTGGGAGGGAAGGAGGAGCGGTGATGCTTGCCAAGCTGACAGGCCTCATAGTTGAGCGGAGGACTTTGAGGAGGAAGGTGGGGCAGAAGTTGACGAAGAAGACGGGGAGGAGCATGACCAAGGCGGAGATGCCATTGGAGAAGATCTGTGGAGGTGGAGGAGAAGGTGGAAAAAGCAGAAATGTTGTCTAGGAAGTATAAGCCGCCACTCTCAGTCCCAGTAGCAATCGTCCGTTGGGAGTCCGGATCCTGAAAAGAGCAAGAAGTAGAAGTAAATGTGACGGAACACTGTAATTGCTTGCAAAGAGATGTAACAGATAATAAGTTGCACGGGAACTGGGGCACATATAGAGTATCTGCCAAGTGAAGAGACGGGGTGACATGAACTATCCCTGTGCCATGAACTGATGATGAAGAGCCGTCAGCGAGAGTAACTGGGGGCAAGCGAGCATGTTTTTCTAAGAGAGAGAAACACGGGAGATGGCCGGTCATATGATTCGTAGCACCAGTGTCGATCAGCCATTTGCCCTGAGTAACAACGTGTGCACGACCAGAAGACGTGACAACCGAGGCGAAAGCCATGAAGGGAGGAAGAAGAAACTGTAGCGGTCTCGGTGACAGCACACCAGCGGCACGAAGGGCCACGACCAAGGTGCAGAGCACAAGCCGCGCGACTAAACCAGGAGGTCGCGGCGACTAACAAGAGAAGCGGCTAAGAGCGAAGAGGCGGAGAGGCCGCTCAAACAAGGAAGAATCCGCGTGAAACCGCGGCGGGAACAAAAGGGAAGAAGCCGCGTGAACACGAGCAGCTAGGATTCAGATCAAGGCACAGCGGGGAAGAAGTCGCGCGGACTGCAAAGGGCCGAGCGAACAGAAGAGAGGAGAAGAGCAGGTGACCGCGACCAAGATGCGGGTAAGAAAGGGACAACCCGCACGGTCAGGCAGATCACAGCAGTTGCGAGAATGCGGTCAAGGGCACAGCGGGGAAGAGGTCGCGCGGACTGAAAAGGCCGAGCGAACAGAAGAGAGGAGAAGAGCAGGTGACCGCGACCAAGATGCGGGTAAGAAAGGAACAACCCGCACGGTCAGGCAGATCACAGCAGCAAACCGCGAGTGCAGAGACAACACACGCGGACAGAGACAGACCGCAGCGACTAGGAAGTCGGAGCGGCAGGAAAGAGCAAGGAGCGCGGCGACACGGAAACAGGTCGCTGCGACAAAGAGCAGGAGGAGAAGAGAAACAAGAAGAGTAAGCCGCGCAAACAGGCAGCGGACAGAAACAAGCCGCGCGGATAGAAACAAGCCGCGCGGACAGAGGAGAAGGCAAGCCGCGAACAAGCCGCAGAACGCGGAAGACAAGCCGCGAACAACAACAGAGAGCGCACAGAATCAGGAGGAAAAGACCGTGTGCTCTGATACCATGTTAGAAAGTAGAGAAAGGAAGCGAAAAGAAGAGAACAAGCCGAATAAACTTTTGAATAATCGAAATTTTATTATCCAAAAAAGATAACTATTACAAAGGTATGTCCTCCCTTATATAGAATGGAGGAGAGAAGAGAGAATACAAATAAGAGATGTGAGACTAAAATTTACAAGCTAAGCGGACTGTACAAAGTAAACCGCACAGGCCGCGCGGTTAGACAGAAGGACTAACCGCACGACTTACAATAAGAGATGCAGAGAGGTCGCCTGTGAAGATTGCTAGACCGCCCGGTTTACAAGTCGCCGAGTCAAACCGCCAGACCGCGCGGTCTCCAACCCGCCAAGACAGACCGCCCGGTCTCCAACTTCAACAGTGAGGAGGATTCTTCCAGATCCTTGAGTGTTATGTGCTCTGATGGGAAGCCTTATCTATTTGACGATTACGAGACCAGACATTGCATATGCTGTAGGCCGACTAAGTCGGTATATGACGGAACCTCGAAAGCCTCATCTGATGACGACAATGAGTATTCTGAAGTACGTGAAGTCCACTTCTGATATGTGTCTCCTTTATGGGAGAGACACGAGCTTCAACCTGCACGGGTATACATATGCTGATTATGGAGGAGATTCAGATGACCGGAAGTCAACATCCGGTTATGTCTTCACATGTGGATCAACGGGGATTTATTGGTGCATCAAGAAGCAGGATTCGGTGGCCGTCTCTACTACGGAAGTAGAGTACAAGGCTTCAGCCTTGGCAGCTCGAGAAGCCATCTGGCTTAGAAGGCTAGTAGACAACGTCCATGAAGAAGTGCGCGGTCCTACTCTGCTACGCGGTGACAATGAAAGTGTCTTGAAACTGATTAATAATCCAGTTTGTCACGCGCGGGTCAAACACATTGAGATTAAGCACCATTTCATTCGGGAGAAGGTGTTGGAGGGGTCTCTTGTGGTTGAACATGTGCGAAGCGAGGACAACATCGCAGACATCTTCACGAAGTCGCTGTCGAACGGGCCATTTATTCGGTTACGAGGATTGCTATGGCTGGTCTCCACTTCTCACTTCGAGGGGGAGTGTTGAAATTGTTGAAATGAAAGTGACAGCCTGGGCAGTCTGTTCGGGCGGGCTGTGCGGTCTATTTTGGCGGTCTCGGTGGTCAGACCGTGCGGTCTGAGCGGACAGAGCCGACGACTAGCTAGGTCGGCCAGTGTTCTGCGGCTTGTTCCCCGGGTTGTTTTCAGGCGGATATGATTATTATTCGCTCAGTTGTCGGTTTGTGCAGCTGGCTCTGGAGTTTGCCGGTTTTGTGCGGACTGTTTTTTGTATCTGCTGGTATTGTGGTTGCACCAGGGATGTCTGGTGGTGTTGACTTGGTTTGGATTTAGACCAAGTCCAGGTTGGCTTAGTTCAGGAGGTCGCGCAGGCTGTTTTCTCTGTCCGCTGAGCTCGGCAGCAGTCTGCCTTGTGCGACTTGCCTGCGAGCTCGATTTCTGCGGTCTGGAGCTGTGTCCGCAAGTGGGCAGACTGGGGTGGTACTCGATGAGTCCGCTTGTTTGGTGATCTAGTCTGGTTGGGCTTGGCAAACTCGCTCTTGGCTAAGGCGCAGCGGTCTGGTGTGTATCCGCAGCATTTGCGGATACAATTGGTGTTCGCACTGGATAGGGCGGTTATCCCATCGTTTAGGGCTGTGATCACACTCCTCTCCGCTCCTATAAATAGTACCCCCCCTGTCACATCAGTTGGTACCGAGTGAACAGTAAGTGAACTCGCGGAAAGTTGCTGCGGTTAAAGTTTTCTATCCGCGCGGTTTGGAGATTTTGACCGGTTTGTGCTGTGCAAGTTGTGCGGATAGCACTAGAAAGCCAGACTAGGTTTTGACTGCGGTCAGGAGCAGTGCGGACTCTGCAGGTAGCGACCAACGGGTAGCAGCAGGTCGCAGCTTACGACTTGGCGGTTTCTCTTCTACAACTTGTTTCCCAGTTCAATAAGCTGTTCGCCTCTGGGCGGCTTGTTCAGTTCGGTGGCAGCAGTCCGCATGTTCTGACGGTTAGGCGACCTCACGGTCAGGCGGCTTGCAGTTCAGCGGACAAGTCTCTTTCTTAAGCACTGGAATAACGGGCAGTCCGCGCTGCTTGTTCCGGTCTTGCGGCCAGGCGGCTTCAGCGGACTCCTTAGCGGTTTGCAGCAGCACCGACGGTTACTCCTTGACTCCGCGCGGTTTGTTTTCGGCTTGTAATTTTCCTGCTTCCTTCGGATACATTGGCAATCATGTCTCGCCATATATGCCTCACTGTGTAAATATTTTTTTGATAAGTACAAGTTTCTTGCTCTTCTGTTTGCTATTTGATTTGCTTGGGCTCAGTGTGGTTGAGTGTTCCTGTTCCTGGTGTCCCGTTTTCCGGTATTAAAATTTTTTTTCTTGAAGTTCATACAAAGTTCAATAAATTCATCTGTAATGCGTTGATTTTGAATGACACTTCATTTAGAGTTTCAAGGACGCATCACTGTTGATTAGTTTTTTCATTATGGCTCCATCAAATTTTATACATATTCTAACTTGTCCAAAAATTTAAGCAATGAAAATATTGTTTAGAATATTGTGGACTTAGATTTAGTAGAACGATGACCGAGTGTATGCTATGCAATTTTAATGGGTGCGAAATTAATATAGTTATCAATCTCTTAAAAGGTAAATAGATTCGTATATGTAATAAGTTTAAGTGCTTTACATCGATTTCTAAGTGATGTAGGGGTAGGCTAGTGGTGCTGGGAAACTACAACTTTACGTGCAAGTGTAGAGGTGACACACTAATTGTTGAAACCGAAAACTCGCTCTCTTGTAGAGTTCACCCGTGGGGAAGAGGTGATCACGCACCTACTTCTCTCCTGTAAGGCAAATGACAAAGGAAAACTGACCCAAGGGCTCGACGTGGTGGTCCCACCACACACCCGAAAGATTTTAGAGCGCTTCCCCTTCTTAGCCAAAGACCGAGCTAAGACTACCTCAGAAAGCGTTAGAAGATTAGGGAGCAAGTGAGCCTCTCAAACATGCCTTCTGAGGTACCCCTTGGTCCTATTTATAGGTTTTTGAAAACGGTCTGCAAATAGCCAACCTCCGCTGTTCCAAACAGCTATGTGTAATCTAGGTTGGCCTGCCAACAACGTAACTCCGCTGTTCAGAAAGGCTATGGGCAGGCCAGCGGGGGAAAAATGGTAAAAAACATCATGGGGCGCCGGACGAGTTCCTTCCCAAAGCTTCCTGCTCGCGCGGGACGGAGAATACGGGCTCGGAGGGGCCCTGCTCGCCGTCTTCTCCTGGCGAGTGCGAACCTTTCGGCTCTAATCGCCCCCGATGATTCCAGCCCGCCTGGGCGTGTTGGGGACCCGGTGAATGCTAAACTCCGCTCGACGAACGCCGAGCTCCATTCGGCGAACTGAACGGACGGGCGTCATCCGGGTCGCCTGCTACTCGCCGCTGCTACTCTCCTTCCGCCGAGTGCGGGCCCGGCTGGCCATACTCGCGTGCCGCTAGCCGGGCTCGCCTGGGCGAGCTGGACACTGCCGAACTCTGGCCTTCTGTTGGTGCTTGGCCGAGACTTAAAAAAAGGAGAGCCGGCCGGTCTGGTTCCTGGTGACCAAACTCGCCGGATACGGGGTTGTACACAATCCCCTCTCTTTTTGAGCTTGACAAAGCTCGGAAAGAATCATCCAACACCAAGTGTTCGGCGAGTGCGGCAGGTACCCGGGAGAATCTTTGGGTGGGGTCCACCTGCGGCTATATATATAAAGCCTGCATACCTGGGTGACTTTTGCCATTCCCTTCGCTCTAACCTTGCCGAGATGCCAATCCCTAAGGAGATCCAGGAGAGGCCCGCCCGAGTTCGCGAGGCTTCCTCTGCTCGCATAGCAGGCCTGACCGCGGTTCCACTCGCCGCCCGCAGGGTGTCTTGGCCGAGCCCAATCCCACCAAGAGGGCGAAACCATTTCCTCAGGTGGCCGAGCCCATCTTTGATGACTTGAAGACGACCCTGGAGCACGGGACCGGCTCCACCAATCTGCCTGCCCTTGAGAAGGGCAAAAATGTTGTTGACCTCTGCGACGACCCGAACATCCAACGGGATGGCGTCGAAGATTCCACGCCGCGAGTCAAGAACGCCCGTGGCGACTCGCGGTTTAGAACTCCAGAGAATCGCCCCCGGGACCCATCACCCCCCTTTGGGACCCTGAGGTTGGATTCGCAGAGGCCGAACTCGCCGGTTCGCGCCCCTTCCCCTCAGCGGCCTGCCGGGACCGTGGGGGCAGGTATCGAAGCCATCCCCGTTCCGGGCTTCAACCTTCTTTCGCCAGGAACACGCTGCCTAGGCCGCGGTAAGAATCTGAGATTGGTCACTCCCCGCCCTTTCTTGGAGGTGCCGAGCTCGTCAGGTAAGCTGGCCTCTGGTTTTTGTCCTGTGGTTTTCCGGGACACTCGCCCCCCCATACTGATGCTTCTGTCTTCACAGTTCTTCCCAGCCAATCCGCAGCTGAAGAATCTTCGTGGATAGCCCGCTATTCCCCCCTCCCCTCCCCGAGCTCGCTAAACTCCTATCTGGGCTCTGAAGTGGAGAACGGGGAGCTGACGAAGAGTGGGATCAGACTCTTCAAGAACCTCATGCGCGGCCTGCGCCCGGTGCAGGATGTCAACGAGGCGCTGCAGCGCGACTACGTGCGGCTCGCGGACGAGGTGAGGGGCAACTCGGTTGGCGAGGCGATGTCCCCCTCCCGGATTTTGGATGAGATCGACGAGGGCCTCTTGGTAGCGCAGAGAAACTCGGGGCGGATTCGCGAGCTCCTCCGCTCGCAGCAATCCGGGGGGCGGGGGATGCGAGGCCGGGGTAGATAAAAACGGCTCCATTGTCGAGCCGACCGGTATTCGCCTCCTGACCCCCCTTGCTCGCGCATCTTGTTTCCCCTTTTTTCTTCTGTATCTGATTTCTTCAGTATTCATTCCTTTGGCCTGTAATAACTTCGGACATTTTTAGATTTTAATGTCCGACACTCAAATAATACTATATAACCCTTTATATTCAGTTCGTCATGTGATGAGACACGTTAGAAGTCAGCGAGCTGGGATAGGCGAGCTGGGCTGATTGGACAGCTCAGCCTCAGGTTTTTTTTCTTCTATAAATAGCCCCCCCTCACCAACCCCGTACCACCGCCTTTATTGCATACTTTCTCTTCTCGCGCTCTTTCTCTTTTCGTACTCGCGCTCTAACCCTTCCGCGAGCATGGGTAAGACAAACCCTGATGCCGACGGCCGCTCAAAGTGCGTCCAACATTTCACCGATTATTGCTTCTTTGAAGGGAACACGACCGAGGCGGAGCTCGCCGAATTCGTCACCGACTACGTTCCCCCTGGCTTCGGGCGCGCCGGCCGAGGGAGCAAGATGCCATCAACACTTTCTACTCCGACGAGCTCGCCTTCCCCATCTCGCATTTCGAGGTGGGGTTGCGCCTACCCATCTTGCCGGAAGTCTGCCAGATTTAGAAATACTATGGCGCAGTGCCCGCGCAACTCAACTCGAATGTCATCTCTATGATGGTGGCGTTCGCGTGCTTCCTCCGCCGGGAGCGGATAGAGTTCAACCTGACTGTCTTCAGGAAACTCTTCTCCTACAAGGCGACCCCGGATGGCGTCGCCTACTTCGGGGGCTCCCTCATCAAAGTTCGCGCGATCGCGAACAAACATCATAACTGGATGACCAAGATCGCCTTCATCAAGAGCGATCTCGACAACATCCCTTACTCCCCTCAGCAAAAGGGCTAGGACGTCTACCGCCCCCCTACCGTGTCCGGCAACGACGCCGAGCTCCTCAAATTTTTCCTCCACAAGAATTTCGAGGTCGCCTTCCTGCGAAGGGGCCTCGACTCGCTCCGCCCCGTTCTTCCCGGCGAAGGTATTCTTCTCTTTCCTATTGCTCAGCTCGCCGAATCTTGATAGAATTTTTCTAAGTCTCTTTATGCAGGGGAACGACTGATCCCCGTCAACACGCCGTTCGCGGACTCGGGGTTACATCCAGACCCCCTTGCTCGCGAGAGGGCGGTGGCGGTGGCCTGCCCAGACGAGCCTGCTTCCTCCAAACCCTCGTCCAGCAAGAGGCGACTTGAGCCTGCGGGATCGAGCCCGCCCCGTCACCAACAGCCGCCGAAAAAGATGAAGAAAGCCGTGGTGGCTCCTCGGGCGAGACAACAACAACAACAACAAAAACCCCAATACATGAGCTCGCCCGAGACCATCCCGGACGGGTCACCGGAGAGCCCGTTGAAGGAGATCATGAGCAATGGGCAGGGGGGCGACGAGACCTCTGCTCCCCCTGCTGTAAAGAAGGCGGCCCGTGAGCCCGTCGTGCCGAAGGACCACCCCCTTTTCGGCTTTGGGGGGGAGATGGAAAGACTCGGCTGGCGAACCCATGGTCCAGTGGGACGAGCTGGCCCACCGATTCTCCATCTCCACCCTTCATCCTTCCTGGGCTGACCGTGAGCTCTCCACCGGTCACGCCTACGCGTTCGGCTTTGGTCTTTATGGACACGAGGACACCGAGGCCTACAAGGGCATGGCCTTGCGGCAACTCGGCCACGAAGGCATGCAGGCCCATATGCGGGCCATGGAGCTTCATCATATGATGATCCGCCGCAACTTCAATCCCAGCAACCACCTCCAGAAAGCCGAGCAGACACGCGACGTCGCCAAGGGCAAGGCCGTCGATCTGGCGAGGCAACTCGGCATCGCCGAGAACTTACTCGCTCAAGTCGTCGGCGGGCTAGTAAGCATCAGGCTGCCTTCTTTTTTACTTAAAAATTTTCTATGCTGTTACTAACGTGCTTCCTTTTTCTTCAGGATGCCAAGGCCGCCGGGGAGTTGCAGGCTCGCGTCGCCGGGCTGGAGGAGGAGAACGACTAGCTGCGCGCCCTCCTCGCCGGACTGGAGGGGGAGAACGCGACGTTGAAGGAGGAGAACACGGGCCTCCATCGCGAGGTCCGTCGCCAAGCGGAGATCTCTTTCCCCTCGGGCGACATCGAGCCCACCTTCTCGTACAAGAGCCCGAGGATCTTCGGCGAGGCCGACGTCACTGAGAGGCTGCAGGTCAACTCAATCGAGGCTGCCGAATGCACCCTCCAAATGATGAAGGATACGAGAGTGCTGGTGTAGGGCTGTGAGGAGATCACGGCCCGGGACCTCATGCCGAGCCTGTTACCGGCGACGCCGCCTAGCAAGAAGGAAGACATCCTCGACATGCTCTTCGGGAAGGGCTTCCAAGATGACCTGTCCGCTGAAGGGGGCGAAGATCGCCAGTCCGGCCGGGGGGGGGGGGGGCAAAATCTGATTCCCTTCTCCTTTTCTTCTTTCTTCCTCTCTTTTTGTAATCTCTCCTAGGAGAGCTCTCCCCCTTGTAATCAACATTATATACAATTGAAGATAGTTTTGATATGAATTGTCTTTATTTTTTCTATCTTTTCTGGGCTTTCCTGCTGTGACGTGCTTGCTCGCGAGCTCTTCCCCTCGGGCGACCTAGCGAAGATAGATCTTGCCATTAGGATGGTCGTTAGGACTCGTTCCCGAGAGTAGACCTTGAGAGCTCGCTAACCCCAGACGATCCGGGGATGGACTACTCGTCGTACTGTGCGCCCCCCCCCCCCACAGCTCGCTCGCTGCCTATTTTTTCTTTAATGTGAAACCAGAATTACTAAAAAATTCACAAGTAAAACTAGGGGGGGTGAGGTGCCCGGCCGGAGCCTGCCTCCCTCAGCGAGAGCCAAGGGCTCGGCTCAGCACCCTTCTGCCGAGCTGGGCTTGCGAGTCCCGACTCGCCTATGAAGAGTCTTTCCTTCCTGTTTTTAAAGGCCAAACTTCTTAATATCTGGAGAGTACAGGACTTCCCCGAGTGACATCTAGCCCTGCCAGCTAGATGAGAGCCTGACAGCAGGATCTGCTCGGGGTTCAAGTAGACACCATCGAGTGACATCCAGCCCTGCCAGCTAAGTGAGAGCCTGACAGCGGGATCTGCTCGCGGTCCGGGTAGACACCATCGAGTGACATCCAGCCCTGCCAGCTAAGCGAGAGCCTGACAGCGGGATCTGCTCGGGGTTCAGGTAGACACCATCGCGTGACACCCAGCCATGCCAGCTAAGTGAGAGCCTGACAGCGGGATCTGCTCGTGGTCCGGGTAGACACCATCGAGTGACATCCAGCCCTGCCAGCTAAGTGAGAGTCTGGCAGCGGGATCTGCTCGGGGTTCGGGTAGACACCATCGAGTGAAATCCAGCCCTGCCAGCTAAGTGAGAGCCTGACAGCGGGATCTGCTCGGGGTCCGGGTAGACACCATCGAGTGACATCCAGCCCTGCCAGCTAAGTGAGAACCTGATAGCGGGATCTGCTCGGAGTCCGGGTAGACACCATCGAGTGACCTCCAGCCCTGCCAGCTAAGTGAGAGCCTGACAGCGGGATCTGCTCGGGGTCCGGGTAGACATCATCAAGTGACATCCAGCCCTGCCAGCTAAGTGAGAGCCTGACAGCGGGATCTGCTCGGGTTCCAGGTAGACACCATCGAGTGACATCCAACCCTGTCAGCTAAGTGAGAGCCTGACAGCGGGATCTGCTCGGGGTCCGGGTAGACACCATCGAGTGACATCTAACCCTGCCAGCTAAGTGAGAGCCTGACAGCGGGATCTGCTCGGGGTCCGGGTAGACACCATCAAGTGACATCCAGCCCTGCCAGCTAAGTAAGAGCCTGACAGCGGGATCTGCTCAGGTTCTATCAAATGAACAATTCACCGTCTCGTACGAGTTACTGCAGCAGGATTAGCACATCAAAAAGCTTTATTAAGAACAAGACATCACTTACATATCGCAAGGATAAAAACGTTTCAAGTCGTCACCGCTGCAGGTGAGACTTAGGGTCTCGCCCTCCACATTTTGGAGACGATACCCTCCTGATCTCAATGTTTCTTTTACAATGTATGGACCTTCCCAGTTGGGGTTGAGCTTCCCCACGGTTGCCAATCTTCCTGCTGCATCGACCTTTTTCAGGACCAAGTCCCCCTCCACGAATTGTTTTACTCTGACGTGCTTGTCAAAGTACTTAGCCATTCTCCTCTTCACTTATTCTTGTCGGATGACGTAGAGGTCACGAAGCTCCCCCGTCATATCAAGGGAGAGTCGCAGCTCCTTGTCGTTCTCGGCCTGCCATTCCTCCCTGCCTTCCTCTGTCGTGACAACCCGAGGCGTTTGAACTTCAAATTCTACGGGGAGTACTGCCCCACATCCATAGGAGAGCTTGAAAGGGGTCTCCCCTGTGGATGTGTTGGGGGTGGTCCTCAAGGCCCAGAGGACCGAGGGAAGCTGCTGCACCCAGCTCCCTTTCAGGTTCTCTACCTTCTTCTTCAGGAGGTTCACAATAATCTTATTCGCGGCCTCCACCTGCCCGTTGTTCCTGGTGTGGTGGACCGAGGCAAACCTGAGGTCAATCCCGAGCTGCTTGCAGAAGCTAGTGAATTCTGCGCTGGCGAACTGAGGCCCGTTGTCCGTGACGATGGCCTGGGGCAACTCATGATGGCAGATCTCCCCCCAAACAAATTTCTGATGACTTGGGAGGTCACTTTGGCCAGCGCCTTCACCTCCCACCACTTTGAGAAATAGTCTATCATTACCAACCGGAACCTCCTCTGCCCACTGGCCTGGGGGAATGGTCCGACCAAATCCATTCCCCAAATCGCAAAGGGCCAGGGGGCCGTGATGCTCTTGAGGCGCTGGGCCGGCTGCAGCTGGAGGGGGGCGAACAACTGGCACTTGTGGCACCTCTTTGTGAATTCCGCAACGTCGTGGCTCAGGGTTGGCCAGAAGTATCCCTGTCTGACGATCCTCCCTTCCAGGGTCCGACTCCCGGAATGACTCCCACACTCCCCGGAGTGAATTTCTTACAAGATCCTTTGTACTTCCCTCTCGGCCACGCAATGAGCCAGCATCCCTGAGAGAGTCTTTCTATACAATTGTCCGTCCCGGATGAGATAGTATGCCGACTTGTACCTGAGCTTATTCTTGTCCATCCCCTCCGGATACTCTCCTGTGGAGAGGAAAGTCGTGATCGGGTCCATCCACGAGGGGTGTTGATCTACATCCATTAGTTCTCCCTCTTTAATGGAAGGGCGAAACAGATCAGTGATAGTACCCCCCACCCGGGGCCGTGCTTTGCCAGCTGATCGACCTGCTCGTTTTCTTCTCTGGGCACGTGACGGATGGAGAAGGTCTGAAACGTGCCGATGACCCCCTTCACTTTTGCTAAGTACAACCGGAGGGTAGATTCCCTCACCTCGAATTCTCCGTTGATCTGGGAAGCCACCACCATAGAGTCAGTGAGGACCTCCACGTCCAGCACCCCCAACTCCCTGGCAAGGCGCAGCCCTGCTATTACGGCCTCGTACTCGGCCTGGTTGTTAGTGATGAGAAAGTGCACCACCACCGTTTGTTCGATTCTAGTTCCCTGGGGGCTCTGCAAGATCACCCCCACCCCTAGGGAATGCCTCCCTGAAGCGCCATCTACCTTCACCTTCCATGGAGTCGGACGAGTGATCTTTTCCTCCACCACCTCGATCACGTAATCAGCCAAAACGTCGGCCATTGATTGGGCCTTGATCGATAGGCGGGGGACGAAGGAGATGTCGAACTCACTCAACTCTACCAACCACTTGACCAACCTACTCGAATGCTCCACCCCCTCAAAGATGTTGTGAAGGGGATGATCAGTCACCACTCGGATGGAGTGTGCTTGGAAGTAAGGCCGGAGCCTTCGGGTCGAGATGATCAGGGCGAAGGCCAGCTTCTCCAAAATCTGGTACCGAAGCTCGACCTTCCTCAGGACCCGACTCACATAGTATATGAGGAGCTGCCTCTTCCCCTTTTCTCGAATCAGGACAGAGCTCAAGCCCTCTCCCCCGACTCCGAGATACAAGTACAGATCTTCCCCTTCCTTTGGCTTTTGGAGCAACGGAGCCTGCTTCAACTGCATCTTTAGCGCTTGGAATGCCTCCTCGCACTCCTTGGTCCACTCAAATTTTTGGCCCCCCCTTAGTGTTTTGAAGAAGGGGGAGCATTTCTCCCCGGCCCGGGAGAGGAACCTGCTCAATCCTGCCAGCTTCCATGTTAATCGCTGCACCTCTTTAGCATTCCGCGGTGACCCCAGCTCTACGATGGCCTTAACCTTGTCAGGATTTGGCTTGACCCCTGTGGGGGTGAGGAGATGCCCCAAGAACTTTCCCCTGCTGGCCCCGAAGACGTACTTCAAGGGGTTCAGCCGCATCTTCTACTTGCGTAGGGTGGCGAAGGTTTCTTCCAAGTCCTGAAGGTGAGAGTCCACGTCCTGACTCTTGATCATGAGGTCATCCACGTACACCTCCAGGTTCCTCCTCTTCTGTTCCCGGAAGACCCTGTCCATCATCTTTTGGTATGTCGCTCCTGCATTCTTCAGTTTAAATGTCATCATTTTGTAGCAGTAACACCCATGCCCCGTGATTAATGAGACATCCTTGACGTCCGGGGGGTGCATTCTGATTTGGTGGTAACCTGAAAACGCATCTAAGAAACTCATTACAGAAAAACCGACGGCTGAGTCAACCAGCGCGTCGATCCGAGTCAATGGATAACAGTTCTTAGGGCATGATTTATTAAGCAAAGAAAAATCAACACACATACGCCACCGACCGTCTCCTTTTTTTAACCATAACAACATTGGAGACCCAGCCGGGGTATTGTATTTCGGATACAAAGTCGGCCTTGAGAAGTTTGGCCACCTCCTCCTTGATGGGCTCAGCCAGCTTGTCCGCAGTGGACCTCTTCTTCTGCTGGACGGGGCGTGCTCCCGGGTCCAGGTTGAGGCGATGGCAAGTCACGTCCGCGTCAACCCCCGACATCTTCGCGGCGCTCCATGCAAAAATGTCCACATTCTTTTGGATGCATGCCAGCATCCTGCCCTGAGCCTCCGGGGTCAGCCCCCCGCTGACGCGAACCTTCTCCATCTTGCCTCCAAGGGTGAGAACCTCTATCTCCACCACCTCTTCTACAGCCTCCAGCCTGGACTACTCCCCCCATTCTACGACGTCCCTCTACTGCAGGACAAGAACCTCCGCTTCCACCTCTGTGGCCATCACCTCGGCCAACTCCTGGTCTCCTCCTGTCGCCTCTACCTCAGTGCAGCTCTCCATCTCCATCTCCTCCCTGCCAGCCTCCTGCTCCGCCTCCTCCATTCTCCGCTCCATCTCCTCGGCCCCTTCCTGGCAGGAGATGGAGTTCACGGCGGTGACATAGCACCCCCGCGCCACTTTGGGGTCTCCCCGGACCCGGACTTGGATCCCCTCGGCGTTAAACTTTAGGCATTGGTGGAAGGATGAGGGGACGCAGCAGAAGGCGCTGATGAGGGGCCTTTCGAAGATTGCGTTGTAGCTGCTGGGGGCATCCACGATGACAAATCTGCAGTTCCGGGACTGCCCCCCCAGGGTGACATGGAGCTCCACTCCTTCTACCTCCTTCCTCTCCCCCGAGAACCCAAACAAGGGGCCATCTGAAGCCAACACCCTCTTTGCCTCCACCTTCATTGCGTCGAACGCCTTCTTGAAGATGACGTCGACGGAGCTTCCATTGTCAATGAGAATCCGGGAGACGGTGAAATTCTCGATGGCCGTCTGGATGAGCAGCGCATCGCAGAAGGGATACTCATGATCCGGCATATCATTCCTTGAGAAGGTAATCTTCTCTTCCGGGGGTGGTGTCGGGGATGTGGAGCCAATGCTCCGACGGTACATGGTGTAGAGGCTCGCCTTCCAAGAGGCCTCAACCCCCCCCCCCCCCCCCCCCCATGGATCACTCCGATCCCTCCCCGGGTCCCGGCGTCCGTCCGGTCTTCACATCGATCCTCCTCCGCTCGAGTCAAGACCTCCTCAATCCTCACCTCCTGGCGCCCCCTGTTGCTGATACTGCTCCATGTTTCCTCTCATATCGAGGAACTCCGGGCACGTGGCCATGACGTGCCCTTCCTCTTGGTGGAAGTCGCCGTAGGGCAACTCCACCCTGACTTCTCTTCTCCTCCTTCGTGCCGCTCTCCTCCTCTCCCCCATGGCTATGACCATAGCCTGATCTTGATTGGGGAGTGGAGGTCTTTGCGCCTGCCTCCAACCCGGGGGGTGGAACTGATCCTGGCCCCCCTGGTGGTGGTCCCTTCCCTGGTATCCTCTTTGTGGTCCTTGGTCTTGCCACTCGGGCCTCCATCCCAACCGACGGTCCGGCTCCTGACGCCCCCACCTGGGCTGCTGCTGTCCCTGAAGTTGCCTCTGTTCCCTCTGTCGGGGTTCGACTCTCCTCTCTTCCTGCCCCCTGCCGCCTCTCGGCTCCTTCTCTTCCTCCGTGGCCCACCTGGCCAACTTCCGGGCAAACTCCGGATTTGACGCTTCCCCGTTGACTTCTCTTGCCGCCCTCTCCATCAGCTCCTCGTAGGAGAGCGGGGGGGGGGGGGGGGCACTCTCTTCAGCTCCATCTTGAAGAAACCATGCTGCAGTCGTAGGGTGAAAGCCATCATCAGGCTATGGCCCGACATCTCCTGGACCTGGGTGACCTCCTCCTGGAACCGGTCAACATAGCTTCCCAAGGTCTCGTTCACCCCCTGCTTGATGTGGAACAGGGACTCCGACTCCTTCCTCCTCTTGGAGGTGGTGAACCTTAACATGAATCCCCGACGCAGGTCCTCGAAATAGTAAATGGAGCTGGCCTGCAGCTGGTGAAACCACTCCCTCGCCTTTTCCTTGTGGGTGATGACGAAGAGCCGACACTTGAAACCATTCGACATCTGCCGGATCGAAACTACGTCTACGAATTATTGGACGTGCTGGACCGGGTCCCCCTTCCCGGTGTAATAAGACATCTCTGGCTCTCTGAACCCCTCTGGAACTGGGGCAGAGGAAACCAACTCGCTAAAGGGGCTGCCTCCCCCTGCCGGGCGAGCTGGAGCGTCTCGCGCACCCATCTCGCCGATCCGGCCTCCGCTTGCCGAGCCGGGGAAGAGCTCGCGCCCAGGGAGCTCGCATCCCCTTCCTTCCTCGGCAACCTCCTTCCCAGCTCGCCTGCCGGGAGCGTCCTCACCCAGAGACGGGGCGGCAGCGATTTGGGCAGCTGGAGTCGAGCACTCGGCCAGCACGCCGAGTGCGAACTTGACGAGGCTGAGTACCTCATGCCTGAAGTCTTCAAACATTCCCACTGTGGCCAGAGGTGGCGGGGGCGGCGAGTCGGACCTGTCTGAGCCTTGTTCTCCCGTCATCGAGCCTGCTGAAAATTTTCTGTGCTGACCACACTCCACGCTCACCGCACCAAAAATGTTGAAACCCAAAACTCGGTCTCTTGTAGAGTTCACCCTTAGGGAACGGGTGATCGCGCACCTACTTCTCTCCTGCAAGGCAAATGACAAAGGAAAACTGCCCCAGGGCTCGGCGTGGAGGTCCCACCACACACCCGGAAGATCTTAGAGCGCTTCCCCTCCTTAGCCAAAGACCGAGCTAAGGCTACCTCAGAAAGCGCTAGAAGATTAGGGAACAAGTGAGCCTCTCAAGCATGTCTTCTGAGGTACCCCTTGAGTCCTATTTATAAATTTTTGAAAACGGTCTGGAAATAGCCAACCTCCGCTGTTCCAAACAGCTATGTGCAGTCCAGGTTGGCCTGCCAACAGCGTAACTCCGCTGTTTAGAAAGACTATGGGCAGGCAAGCGGGGGCAAAATGGTAAAAACATCATGGGGCGCCGGGCGAGTTCCTTCCCAAAGCTTTCTGCTCGCTCGGGACGGCGAATACGGGCTCGGCGGGGCCCTGCTCGCCGTCTTCTCCTGGCGAGTGCGAACCTTTCGGCTCTACTCGCCCCTGATGATTCCAGCCCCCATGGGCGTGTTGGGGACCCGGTGAATGCTAAACTCCGCTCGACGAACGCCGAGCTCCATTCGGCGAACTGAACGGACGGGCGTCATCTGGGTCGCCTGGTACTCGCCGCTGCTACTTCGCCTTCTGGCGAGTGCGGGCCCGACTGGCCATACTCGCGTGCCGCTAGCCAGGCTCGCCTGGGCGAGCTGGACCCTGCCGAACTCTGGCCCCTCTTGGTGCTTGGCCGAGACTGAAAAAAGGAGAGCCGGCCGGTCTGGTTCCAGGCTACCCCACTCGCCGGATACGGGGTTGTACACTAATGCAATGCTACCTCAAGGTGGCAGTCGGCCCACAACGAAAATTATTATAAGCGATGAAATTAATAACGCCACACAAATAATTGAAATAAAGAAACAAACAATTAATTGTTAGCAATTTGCAATGGCTTCCTCCGCTCGGAGGGCCTAAGCAAGCGTGCGGCGTATAATTCCACAAACAATTATTATCATAAAAGGAAGTAACTACTACACAATCATAATCTCTGCACACATAGATAAAAACCGAATGAAAACGTCAAGTCACAGAATACAATACCATAAATGCTCACAATGTAAAGGGCTGAACCGAGGCACTGGAGGATTTGAAGGCCGGATGTAAAAACGGGCGATCGGAGGTGGAAACGGTTGCGAGGCGACAGTGACGGTGGCTGCCCTCGGCGGAAAGCGATGGTAACAGATGGTAAAACGGCGGATCCGGCCACGAATGAGTAAATCCGGAATGGTAGATCCCGCTGTGAGTATAATTTCCGGGACCTAAATGGGGTATTGTTTTTTTCCCTGAGTATTTAGATCCGCTATTTATGGGTGGATCCGGGCAAAAATGGAAGGTTTGTGCGGTGAAAATAATGGATCGATGGGTAGATTCCTAGATCTGGACTGATCTAAGATTTTTGACGCTATTGGGATGATTGGTATTGAGAAAATAATGGATCAGAGGGTAGTAGCACTAGATCAAAATAGATTTAGGGTTTTCGGAGTGGTGGGAGGTGGATCCACGTAGGGGAAGGAAGAGGAGTGACCGACTAGGGCAAAGGAGGCCTTGGAGGTGGCCGGTTTTGAGGCGGGGTAGAGCGGCAGGGGCTGGGTGGCTGACAGCAGGCCGGCGGGCCTGTTCCAGCCCTGTAGGCGTCGACGGACAAGGGTGGGAAGCAGGGAAAGGGCGGCCTGCTGCGCTGCAGGCCGGCGTGTTTTGGGTTGGGGGTTTCAGGTTCTTTGGTGGCTGGAAATGGAGGAGGAGAGGGGGAAAATGATGGTGGGGGTACCTTGGGGAGAAGTTTGGCGGCCTAGGAGTCGTCACCTAGGGTTCCACGGTGTCGGCCGAGGAGGGATCGCTGGAATCCGGCAAAGCTTCTTCTCCAAATTCAAGAATGATTGAATTCAACCCCTCTACATCCTATTTATAATAAAAGAGAAGCTAGGGCACCCCTATCAACGACTATGATTGGCCGGTGGGTTCGCCCTTAAAAATACATCAAAATAAACTGAAAAAAATAAAGTAATATAATTTTTTGACTCGCGGCGAGGCTACGGAAGCAATCGCGGAGTTCGATCGTCGATCCGGGCACGCCATCTATGAAAAGTTGTCAAATCAGCCCCGAACGGGCCCAACACGCGTCCTCATCTCTGCTCCGCATCAATATCCCCGGCTTGAAAGAATTCATCTCCCGATGAATTGGGATCGAATTCTCTCGCTGATCGCCCGGTACAACTCGAAGAGGTTTCCCGCAAGTCGTCCAAGTGTCGTCGGCGGAAGGGTGTCCTCGCCAATCAATTCCCCCTGAGTGAAAAGCTGTCATCTCTGGTGACTGGAGACGGACGTGCTGAAGTCAAAGTCCAGGGGCAAATCGGTCAAGCTCAGCTGCAAGTACCCAAGAGTCAACTGCATCGGGGCGGTCCCGTCAATGTACTTAGTAGCGACAACGCGACCCATCTGAAGTAGGAACAAACTGGTGGAATCTAAACTCTGTGATGCTTTCATCACTCATCTCTCGAAGGGTGGATCTCGGTGCGAGCGGTGGTGCTTGCAGTGAAACCAAAGAAGACGAGTTCCCAGGTTGGTGTATGTCAATAGTGGGTGGATTGGGGTGGCCATCAGATGGTGGTGATGTATGAGGGTGGTAATGTAACGACAGTGGGGGCGGGGGTGGCTGGGCATCTCCATTGCTCGGGTCCACATACTCATGAGGTTCATAGTATGGAGTTAGATTTTCAACATTAAACACAAGGTGAATTCACATACTGCCCGAGATGTTAAGTTGGTAGGCGTTGGTCCCAATACAACTAATAATGGAGTATTGACCCATTCCCCTCGCGCTTAATTTCTTGGCAGACCCCGAAGGGAGCTTCTCAGGGCGGACTCACACCATTACCTTCTCGCCTACATTAAACATTTGCTCTCGACTCCGCTTATCTGCATAGGTTTCATAACTTTCATTGCTTATTATTATTTGTCGACGAACCGACTCATGTAATGCATGCGAATGATGAACACGCGACCCAACTAACTCATGCAAATGAATCAAATGATGCACATAGAGCGCAACTTACTCGACACACTTCCTAAGGGAAGACCCGACAATTACTTGGGTATTACTAACATAGGGTGGCCTATCAGGAGGCTTACCAGATGGTCGATAGAAAAATCCAGCGTGATCGACGTCATCACCCGTGGGGACGATGTAGATGGTGACAAAATAGTGCGGAGCACTGGTGGGATGGGTACCTCTCAAATGATCTAGCCCATCAGGTGCCTCACCAGGGGGTGTATGCCAGAAGTCATCACGTGTGAGATGATCACTAGTGCGGATACACGATCTATCACTAAAGTGTAGGAGGGAAGGCTTATAAGATGAGCCTCTCTGGGACTTGATCCTGAAGAGGTCGATAATGATTGGATAACCCACCACGAGGAGGGCACCAACAACAGTAGTGTCAGTGGGAGCAAGTAGAACACCCACAACAAAGTCAACGCTAGCTTTATGAACCTCCCAAGGGAGTAGTGACTCATCAGGGGGCTCTCTCGGTGGATTGTAGAAAAACTCATCCTGTATGTGACGAGTTCTCAGATGATTGTGAGAGACAACTATACTAAAATACGGGCTCGTAAAGTGCCAAATGTCTCTCGGGGGACGTAGCACATCATGGGGGTCCCCAGGAGGTGTGTAAGAAAAGTCGTCACGAAGGAGACGACCACCTGAGTGAAAATCGTGTACACCGACTAAAAGTCGTGACTCTAACATATGGTGAGCGTCCCAGACAAAAAAGAACTCATCGGGTGGCTCAGCGGGTGACGTGTCCCAAAACTCATCCAGAGCGTAAGGCGTCATAAGGTAGGTCCTCCCAATATGAGTATACTCAAGTGGACTCAAGGTAGGCCCTACATATGTCATGCTCCACTCAAGGTCCTTTTTCTGGGGCAAGGTCAGAAATGATAATGAACGAGGCGTCATACCTGAGTGGCTTACCCGAGTCTCAACCTCACCAAGATGTGGCGGATCATCAGGAGGCTCAACAGGGGGCTCGTCATAGGCTCGTCACTAAGGTCAAGGTCCTCCATGTGAGTACCATCGTAAGGGGCTGTGTTCCCTTGAATGGGTGGCATAGTCACTGTGAGATCAACATCAAGATCTGGGCTCTCGGTCGTGATGTGACTTAGGGCAATGACAACGGGAGAGCAACATAGACCTACACTCAAGAATTGGTCGGTGAGTGTAGTGTCAAGAATTGGATCTATGGTGAGGGTGTTAACTAACCCGGTGCATGGCAGAAGAAGAGATGTGGGTGAAGGACACAAGTCATACAATACTGCAGACTCAATAGGTCGCTCAGGCTCACTCTTAATCGGGGTCGTAGGAGACGGGTCAGAGACAAGAGATAGGTCACTCACTGGGATAAGCACCTCACTGGGGTGAGAGCAATCCGCCTCGTGTATCACTTCTGTCGTGGCTGACAGGATAGTGGTAGGCGTCATAATGACCTCAATATGAGAAGGACTCGTACTGGAGGTCAAGGTGAGGGTCCAACTGACCAGCTCTGGCGGATCTCAAAGACTGTTCGTAGTGAAGGGCAACCTGATATGTCTACTCGAGGGACTTCGAGCTATGATAACCTACCTTAGTACGGATGTCAGATCGAAGCCCAGACCGAAATTTGCAAGTGGTCATGGATGAGTCCTCTCGGATATCGCTCCTCACAACTAACTCATCAAAGCAATCCCTGTACTCAGCGACAGACATGGATTCTTGCTGAAGGGAAAATAATTGGTCGAGCAAGCAACTCCGATATGATGAAGGCAGGTACCTCTGACACAATGTACGCTTCATGTCCACCCAACTAGTGATGAGACGAAGACGGTCTCGCTCGCGGGTCCTCTCAACGCTAGCCCAATATTCCCTCGCCTGATCTAAAAGTCTAAGTTTCGCAAACTTAACGCGACGCTCACCGAATAACTCAAAATAATTAAGATAATACTCAATATCCACAAGCCAATAACTGAAAGACTCGGGACTCGATGAGCCGTCAAAGGAGGGGAAACTGTACGAAACTGACTCTCAAGATCTCTCTCAAAGTGACGATTCTCATAATAGTTGTACATAAGGTAATCAGGTCGAGTCGAAGGATCAAACGATCCGCTCGCGTGCAAGTATGTGAACGACGACAATCAGCATACTGATCGTCTCTTAGCATGGTGAGGTTGTGTTGGTGGGTCAACACGATCTCGTGAAGTGGTGTGCCGCAAACGATAATAATCATCATGATAACGTATTAACGTGAGGATCTCTCTGAAGTCGCTCTATGAGATCGGGTATAGGCGGACTCAGAATCTCCAAGGAGAGGAGAAGAATGACGACGATATAATTAATCATGGATGAACCTAAAGACTTTATATGACCTACTACATGCAGGTGCAGAGGTGACACACTAATGCAATGCTACATGCAAGGTGGCAGTCGGTCGACGACGAAAATTATTATAAGCAATGAAATTAATAACGCCACGCAAATAATTGAAATAAAGAAACAAACTTAATTGTTAGCAATTTGACAACTGCTTCCTCCGCTCGGAGGGCTTAAGCAAGCGTGCGACGAATAATTACACAAACAATTATTATCATAAAAGAAAGAGTACTACTACACAACCATAATCTCAACACATAGATAAACAACGAATAAAAACGTCAGTCACAAATACAATACCATAAATGCTACAACGTAGAGGGCTGAACCGAGCACTGGAGGAATTTGAAGGCCGGAAGTAAAGACGGACGATCAGAGGTGGAACGGTGGGCGAGGCGACGGTGACGGTGGCTGCCCTCGGCGGAAAGCGGTGGTAACTAATGGTAAAACGGCGGATCGGCCACGAATGAGTAGATCCGGACCGGGGGTGAGTAGATCCGCTATTTAGGGGTGGATACGGGCAAAAATGGAAGGTTTGTGCGGTGGAAATAATGTATCGGATGGCTAGATTCCTAGATCTGGACTGATCTAGGATTTTTGGGGCTATTGGGATGATGAGTATTGAGAAAAATTTGGATCGGAGGGGTGGTAGCACTAGATCAAATAAATCTAGGGTTTTCGGAGCGGTGGGAGGTGGATCCATGTAGGGGAAGGAGAGGAGTGGGCCGGCTAGGGCAAAGTAGGCCTTGGAGGTGGCGGTTTTGAGGTGGGGTAGAGCGGCGTGGGGGCTGGGTGGCTGGACAGTAGGCGGAGGGCTGTTCCGGTCCTATAGGCGGCGGCGGAACAAGGGGGAGGTGTAACCTGTAGGCGCATGTACAAGAGGAGTGGCCGTCTAGGCAAGAGGAGTCCTTGGGAGGTGGGCTGGTTTTGAGGTGTTTATAGGAGCGTCTGGGG
>CM077151.1:94757897-95001737 GCA_039583875.1 Platanthera guangdongensis | reverse complement strand
GGGAGATGTTGCACAATGAACCAGATTCTGGAATGTAGAGTCATCTATGACACTCATAATTATGTTCTGTGCCCCTTGTCCAGGTTGCTAGGATGATCTCTTCCTTAGTCATTTCTGAATAACTTTTAGTAGTCTTGAGATTAGCATCAAGAACTGATATTTTCATAGGAACAAATGGTCCTTCTAGAACTGTGATATAAATTCTTGGATCAGATGCTTCCATAGACAATCCGACCTTCTCTTTCCAAATGCCAAAGTTTTCTTTCCTACAGATAGGAAGCTTCATGGATCCAAGTTCCTTCGGATTCTCACTTGAACCCATTCTGTCTAACTTATAACTGCCTTTTAGATCCACTCAGACTGTTAAGTCTATTCTTGAGTAACCTCCCTCTGATACCACTTGAAAGAATTGGTTTCAAGATATCCTAAACACCTAGAGGGGGAGGGGTGAATATGTTCAATTCTTTTTCTTTAAGACAGACAATATTTTTACTGCTAACACATATTATTCAACAATTAACACAACACAGTATAAACAAAATCACAGCCAATCACAGAGTGCACACAGATTTATAGTGGTTCCCCAAGTGATGAGTACATCCACTTTCCCCCTTCGCCTATCTAGCAGTATACTAGATTCGGCCAAACTCCCTTCTTCTTTCTCAGATCCTCAGATCTTACAACTCACAACCCTGAATGGTTCCTACAACTCAGACTTCAGCAAGTCCTACAGCTCAGATCCTCCCAGAGAATCCTACCTCAGAGTGAGTCCACACACCTACAACTCAGGCAATTAAGCCCCACCTCAGCCTTTTCCTGGCCTACAACTCAGGCAATCAAGCCCTACCTCAGCCTCTTCCACAAGGCCTACAACTCAGGCAATCAAGCCCTACCTCAGCCTCTTCCACAAGGCCTACAACTTAGAGAAATTAATCCCCTACCTCAGGCACTCTGCCTTACCTCAGCCTTTATAAATATAGGCTTACAACTCAGAGAGTTTACTCTCCTACACTCAGATCTTTTTAAGATCCTACAGAGAAATTGATTATAACAGGAGTAAATCCTTCACCCAGGTAGAAAGAGAATGGGTAGAAGGTTTCTTGGTCAGTTCTTGATAGATCTGACAACTTTAGAATCAACCTGTCTTAGCTTATTCAAAGTTTCTTGAATCTGAACAAAGTAAGGTTGATCTTCTTGAAGTTGGAGATGATCCTCAATCCAGCTTTCTTCTTCTATTCAGAATTTAATCTGAATTCTTCTTGCAGACTTGTTCAGGATCTGCCAGATACTTTTTGATTTCTGGATGAAGACTTCTCTTCTTTTTCTTAGTTGTTCCTGTCTCTTGGACACTTTCAACACTTCTCCTTTTCAGATGTGACTCCTAATTCTTCTGGCAGACTTGTTCAGGATCTGCCCTTAGAGACTTGTTTCTTTCTGGATGAAGACTTCTCTTCTTCCTCTTAGTTGTTGTTTGTCTCTTCTTCACTCACCGTTTGTTGATAGAATAGGTCTTTATATAGACCCCATCTGAGGTTACCGGCTGATCCGTTTCCCAACGGTCTTCTGACAGCTCTGACAGATGCAACAACATTGTCAGTTATGACAGCTGTCAAGTCTTTAGTCGTGATACTTGATTCTTCATTGAACTTCAACTCAGCAACAAAGTGTCGAGACAATACTTCAAATGTGTCGACACAATAGTTCATGTGTCGACACAACTCTTGATGATGTCGACACAGCTCTCACAATGTCGACACAACTTCTCTTTGACTTCTTGACACAGCTTCAGTGGCATGTGTCGACACAAGTCCTGTGTGTCGACACAATAATTTCTAGTCTCGACAAAGTTGATGTCGACAGAATTCTGGAGTGTGTCGACATAAGTCCTGTGTGTCGACACAAATGTTGTCGACAGAATTCTGGAATGTGTCGCCACAAGTCCCGTGTGTCGACACAGTTGTTGTCGACAGATTTTCTGTGTGTCGACACAAGTTCTGTGTGTCGACACAATCTGGCTCCTGGTGTCGACACAGTTGTTGTCGACAGATTTTCTGTGTGTCGACACAAGTCCTGTGTGTCGACACAATCTGACCCCTGGTGCCGACACAACCTTTCCCAAGTGTCGACACAATTATTCTCAAGTGTCGACACAATTCTTCTCAAGTGTCGACACAGCCTTTCCCAAGTGTCGACACTTGTACTTAGAAACTTTTTTTTCTGCATTTTCTTAACCTGCACAATGAGACTCAAAACAACATCAAATACACCTTGATGAATATCATTGAGTTAGGTGAGGCTTCTCCAAATCTGGTACACATTTTTCAATGTACCCAACACATTCGGGGGGAGTTCCCATCAGAGTCAGAATCGTTTACCGGTTGGTGCCGGTTAGACTGTCTCACATTAACGGGTGGAGAGGGTCGTTCTTGGTTCAATAGGATTTGGGTTATCATGGTCCTAAGCTCCGTTATCTCAGTTCGTAGTCCCTCAATAGCCTCGGTATTCGCATCCCCGTGCTTATTCGCAGCCACTCTAGACGATGACGGTGTAGTGTACTCCGTTCCTAGTCTAGTGCGCATACAGGGTTACAAAAATTTTGAAAGACGAATTTTTCTGGGGCTGGACCTAAAGTTGAAGCAAGATATTTTGAATTTTTCCTGAAGTGACAGGAACGAGGAACGTGAAATTTTTTTTATATATTTTCGCAGAGAAATAAAGATTTTATACCGCTATTTGCAGACAGAAAAACTTTTTTTTCTTTTTTGATTCGTGCCAACGAAGGAGAGCGATGACATTTGTAACATAGAAGTTGAAACAATCTCGCTTTGATACCAAATTGATGTAGCGTATGTGGCTAACGACGGTCTTCACGAGAGAAGGCTCTAGTTCGTCATTCAACACACCCTTGATCCGTCGCACCTATACAAGTATCTATCGCCCTCAATACGTAACCGTTTCGCGCACAATGCATAAACACAATCGGAGAGTGATCGACTCTAAAACAGCGATGAAAAATGAGTCGATTTGTTCCCCAAGATAACACAAAGGTTGTCAATCCTTTTTGAGGGCAAGACCAAGGCTATAGGCCAAGATCCGCTCAAGTAAAATTCACCTACCCGGTCCGGAAAATGGAAACACAGACAATAACAATTTTATTCAGAGATTTGAGAATGATTGAAATGTAAAATCACGGAGAACACAATGGTTCAACTTCCACAAAACTAAAGAGCAGAAACACTAGAGGAGGGGAAGAGATTACCCAACCCGTTGGTAGAAAACACACTTGATAACTTGTGGGAGAATCACTCTCTCCACGATTTCCACCGGCGTCGCACCGAATGGATCCACCGGCGTCACACCGAGTGGCGTTGCCGTCCTTCTTCCTTGGAGTCGCACCAAGAAACCACGCCGGAAGTTCCACGAGAGGGGAGGCCGGAATGGGGAAGAGGGAAGCAAGGGGGAGGCGGCTAGTCACAAGCCAAGGCCGAATTCCTCATAGGGAAGGCTGATTTTAGGGTTTCCTTTTTCATCTCTAATTCACTTAATAAGCCTTCTATATATAGGAGTTACAAAATAGATCCAACCATCCAAGATTTGAGATGAAACCTCAATAATCCGGATGGTTAATAGTACACCAAACTGTTTATACGCACACCAAAAGTAAAGTGCATGAAATTAAAATATTACAAGTTTTAAATTAAATAAAACATTTAAAGTAATTGAAATGGTCTTCAAATAAGTCTTTGAGTAGACTTCGCGCGCCGCAAACTGAGGTTGTAACGTTGTCTTCTGTTAGCGGCCAAGGAGTCGTCATGTCGCCTGAAATCTTTACGTTGTAGCATTTCGACGTCCGGATCATCTTCAAGTGGTGGTGGAGGGGCCGCGGCATCACTCATTCTTAAAGTTAAAATAAATACGTAAAAGTTTTATTATAAGGAATCTAAAATACTCAATTCTCTCAAGATTTACTGCATTTTGTATGAAGTGCTGAAATTTAGAGCATAAAAGAGATGCCTTCCGTTGCAGTTGGTGGAAGCATTCATCTAATCTCTCTGGTTACAAGCAGCAGGATGCTCATGAATTTTTCATGTCAATACTCAACAGAATACACGACAAAGAGCAATCTGATCTTAACAGTAAAGGTAAACGGTAGTTTATCTTCTTCATTCTCCTGGCATGTCTCCCAGCAGTTATTGTGCTCTTATCCCACTTTACAATTGCATTGACATTTTACTGTAAATTCTTTCCGTAGGTATTGTTGATTGTCACTGCATTGCCCACAGTGTATTCTCCGGGATTCTGAGATCTGACATCACATGCACGGTGTGCGGCTTCATGTCAACAACCTACGATCCATGCGTTGACATTTCTCTCGACTTGGATCTAAGATCTTCTGATAAAACATGCATATCCACTCTAAGCCGGTGTCTTGACCTCTTTACAAGGCCTGAGAAGCTTGGCTCTGATCAGAAACTTAACTGCCAAAACTGCCGAGTAAAGCGAGACTCGGTGAAACAGATGTCAATCCGAAGGCTCCCACTTGTCCTATGCTTTCATGTTAAGAGATTTGCGCACTCGGTGATTAGAAAGACTTCGAAAAAGATCGATCAGTATATGCAGTTCCCTTTCTCTCTTGACATGATGCCGTACCTCTCATCTTCAATCATAAGGAATAGGTTTGGAAACCGGATATTTGCTTTTGAAGGGGATGAATTGGATCTATCAGGGGAGATATTGACTGAGTTTGAGGTTTTTGCCGTGGTTACTCATGTTGGAAGGCTAGACTCAGGCCACTATTTGACTTACCTACGTTTGAGGAATCAATGGTATAAGTGTGATGATGCTTGGATCACTGAAGTGAGGGAGGAAGTGGTGAGATCTTTGCATGCTTACATGATATATTTTGTGCAGAAGTTTTTGTATAACAGGGCAGAAGAAGAGATGGTAATACCTGGACCAGGGTGCAAGTTTTTCTAGCACAGTCAGGATATTTGTTGTCAGAAGAATACTTTGAAGAAAGGACTACTTGATGTTGAAGTTTTGGTTTTGCAAGGTAATTCTTGTTAAAAATCGGATATGATTTCTCTAACTTTGGACGAAAAAACACTCTTCTAGTTGAGGGAGAAACAATATCTCTTTGACTCTCTGATTTTGGAAACTATAAAAAACCAGTAACAAAAAATACAAACAACTGAACACATAAATTTCTGAATAAAATCACCGACTACATTTTCAGTTTTTTTTTCACATTATTGTTTTTTGGATTTCTTCCTCTTACAAATGTAACCATTTATAGGCTTTTTAAAAGCCCACCACCCTAAACTTACGGTTAAGAGAAGACTTACAGCCACAAATAAAAAATAGTTAAAACTAAAAATAGAAAAAAGCCACAATTTGCATGATCAACTATGCTCAGTATAATTCCGGGGGGGGGGGGGGGGATAGGTATTTAAATTTTTTTTTTTAGATTCTAATCATTCATTGCACATCCAGAAATTATTTTGTTTGTTAATCATGGTTAATTATCAGGACCTCACCTAGGAGTTTGCATAATTACAGGTTGAACCTGATGCGACACCTGTCGTCTCACCAGGCCTGCCACCCTGTCCGGCGTCACACCGTCAGGGGGCCCAACATGGCGTCGCACCATGTGGGCTTTATCAGGCCCGCGGGCCGTACACCTAAACCCGTCTCGGGGTTCCACCACAGGAATACCGAAGGTTACGCTGGGTGCTGCATCAGAACCCCTCTATCTTTTCAAATTTCATTTACCTCCCTTTTAAGTTTACCCAGTTTACAACAATGTCCCATCTATTAAAAATATGGATAGAAATTGATAAAATCAGCCAAATTCTTTTCTGATATTCCAAAATTTTCTTTTTATAATGATTTTAGATTCATTACAGAGGGTAAAATGTAATGCACCTCTTTCAATGTTGAGTTATTACGAAAGCTAAAATTGGAATATTATAAATTAATTTGGTATATTATATCACTTTCCATCGATATTTCTATAGGAAAAGGTCACCTCTTTCAACATAGAGTCGTAGTCATTACCCGTTACAAAAGGTAAAATTAGAATATCATAAAATTATTTGGCTATTTTTTCAATTTCCATCCATATTTTTAGGCAATAACTATTTGCAGGCCTATTTCAGCTATCTGCAGGCCATGTAATTTTATAATTGTTATGTGCAGGCCAGATCTATACGGGTTCATCGCTTCCTATGGTTTTTTAGTTTGACCTGCATATAGCCAAAAATGGCCTGCATATAACATGACCCTATTTTTAATGGAAGGGACATTTTTGTATGCTAGGGAAATGTAAAGGGGTGGTAAATGTAAGTTCGAGAGATAGACGGGTGCAATCTGTAATGATGCAAAATCCTAGGGGATGTCATAGTAATTAATCCTCGCTAATTAATATATAGAAATAGCAATCTCGAGAAACAAACAAAACAACTAAGAACTATACATTTTAGACGACACAGATTTTATAGAGGTTTCTCAAATTTAGGTACGTTCCCTCTTCTATCCCTTGGTAGGCTATCCACTATAGACAATGTTGAGTCTTTTGATAAGGAGACCCGTAGAACAAATTACAATTAAATCTTTTGATAAAGAGATTCAAAGCACCATAAGAGATTTTGATAAGGTCTCAAACCAATAGCCTGTTGATAAGGTGACTGAACCAAATAAGAATCCTTTTGATAAAGAGGATTAAAACTAACCAGAGAACCTTTTGATAAGTGATTCTTAGAACTTTTTAGAAAGTTGAAGTTGAAAGAGAATAGATGTACAAAAACTGTCTCCATAATTGTTGTCCTCTTCAACAATATCTGAGGACTTGGTTGTTTTAAGCACTATGCAAATTGTTTCGTCAGAGATTAATCTTCCAGTTGATTCCTCCTAGAGATCAGATTCAATAAAGAAGAATTGAATATGGTCAGGAGTTGTATCAGATGAAGCCTTCAAGTATTAAGTCTTTTGATCTATAAAAAAGTGATCTTTTTGACTGTTGTTCGTTTTTTTGAAACCTGCTAAGAGGAGGGAAAAAGAAGAATTAGATTAGAGAGGAGAAAAGACAGAGAGAGATCCGATAGAGTGTTTCTTTGGCATAATAGCTTTTCTATATTCTGTCACACTGTTTTCTGAATAGCAATGTCCGTATATTGATACAGATTATCGAAAATGATCCCTTGCCAGATTTGTTTCAAAGAGACTAATAACGCGCCATACTTTAAATATCAACGTCTATAATTAGACCTGATTTATTGCCTGAATCTGTTTGTGCTCAATTCGAATTTACTCTGCATGCATGTCGACTCAAGACTTTTTGAACTATGACTTGAGAGTAAAAGTATATTGAGATCGAGTAGAGAAAAGTATATCTAAATGTATACTTGTGTTCTGACTTATGTAGAACACAGTACATTGAGCTTTCTCAACGTACATTGACTTCTGCCTTTATCATTTGTCAACGTAAGCCGACATCTTCTTAAAGTAAAATTCTTTACTTAGCCATTCTCTGAGATCTTTGAAGTCTTTTGTCCACTTCTTTTCCATCCTGAATAACACACAATTCCATGCTATATGTTGATGCGCGGAAAATGTGGAAGAGGAGAGGGGGAGGAGCCGCCGGCACTAACAAATAACGGGTGTTCGGTCTCACAAGCTGGTATGAGCTGAAGAGGTTGATGAGGATGCGGGGAAAAGCTTCTGAGTGCTCGAGAGTGAAACAAGCGCTTGATCAATGGTTGCGGGGATAACGGGAGGTTGATGAGAAACTGTCGAGCAAACGGTTACTTTGATGGTTAGGCTTGCAGGTTGATGCCGTGAGAGGTGTGATGAGAAGAGGAGGGGGATGCTAGCAGCGGCAACAACAGACTTCGCCCGCCGCGACTTAAATGTCACTCTTGCGACAGACTTTCCTTTAATTATAATTCAGTGTTACAGCTTGAGTTGTCTCCTTTACATGAGAGAATAAAGGGCACAAGGGGAAGCTGGCGGCTAAGGAAAGTAGTTGGCAGAGGTCGCGCAGACTGACCAAAGAGGCCGGTAGACCGCGCGGACAGCTGATCCCGCAGCCCTCTAGACTAAGCCGAGCGGACTGCGCGATCAGGCAGAGAGGTGAAGAGCAGAGGTCGCGCCGACTGAGAAGTTAATTCCGCAGGACTTGATGCCATGAACTTGTCGTCGGTTGTTCTCCTTGCGTCTGCCTGTGTGTGTCTGTCCCCACAATGAGAGGTATGTGGGGCTATTTATAGGCCCGGGGAGGTAACGGCTTTTGGTAAGTCACCCCCGGTGGGTTGGTGAGTTGTGCAAGTAGAATGAGAGTCTGCCGAGTCCGCACTATGCAATGCTGTTTGGGACGTCCACCTGAGTTGATCTGCTGTTGGCGGGCTGGTATGAGTCCGCCTCTGCTGTAATAGGCGAGCCCGCGTCGAGCTATGCGAGCTGAGAAGTTAGCCTCCCGCTGCTGGGAAGAAGCAGGTGTCGGCTGGGCAGATGGGAGGCGGACTGCATAGTGAGTCCGCCTATGCAGCAGGGAAGCGCGCTGGCGGAAAGCTGGAGGGCTAAGTGGCGGATTGGATGAGTCTGCCCAGCCCACGGAGGACAGGATGAGTCCGCCTCTGCTGGAGGCTTATCGCTGGGTGAGGTTGGTGATCTGACGAACTGAATATAGCAGGTCGCCTTCCTGCTGGAGGGGTCCGTCTACTGCAGACGGACTGAAGGGTTGGTCGCCCACTGGGCGACCTGGCTGACTGAAGGAGGTCGCCCCCTCTGCTGAAGTCCGCCTCTTGTTGGATGGATAGGCTTGCTGCCCCTGCTGGGCGGTCTGCAGGTTGTCGCCATTTGTTGGACGACCTGAAGGCAGGTCGCCGGCTGCCGGGCGGACTGAGGTGGAGTAGGTCGCACCCTCTGGTGGACGACCTGGAGAGTTATCTCCTGCCCGGCGACCTGAAGCTCGTTGCTTATTGTTGAGCGACCTGGGGGCAGGTCGCCTGGTGATGTGGCAGTTTGCCTTGCTTGTTGTGCGTCTTGCAGGATGGGGCTGAAGAAGACCGTGACTCCTGCCGAGTATGCGGCTACCTGGTGGTCTGTTCAGATGGCAATGCGAGTCCGCGACTTTGTTGGGTGGCCCGCACTTGTCGGAATAGAGAGAACCTTTGTGCGGTCAGCTGATCCAACCGCGCGGCCTACAGGGGCAGACTGAGCAAGCAGTCCGCAACCCCTACAAAACAAGCGCCTGCTGCGCGACCTGGGCGGTCAGGCCGGGGAGACCGCCCTAGCCGCGCGGCCTGAGCGGACAGAGAATTCTGTCCGCCCATCCTTAGAGGAATGGTTGCGACCTTCAAGGGGAACCTGAAGTACGCCGCGACTTGCATGCTGGCTACCTCGGGAGGGATCGCCGATTTCTGGGTTAACATATTCCCCGCACTTTTTTCTGTCCCGAAGGGAACTTCGAAAAAGTAGGAGACCCACGGAAATCGTGATCCTCCCCTGGAAAAAGTAAGAGGTAAGGAGAGATAGAACCTGAAGTCTCTCCTTAGAAGGATTTTGCCAATGCCTATCTTTTTCCTGCAAAAGGAAAAGTTAATGCAGACGAAGAAGGGAGGTACAACTTGTGTGTACCTGAACTGCTTTTTGCCAAATGAAGAAGACGTGTATGTCTTCCATTGAGTTCCGCAAAAAGATGAGAAGAAGACACAAAAGAATAATAACTTGCAAGTACCTGAAGGAGGCTTGCAAACACCTGTTATCCTCTGCAAAAAGAAGAGTATGCAGTAGGCGTGAAAGTAAAATGAGTTGCAAGTACCTGAAGAGGACTTACAAGCGTCTGCCAGTCTCTGCAAAAGAGAAGTTACACGCAGATATGATATATAAAAGTAAGCTGCAAGTACCTGAAGGGAACTTGTAAATACCTGCTAATCTCTGCAAAAGGAAGGGTGAGCAGCAGATATAAAAGAAAACTAAGGCGCAAGTACCTGGAGGGAATTTGCAAATACCTGCTATTCTCTGCAAAATGAAGAGTAAGAAGCAGATATGATAGAAAAGTAGGTTGCAAGTAGCTGGATGGAACTTGCAAATATCTGCTAATCTCTGCAAGAAAAGAGTTAGAAGCAGATATGATAAAAAAGTAGGTTGCAAGTACCTGGATGAAACTTGCAAATATCAGCTAATCTCTTCAAAAAAAGTTAGAGACAGATATGATATGATAGTATGTTGCAGGTAACTGAAGAGAACTTGCAAATGCTAACTGTTGATATGATAAGATAAATATCAGATAGCAAAAGAAATGTCTGACGAATTCTGCTAATAACCGAATAAAGATCAGACCGCGATAGTGATATTTTCGCGAGATCAGATATGATATCTTTAATATGAAGTCCAGATCAACAAGATGAAACCATCTTAATTAGACTTCAATAACATGACTTGTCAATCAAGGAGAACCAGATACTTTGATTAATGTTGTGTTATTAACATCTGATAAGAGTAATAGAGAGCTTGCAAATTATCATCTGATAAGGCTTCATGCAAGCAGTGCATATAAGATGAGCATAAACAAAATGAATGTTGCAAATCCTTTTGATAGGTCGGATTTAACCTGTTAACCTGTGAAAAGGCAGTTAATAAAAAGAGGTCTATACTCGGAGATGACCAAGAAATGCCGGATGCTGCCACAGGTGTTCCCCGTGGGCCTTATGCATCGCCTGCCCGAGAAAGGTCATCAGGAGTGTAGTTCTACATAGAGCGGGCTGGCCGCGCTTCCTTTAGAAGGACACAAAGAGAGTAAAACATAGAAAATCCTGAGAAGGATCGTTAGATACACTGCTCTTATACCTCGGGTTACAACATCGCTGATTAGTTAGGCCAGGTGCGCCAAGTGGTCTATAACATTGCTCGCCTTTGAAAAGATCAGCGGAGTTGTGGGCCCCGCGAAAGCACGGATTGAGTGTACCATAGAGTATTCGACTATTACAATCATGAGATGATCGAGGAGGCAAGGCTACGTTTGATCGCGATTGCTTGCCCAACAAAGATCATCATAACTGTAATGTATCCTTAGCGAAGCACAACAGACCTAACACATGGGATCTCCCTTGATGCACGCTTTGTGTTAGATGCTGGCTAGGATCCGAAGTCCCGTAATCCACCGCACGAGAGTTAGACGGCTCCCACTGCACATATGCGAACACTCCCCACTATATGTGGTCATCGTGGTCTTACGCCAGAGTCCAATCTCGAGGGGGCCCATAGCAAGACTCAGCGATGTCTTGGTGGTTCAGTGATCTCTTTGGCAAAGAGAAAATAGAGGAGGAAGCACTCCAAAAAAGGGAAAAGTGTCAGTATGGGATCTCTGACGTAAAATTTATTGAAATGAATGAGAGAAACACTTAGAAGTGTTTTAGGAAAGAAATGTTTGAAATATGTAAAGTAAGAGTAACCGACAATGATTGCGAGGAGCTTTTGGAACTGTGATGTCCTTCTCCTGCTCAGAATAGTCTTCCGAGCCTGCCCTCGTCATTGGCATCGAAGGTCTCACAAATGACGTTAGTGTCATTGCTGATTTGACTCACTTCCTTTGAGCAGCAAGGAATGTCCGCTGCTTCTTTGCCTTTTGAAGTTGATGGATCAGAGTGGTCATCTTTCGGGAACAGGTCACGCATCTTCCCCTGCCTCAGCATCATTTGTATCAGTTGACGAAATGCTCGACAGTTTTCAGTTGAGTGCCCTTGCTCTTTATGGAATTCGCAGTATGGATCCAAGTCTTTAGATCTTTGATCAGTCGGCTGGTAAGGCCTTTTGAAATTGGCCCTACCCTTCATGAATTGGCTTACTTCTTGCACGGACTCGTCCAGTTCGGACTCTTGCAAGTCATCATCTTGCTGCTGATGAACCGAAGCTGTTTGCGGAGCTGGGGCTTGTAGTAGTAACAATTGATCTCGGATACGATCCTGACTCGGGAAGAGGTGTCGATGACGTTGAAATCTTCTTCCCTTCCTTGAGTGAGACGAAAAATCTTTCCGTGGAGATCTCGGAGGTTCCTTGTAAGAAGGAGAATCCTTCTTTGCTATAAGCCTGGAGATGAAGCTGGAGTTGCTCTTCTCACCTCGAATGTATGAGTTGGCTAAGTCAATCAACTCTTGATATGTTCTTGGCGCTTAGACATTAGCCTCAAACTTAAGCGGCCCTTCACGCAGACCGTGTATTAGAGCCACCCGATACATTTCTTGATCAATGATCTCAATGTCCAAAATTTCTTTCTGCAATCGATCTACAAACTGAGACCAAGTCTCGTTCTCTCGTTGCCTGATCTCAAAGAAGGCTTCTGGACCGCCCTTTCTCTTTGTTGAAGTAGAAAACCTGAACAAGAACTCCCTTCACAGATCAGCAAAAGAAGTGATGGACTGAGGGCGCAGTCCATAAAACCAATCCCTCACTTGTCCATCAAAGTTTGTTACAAGGAGCTTCCATTTGGTAGCATCTGAAAGGGTCTTGAGAGCTACGACTAATTCAAAAGCTTGAAGATGCTTCATTGGATCAGTGTCTCCAATGTAGATTGGCTATCACTGCTCTCTGAAATTAGCTGGAGTTGGTTCATGCTGAACATTCTCTGAAAATGGTGACGGCTCTTCCTGATCTCCTACAGCATAAGGAAAGAAGGGAGCATGAGTTGTAGCTGCAAAAGGAGCAGGAGGATAGAAGGGAAAAGTTGCTGCAAGAGGAGTAAAGACAGGAGTTGATGTGTAAGGATGACTTCCCTGAAAGTTCAGAAATCTTGCTGGACTTCCCCGGGCAACTTCCCGGAAGAAGTTTTGACGAGCAGCAAACTCATCATTTTGAGGCCGCAACGGGGCTGCAGGCCCTTGCGGAAAGGTTGGTGTAAGCAGGAGGATAGACCGGCGGATAAGCCGGAGGATAGGCTTGCTGATTCTCCAATGTTGGTGTTGGATTAACTGGAGGAATTGGTGCTGCTGCAGATTGCATTTCTAATCGCTGCGTGATAACAGCTAGAGCACGATTGAGTGTCTGGAACTGTTGGGCAGTTTCTCGGCGCGATTGCTCCAAGGCTTCCCAAAGTGAGTCCTCACCAGGACTTGGAGCAAAGTTCTCGGCTGATTGATGATCTGACATGCCTAACTGTCGGTTTTCACCATCTGTTCGAGATCTGAAGGTTGCGTGTTAACTGTTGATGCGCAGAAAATGTGGAAGAGGAGAGGGGGAGGAGCCGCAGACACCAGCAGGTAACGGGTGTTCGGCCTCACAAGCTGGTATGAGGTGAAGAGGTTGATGAGGATGCGGGGAAAAGCTTTTGAGTGCTCGAGAGTGGAGCAAGCGCTTGATCAAGGGTTGCGGGGATAATGGGAGGTTGATGAGGAACTGTCGAGCAGACGGTTACTTTGATTTTTAGGCTTGCAGGTTGATACCGTGAGAGGTATGATGAGAAGTGGAGGGGGACGCTAGCTGAGGCAACAACATACTTCGCCTGCCGCGGCTTAAATGCCACTTTTGCGACGGACTTTCCTTTAATTATAATTCAGTGTTACAGCTTGAGTTGTCTCCTTTACATGAGAGATTAAAGGGCACAAGGGGAAGCTGGCGGCTAAGGAAAGAAGTTTCCAGAGGTCGCGCGGACTGACCAAAGAGGCCGGCAGAACGCGCGAATAGCTGATCCCGCAGCCCGCTAGAGTAAGCCGAGTGGGCTGCGCGATCAGGCAGAGAGGTGAAGAGCAGAGGTCGCGCAGACTGAGAAGTTGAGTCCGCAGGACTTGATTCCTTGAACTTGTCGTCAGTTGTCGTCCCTGCGTCTGCCTGTGTGTGTCCGTCCCCACAATGAGAGGTATGGGGGGCTATTTATAGGCCCGAGGAGGTAACAACTTTTGGTAACGGTACCCCCGGTGAGTTGGTGAGCTGTGCGAGTAGAACGAGGAGTCCGCCGAGTCCGCACTATGCAATGCGGTTTGGGACGTCCCCCTGAGTTGATCTGTTGTTGGCGGGCTGGTATGAGTCCGCCTCTGTTGTAATAGGCGAGCCCGCGTCGAGTTATGCGAGCTGAGGAGTTAACCGCCCGCTGCTGGGAAGAAGCGGGTGTCGGCTGGACAGATTGGAGGCGGACTGCATTGTGAGTCCTCCTATGCAGCAGGGAAGCGCGCTGGCGGAAAGATGGAGGGCTAAGTGGCAGACTGGATGAGTCCGCCCAGCCCGCGGCGGACAGGTTGAGTCCGCCTCTGCTGGAGGCTTATCGTTGGGTGAGGTTGGCCATCTGACAGACTGAATAGAGCAGGTCGCCTTCCTGCTGGAGCAGTCCGTCTACTCAGGCGGACTGAAGGGTTGGTCGCCCACTGGGCGACCTGGCTGACTGAAGAAGGAGGTCGCCCCCTCTGCTGAAGCCCGCCTCCTGTTGGATGGACAGGCTTGCCGCCCCTGCTGGGCGGTCTGGAGGTTGTCACCCTTTATTGGACGACCTGAAGGCAGGTCGCCGACTGCCGGGTGGAGTAGGTTGCACCCGCTGGTGGACGACCTGGAGAATTGTCGCCTGCCCGACGACCTGAAGCTCGTTGCTTATTGTTGAGCGACCTGGAGGCAGGTTGCCTGGTGATGTGGCAGTTTGCCTTGCTTGTTGTGCGAATTGCAGGAGTGGGGCTGAAGAAGGTCGTGACTCCTGTCGAGTATGCGGCTACCTGGTGGTCTGTTCGGATGGCAATGCGAGTCCGCGACTTTGTTGGGTGGCCCGCACCTGTCGGAATAGAGAGAACCTTTGTGTGGTCAGCTGATCCAACCGCGCGGCCTGCAGGGGAGGACTGAGAAAGCAGTCCGCGGCTTCCACTTGGTCATCAATATATCCTCTTGTGAGGGCCGCAACTCCCCCGTTGTGGTGGCCTCAGATAAGAGGGGGCTCGTCAGTACGGCGTCACCATGTTTCTTCTTGAGTCAGGAGACATGAAAGGTCGAGTGTATATGGGAGACTTCCAGAAGCGCCAAGGTGTAGGCCACCGGTCCCACCCACTTAGTAATGCGGAACGGCCCATAGTATCGTGGTGCTAACTTCTTATTCGCCCGGTGGGAGACGGAGAGCTGTCGGTAGGGTTGTAGTTTGAGGAATACCTCGTCTCCCACTGCGAATTCTCGCTCGGTCCGATGTTTGTCTGCTTGAACTTTCATCTTTTCCCGAGCTTTCCGGAAATTGTCACGCAGGATGACTAAGGTGCGATCATGATCGCGCAATAGTCGGTGGACCGACGGAAGAGCTGTGCCGTCGGGCTCATACGAGCCCATAGAAGGCGGAGGGCGTCCATAGACAACCTCAAACGGTGTATGCTTGTTGGCCGCATGATAAGAGGTATTGTAGCAGTACCCGGCCCAGTGTAACCACCGGGTCCATGTGCGGGGCTCGTTCATCACGAAGCAACGTAAGTATGTTTCCACCCCATGGTTGAGAACCTCTGTTTGCCCGTCCGACTGAGGATGATAGGCCTTGCTGAGGCGCAGCCGTGTACCTTGTAACCAAAAAAGCTCCCTCCAGAAGTTACTGACGAACACCAGATCGCGATCCAAGATGATGCACCGGGGCACGTCGTGAAGGCGCACGATCTTGCGAACAAAACGATTGGCCACGGTTTCTCCAGTATATGAGTGGCTCATGGCAAGAAAATGCGCATATTTGGAGAGTTTGTCGACCACAACCAAGATGACTGACTTGCCCTAAGATTTGGATAGGCCGTTGATGAAATCCATGGAGATTGTATCCCAAATATGGTGGGGAATTTCCAGCGGGGTAGGCAAGCCGACCGACGAGATTGTTTCATATTTCTGTCTTTGGCATACCTCACCCTGTTGCACAAACTGCTGAACGTCGCGGCGTAAGCCCTTCAAGAAGACGCTTGCCCTGAACCTTTGGAGGGTCCGAAGCACACCGGCGTGACCTCCCGTCGGCGATGAATGAATCTCCTGCATCATAACTGTCCTCCAGGCTGAGGAAGGCGGAATGACTACGCGGATCTGATAATAAAGGTGCTCCCCATGTAGCTGGTACCCCGGTATGGTTTGTTGCCCCTGTCGTAATGCGTCCACGATGATCCTGAGGTCGGGATCCTGTTGCACCTCCGCCTGGATGTCGTCGAGGGAATCAATCAAGGGCCCCGAAATGTGGACGAGCGAGCTCTCCGGAAGGCGGGAGAGGGCATCAACGGCCACATTCTCCTTCCCATGCTTGTAGATGATCTCATAATCATAACCCAACAACTTGGTTACCGACTTCTGCTGCAGAGGGGAAGCTAACCGTTGCTCCAGGAAGTGTTTCAAACTCTGGTGGTCTGTGCGAACCTTGAAGTGATGTCCCAGTAAGTACAACCTCCACAAGGCCACTGCGTGTATGATGGCGAGCATCTCCTTCTCATAGATGGACAAGCTGAACGTCGCGGCATTGCAATCCATGGAGACTGTATACCATGGAGACTGTATCCCAAATATGGTGGGGAATTTCCAGCGAGGTAAGCAAGCCGGCCGACGAGGTTGTTTCATATTTCTGTCGTTTACATACACTGTTGCACAAACTGCTGAACGTCGCGGCGTAAGCAGTTTGTAAGAGCTGAGTACAGAAATATGAAACGACCTCGTCGGCCGGCTTTGCTTACCCTGCTGGAAATTCCCCACCATATTTGGGATACAGTCTCCATGGGATACAGTCTCCATGGATTGCAACGCCGCGACATTCAGCTTGCTTACCCCGCTGGAAATTCCCCAGTACATTTGGTTGGCATACCTCACACTGTTGCACAAACAGCTGAACGTCGCGGCGTAAGCCCTTCCAGAAGACGCTTGCCGGAAGGCGGGAGAGGGCATCAGCGTGAGGTATCAACGTCGTCCTGCCACACAAATGCCTCCTTCTATAAGAGCCGAGTAAACGGTCGTGCAATCTTGTCGTAGTCCTTTACGAATCGCCGGTAGTGGCCTGTGAGATCAAGAAATCCCTGTAAGGCCCGTAAAGTCGTAGGAAGGGGCCACGTCACCATGCTCTCGATTTTTTGCGGGTCAGCCCGGACGCCTTGGGCCGAAACCAAGTGGCCCAGATATTCAACCTCCGCCTTGCCGAAAGAGCACTTGGACTGCTTGGTGTATAACTGATGTTGGCGCAATATGTTGAGAACCTACTGCACGTGCTCGAGATGCTCCGCCCAACTACTACTGTAAACCAAGATGTCGTCAAAAAAAAATCAGCACAGAACGACGTAGAAGTGGTTGAAAGAGTTCGTTCATCACCGCCTGAAATGTGGAGGGGGCGTTGGTCAGCCCGAAGGGCATCACGAGGAACTCGTAATGTCCATCGTGGGTCCGGAAAGCCGTCTTATGAATGTCCTCCTCCTGCATCCGAATTTGATGGTAGTCAGAGCGCAGATTCAGCTTGGTGAATGAGCTCGCTCCGTGTAGTTGATCCTCGGAATGAGAAATTTATCCTTGATTGTAGAACTATTCTGGCCTTGATAATCGACGCAGAACCGCCAAGAGCAGTCTTTTTTCGTCACCAGAATAATGGGTGACGAGAACGAACTAGTGCTGGGGCGGATGATCCCGGCGGTAAGCATCTCTCGAATACTATGTTCGATCTCCTCCTTCTGGATGTGTGGGTAGCGGTACAGTTTGATATTGGTAGGCTCCAACCCCACCTTGAGCTGAATCGCGCGATCTCGGAATCTCGGTGGAGGAAGGGTGTGTGGCTCTTGGATTACATCTCCATATTGGGTCAATAAGGGTCGCATCGACTCAGGTACTATAGATGAGATAGGTGGGGATGCTGCGAGGCCCATAATCATCTCCATCGAGCTTCCCTCTTCAGATAGACGCTCCAAACTCCGAACTGAAATTTCCTTCAGCGGAGATGATTTGAGGTCGTGGAAACAGTGTTCCTGTCCAAGCGGTGTGAACTCCATGGTCATCTGGTCCTAGTCGAAAGTGACTCTCCGTAACTACCGCAGCCACTGAACTCCCAATACCATATCAGATCTTCAGATAGGCAGCAGGTAGACTTCGGTGCGGCAAGTGTACCCTTGTATTTGCAGGTCAACTCCCCTCATCACTCCTTCACACCTCAGTTTATTCCCATCCGGTACCATGACCTGGAACACGACGCCATGATCCACTTGGCGCCCCACCTTCCTTGCCACGGCTGGATTGATGAAGTTGTGGGTACTCTCACTATCAATCAGTATTGTGACCCGCTTCCGGCTACCTTCCCGGCTATGCGCATGGTGAGGGCGGTCGTGCACCCCTCCATCGCCTGGATGGATACCCTGAATTCAGTCAGTGTCAAATCCCCCTCTAGGTCCAGCTCGGTGGTGTCTTCCTCTTCATCCTCCTCTCTCAGCATGAAAACCTGAATTTTCTGACACTTATGTCCCGGAGTATACTTCTCGTCGCAGTTGAAACATAATCCTTTTTCCTTCCTCGTCTGAAGTTCTGGCCATGTCAGTCGCGTCACCGTCGGTCGACCGGTCGTCGGCTGGTCTCTCCTAGCCGGTGGGGTGGTCGTGACAGCCTTTCCTGTGGTGCGGATCCACTGCCTGTTGAAGCGTTCCTCCTGTATCCTCGCCAGGCTGATAGCTTGACTCAGGTTGCGGGGCATACAAGCATGAACCTCATCCCTGAGGTGATCCTTTAGCCCAGAGACAAAACAGCTCTGCAGTGTTTTCTCATCCCAATGTACCATGTTGGCCAAACTCTCAAACTCGGTGCAGTACTCCGTCACTGTTCCCCCTTGTCGTAGCTTTTGCAGCATGGCTTCGACGTCTACGTACTCTAAAGGGCCAAAATGAGCTGAGAATTCCCCTACGAGCTCAGTCCACGGCGCATAATCCCGTCCCCTCAAGAACCACTGCGTCCACTGATAGGCGTCATCCTCCAGGTGGAAAGTTGTCAGCTGTACCCATTGCTCCTCGGGAATTTCCTGATAATGGAAAAAAAGTTTCGCCTTCTGTATCCACTCGAGCGCATCCACTCCTCTGAATTTCGGAAAATTCATGCGAGTTCTCTTGGGTGGCATGTGGGCCCGCTGATGCACCTGCCCAAACCCTCCCAGCTCTTGTTCGTACCAGGCTGCCCTCTGCTGCTCCATAGGGGGGTATGGTCCCTGGGGTTTGGGAAAGTGCATTCCTCCTTTGGCCGCAGCCGGAAAAAACCGCTCCCTTCCTTGTTCGCCTCCGGGGTATTGTCCATCCCCGTAGATACCCGCGGGTGGTGGTCGCATGTGCCATTGGTCGCCCATTCCGTAACCCGTAGGTTGTCCGACATGCCGTGGAAGGGGTAACAGTCCTGTGACTCCCCTAAGTGAAGCACCCGAAACCCCAGAAGGTCGAGATTGCCCTGCCGCGTGCTCCAAAAGCGCCCGAACGCCGTGCGGCCTGCGCCGACCTCGCCCCAGCCCGCCTATGAGCCGCCCATGGAGGAAGCTCCCACCGCCTGCTCCTGTGGTCGCCCGTGGCCCGTACGGCCCATTCCAGCGTCGACCCAGGCCGGTTGATGCCCGCTCATGCCGGAGGAGGGAAACGGGTTCCCGTAGTGCCCTATAGCGGCAAGCCGCTCGCGCCCGAAGGAGGAATTTGCTGTGGAAACGGGTCGGGGGCTTCCGCCTCGGATCCATCGGTAGCCGTGTCTTTCCTTTTCAAATTTTGAGTTTGGAGGGCCTTGATCTCCTCCATGCAGACATCCATTCGCTCCTCCAATTGTTGGGTTGAAGCCTTCATCCTTTCCTCCATGGCCGTGGCCGTGTCCATCAAGCTGATATAGTACTCGTCTAACGAAGCCAGTCGGCCGGCCTCTTCATGCGAGCGGGTGTTAACCATGGTTGGATGAAGGAGTCCTCTGATACCAAATGTTATGCTACTAGAAGGTGAGAGATTGATTGAGAGAAAGAGAACTAGGGGAAGGAGAAAAAATTAGGGTTAGGGTGAGAAAGAGAGGAGAATATCTGAGTAAATTCTTCATAATACTCCAAGGGGATTCCGGGTAAATATATACCCAGAACCAAGGAGGCCGGCCGACCCCCCATATGGGCGAACCGTGTGGTTCAGCCCCGCCGGTCCGGTACTTAGTGAATGGGCGCTGAATCGGATGGTTCAGCCCCGTTGCTCCCTGCAGCCTCCTTAGGTCGTCGAGCATATTTATGTCCCTTGAACCGTAACACGTTCGGGGGCATAACACATAATGCTCAAACTTTACACTATTATAATACTTGTCGGAGTTGCGGTTCTTTGCGTAGTTACCGTACTTTCCACATAACACTCGACATTCGAGTGGTTCAGCCAGCCGCCGCTTCCAAGACCTTGTCCTTGACCTCGCCAATTATGATGGTTTGTCTGCTCCCTCTCCTCATAGTTTTCTCCCTGACCAGCGCCACCGTGACCTTTTTTGTGACAACCTTTGCCTCTCTCCCTTCTCGTCAAGAATTTTGAGAATATAGTACCTCTTCGTATTTAACTGCCGCCTTCGATTGAAGAGCTTCTTCAAGCGTCGTCTCCTTTTTTTCCTTTCGCTGCTCGTGTCCCTCGAGAGTGCTAACGAGCTCATCAACAATTAGTGTATCGAGATCCTTTGACTCATCGATTGTGCACACAACGTTCTCAAAACAATTGGTTAACGACGGCTGTATGTTCTCTACGATTCGCGCATCGTTTAACATCTCACCATTCGCTTGTGTTGATTCACCACAGTTGGACACACATGATGTAATCAGATACACCCTCTGACAACTTCATTTTCATTCCTTCCAATTCGCCTCTCAGAGTTTGGAGGCACACTTGACACCATCAGCTCCTTTGAACATTTTCTCTGAAGTGTTCCACGCTTCTTTTGAAGTTGTCGCACCTACAATCTTCAAAGCCTGACTCGTCTACTACTTGGTATAGCAGATAGAGAGCGGTTTTATCTTTCGAGCATGTCTCTCTCAACTCCTTTAGTTGGTTCGCCGTTATACCCGCCGTATCTGCCGCCTCGGAGAAGCCGGTTTCAACGACTTCCCACACATCTTGTTCGCCCAGTAGTGACTGCATCTGAATACTCCAATTGCCATAATTTATCTTCCTGAGTCGTGAGTAGCGGTATTTGCCCCCCCACAACAAACTTCCGGAACTCGTCATCAACTCCGCTTCTTCTCAGCGACAATTGAACTTTTCTTCGGCTCGAGACATTGGCGGTTCTAAACCCAGCCTTGATACCAATCCATTAAAAATGGAGATATGATTTTTCTAATTTCCGACGAAAAAACTCTCTTTTAGTGGAGGAAGAAACCAAATCTATTTGACTCTCTTAGATTTTCGAAACAAGAAAAAAACAATGAAAGTAGAAAGAAAATTCAAACAACTAAACACAAATTTCTGAATAAAACCACCAACTACATTTTTAGGGTTTTCTCACAATAATTTTTTTTAATTTCTACTTCTTAAAAATGTAAATATTTATAGGATTTTTAAATGCCTGCTACTGAAAACTCATTGCAAAGAGAAGACTTACAATTACGAGTAAAAACAGTTTAAATTAAAAATAGAAAAAAGCCATGATGCTCGGGATGACACTATCTCCATGTTTCTTCATGTTAATGGGCCACGCTTTTTTTGAGCTTACTAACAGTTCTGCTCTATGTTTTCAATTTATCATCGTAGTCTAATCCTAACTGTTGTTAAGAACCTGCAGTAGTTTCAAGTGTAACTGCAAGTAAGTAGATCTGTGCTCATCAACTCGCCAGATATTGTATTAGCAGGAGCTTCATGCTGAGCAAGTGAGGATTGATATCGAGAACTTAAGGTTTTTTTTAGAGCAGTGTTATGTGCAAACCTGATATGGCTATGTGCAGACCCTTCGAAAAAAACAAAAATCTCCTCTCTCAAGAAATTTCAGTGCAGACCCCCGTGCCTTCCGCAGTTCCTCTAGTGACCAGGTTGCTTCTTCCTCGCGCTTGCTCGTGTGTTCGTCAATCTCCACCACCCAAACACCGCTTGCGAGCTGCGATTCGCGGTTCGTCATCTGGTAATCTGTCGGAAGCGCCGGCGCTGCCTCCTCTCAGATCTGGATCTGCCGTTATCCTGCACTGATATTTCGGAACGCTGGCGAAGATATGACTGGAATGCTTCGCATCTGCAGCCGATCGCAAGAAGCCGAGCAGTGTTCTGGAAATATGCTTGGCTACTGGATATCCTAGCAGTTTCTTTTCTGCCCGAATTTTTTTTGGTTCTCCCCCTTTTGATTTCTTCTTTGATTTTTATTTAATCGACGATTGCATTGTTTCTGATGCTGCTGAAGTAATCATCAATGCTTGTGTTGTTGTTGACGAATTTTTGCACAATCGTAATTGATCCGAAAAGTTCTCCATGGATCTAAAAATTGTCAAATTAGCAAAAACTTATGATCGAGATGGTTGAGATCTGCAGAAATTATTGTAGCTGAGATCTGCAGAAAATATTGTAGCTGAGATCTGCAAATATATGTTATTACCAAATTTTAGTATCAATTTTTATCAAAAGGGGCTCATGTTTGTATTAAATATCATGGAATTTGTACTAATTACTATGGACCTATGGACAAATGATTGGTCTGCATAACATTTTGGTTTGCACTTAAGCACTTAACCGTGGTTTGCACATAGCGAAAATAGGTTTGCACTTAACATTGCTCTTTTTTTAAAGGTAACTTGATAATAAGCGTATATGACAAATGCAGGTTAATTTAAGCACTTCAATTCTTTACTCAACTAGAGAAGGGGACTAAAAAAATTGTTGAAATTAAAGAAAGTAAAAAAAATATGGAGTTTGTAGCAGAGTTATGCGCTTGGCTATGTTGTGGAAAGTAGTCAAAAATTGTACGAAGTCGTGCAATTGGCTAGTCATATTTCTAATTGATGGTTTATTTGTTCATGTTGCAGATTACAACATCACTGAACAGACATTTGAAGAAGAAAAAGGCTAAAGAGAGTGCCATCTAAAGCTGATTGTCTGCAGGTGGAAATTTGGAGACAGTCAACCAGTTTGTTTTAGAGCATGATTTCATTTCAACTTGTCCTGTATCTTGCAGGCATGCTGTAACTTTATCTCTGGCTAACACTTCCTTGTACATAGTTATGTATAGTACAGGTTATCCCATTGTTCGTGGGATTTGTCTACTTTTGTGTCATAGATTTTTATATGGGATGTTTTTTTCTTGTTATTTCATTTAGCTTTATAACACATGTTAGGCATTGTGAGAGTTTAGTCACTATGCATGTTAAAGGGGGGAGGGGTTGACCGATAAAGACTTGAAATGAAACTGTAAGAAAAGATATGATGTACTTGTGCATTATTGAGATTTTGACTAAAGATAGGGCACAAGGATCCATAAAGCCTACCCCCCTATAGTGGGATAAAGGCTCGAGTGTTGTTACTTCATTTAGCTTTATTAAAACTATTAGGGTTTGTTCTATGTATTCTCCCTTTTTCCCCTTAGTTTTGCATGGGGTATTTATATTTCTTGTGCAAGTTACTTCAACCTCATCAAAAAAGTAATCCTATTTATGAATTCTTATTGTTGCGGGTCGCTTAACGCTCGCCCGGTCCAAAAGTTGAACCGCCTTAGCTTGACAGTGAGCTAAGCGCTCAAACAATTAAAAGTGAACCAATAGCAAGAATGATAAGACTTTTTATGTGGAAAAACAAGGAAAGGAAAAAAAATCACGGGGTTGGTTTGGTGTCGACCAAATCTTCTAGTTAGTAGGCGGTTGTAAGTGTTGGAATTTTCAGGAGGGTGAGAGGTCTGCTCCGTTTACAAGCACGTGAAAGAGGAAAAATAAGCAAAGTCTTTGTGGACGCTTGCAGGAGAAACTCTTAGAGCAACCATTGTAGAGAGCTGAATTCCACCCTGATAATTGTTGTTGGTAGTCTAAATCACCTAGAGGGGGGTGAGTGTGAGCTTGTACTTAATTTTTTCCTTTTTTAATATTAGTAGTTATAAGAAATATTAAAACTCAATCAACAAACACCAAACATCACACAATAATCTGTAGTGGTTTTCTAGTGTATGAGTACATCCACTTTTCTCCAACACATATTTAGCAGTGAGTTAGACTCGACAAACTCCTCCAAATATCGGCTGCTCAGAACTTACAACTCAAATCCCTCGGGATCTCTCAGGTCTCCTACAAGACCCTACCTCAGGCACACATGCCCTATACTTAGATTTATCAAGAAGTCTTACAACTCAGGCACAGAAGCCATACAACTCAGAGTGCTCCAACTCCTACAGCTCAAAAACCCTATTGGTTTCCTACCTAAGACTTGCACTAAATCCTACACTCAGACTTATCAGAAGTCCTACAGCTTGGACTGGGAGTACAGTCCTATAACTCAGGTCTCCTTAGAGATCCTACAAAAAATAATTGAAGTAGATTTTAGAACAGAAGACTATAATAATTTAACCTTTAATCTTGCAAGTCTTCTGTTGCTCTTGCTGTGAAAGCAAGTAACTGGAAGGAGGCCCTGAACAAAATATGTCTTCAGGTTAAATCAAAGTTCGGGCATTTTGATAGTTTGTTGTTAGTGATAGTCTAATTCACTTAGCGGGGGTGAATAGTTGGCTTTGCCCTTTCTTTGCTACTTATCAAGATTTAGAAGATTATAAGAAACGTAAAACACACCAAGCACAAAAATATTTTTAGTGGTTTACCAAGGTCTGGGTACATCCACTTTTCATCTACACCTATCTTGCAATGTGCTAGAATCGACAATCTCCTCCAAAACTCGTCTCCTTAGAGCTTACAACTCAAATCCCTCAGGAGTTCTCAGATCTCCTCCAGATCCTACCTCAGACACACAAACTCTACAGCTCAGAGTGCTCCAACTCAAAACACTTATGGTTTCCTACTTCAGACTTTTCTTCAAGTCCTACCTCAGATTTATATAGAAATCCTATTGCTCAGGCTGGGAGTACAACCCTACACTTGGGAACAAAGACCTTACATCTCAGATCTACAAGTAGATCCTACAGAAAAGATGATTAAATTAAAATACAATAAAAGACTTGGGATATTTAAGATCCTGAAGCTTCATTTCTTCTGTTGTTCTTGCTGATGGCAAGTTTCTAGAGCAGTCCCTGGACAAATTGATCTTTTGGTAGAATAGGTTAGGGCTTTCTCCTTCTCGATCTTCTTCTACAACAGCTGGAAGAAGATTTATATTTGAGTCCGATTGACTCTCTTTTGTTCTTCTGAAAGCAATCAGGAAGAATTAACTTGCTCCTAGTGCGCCTCTTTAGGTTTTTCGATTTACGGTGACACATGTTCGGGTTATTGGGCATTGCCCTAGCATATCTCCTTTTATAGCTTTGACTTCTACAACAGTCCTGGAATGCATCTTGTCATCGACATGAACATGAATAGAATAGTCTATCCGTGTTTTATGCATCAACACATATTTTGAATCTTGCCACTTTGTACTAGCTCAACGGTAATATTTATCCCGCTTCAACGATAACTTTGAGTATAATCTTCTTTCTCGGCGGTAACGGCTTTGGCGATGAGAACTGCTTCATTAGCTTGGTATCTACGATATCGTTGAGTAGAGACTTCATTCTCAATGATATGTCAACGATACAGTGGACACTGCTATACCCACTCAGCGGTATAGTCCTTTGCCCTAAACCTATTTTAGAGTCAACAGAAAAGTGTCCTGCATAAACATATAAATATGACTTCAAATACATTATGCACTTAGTATTGTAAGTGATGCTTCTTCAAATCTAGGATTATTGAGGGCAATATTGCCAACAATCTCCCCATATTTGAAGAAGTTAGAACACACATCAATGCGAATGTACATTAACAATAAAATCACAATATGACACTAAAATCATGTTATGGCTGATAAATCTTGTCATCACAGAAACATTTAGATATAACATTAGGAATATGTTATCACAGATATATAACAGTAAAACATACTTAACAAGAGAAACACCATAACAATCTCATATATATCTTTATCAATTATAAAGAAGTAGTTTTGAATTCTAGAATCAGATCACGATCGATCACGTCCGTTGAATATAAACTACATATTTGATCGCAACCGTTGATCATGACAACGAATCAGGGCCGTTCATTTTTTTTCTTAGGTCTCCTAAACCTATATAGGGCCTCTCAAATCTATATATTTTGTAGGGCACCCTACAACCCATCAGCTCACTCCAATAAGCGGGCTACAAAATTAAACCCAAAATCCAATAAGCCAGCCCGCCCGAAAGCCCAGAATCCCACGGACCCGTCAGCCAGCCCACATATTAAATCCGCCCGCCCGCCCGCTCGCAATCCCAGCAATACCGCCGACCCGCCAGCCTAGCATGCCCGCGCACCCAACATTACATCTAAAAGGCCGACATGCCTATATATACCCAAAAGTCTGCTCCAAACGGGCGATGTGGGACTAAATCACGCCTGGGTGGCGGGATTACCCAGGCAGGATTTAATCCCGCATAACTTAGGCGGGATTAAATCCCGCCTAAGTTAGGCGGGATTAAATCCCGCCTATACTTAGGCTGAATTAAATCCCGCCTATACTAGTGCCCCGTGTCGGGCACTTGTATATGTATATATATATACGAGCATCTTCGCACGGGCTACGCCCGTGCTCGTTGCTCTCGAACGGCCTTCGACCTCATATAGGCGGGCTTCGCCCGTCTCCACACGGGCTTCAGCCACCTCCGCACGAGCTACGCCCGTGCTCGATGCGTCGTTGCGGGCTGCGCCCGCATCAAGGCGGGCAGCGTTCGCATCAAGGCGGGCAGCTCCCACAATATATACATATAAGTACTCAAAATGATCGTAAAAAAATATAAATCGATATTATAAATATTATTTTATCAAAAAATTTACGTTTTGACGTAATAATATTAATTTATCGCTCTCTTTCTCTTCCTATTCTCTCTTTCTCTCTCCCTATCTCTCTCCTCCCCCTCTCTCCGCCCCTTTCTCCTCTCCCTTCCACCATCTCTCTCCTATTCTCTCTCCCTCTCCCTCTCCTCCCCTCTCTCTCCTCCCCCTCTCTCTCTCATGTAGGGATAGAATTTATTTGATGAGATCCAATAGTCAAAACTTAAAATATGGTGTGCCTCAAGGTATATTGCTTTATATATATAAGATATATATATATATATATATATATATATATATATATATATATATATATATATATATATATATATATATATATATATATATATATATATATATATATATATATATATATATATATATATATATAGTATTTAGTTTGATCAGACGGTTATTCTTTTACGTTCATAATTAGATGTTCCTGATTTTTTAGATGAATATTTATTTCATGGTTATTTGGAGACCACATATATATATATATATATATATATATATATATATATATATATATATATATATATATATATATATATATATATATATATATATATATATATATATATCAACCAGAGTTTTAATTTAAGAATGTAAGTACATTACAATTAATCATAGAAAGTTTTAACCGAAAATTCAAGACAATTGATGTTTGTCAACTGCCTGGATTGTTGAATCTGAACTTGATCATTCACCATGAACATCTGCTCTTCTTTCAACAATTTTGGTATTGTTCGACTTCATCTTGAAGTACATGAAAGGTTTGGGAATGTACTTGGAAGACATCCTCTTTGAATTGTTCTTCCTTACCAAATTTTCCTTGAAAACCCTTTCCCTTAGAGACTGCTTCTCTATATGTTTTATCCATTCTTCTGAGGGATATACACTATCAATGTTCTTTAAAATCTGTCCATGGTTGATCCAAGTATTGATTATGATATTGCTTGAATCATCATTCCAATAGTCAAGGTCTGGATCATTAGCTTGTTCAGATCTTCTCTGAGCCATGTATTCTTCATGAAGCATCTGAACTTCTCTTTTCCTTCTTTTTGCAAGCTGATCATCCTGAGCTACTCTTGCCTAACCTTGGAAATCAAAATATGTTGGCCCGTTCTTGTCCAGCTTGGGGTAAATTGAGAGCAATCCTTGTTCCTTGATGAACTTTCAGGGCTTGCTCAGCATTGAACTTTTTCCCCTTTCTGGCTTCTCCAGTAACTCTATTGTCTAGTTGGATAGTATTGGCTTCAAATCTGGAAGAGAATAACTGAAACATATTCTCTTTATTGTTAATATTCTCATTCATGTGTCCAATAGCTAACCCCATTGCCTGTACTTGAGTGGAGTATACACATCCTTCAATATGGTCTACTCTTTCCTTGATCACATCATTAGTCTGGCTTACCCAGTTTTTCACAATGGTTGTCTAGAGCACTCCTTGAGACTTTCATCCATTGATCTGAGAATGTTTACATTCTGTTTGATTGTGCTAGCAGCCAGGTCAAACCACTTGGTGATCTCTCTATTGATGTGAGCTGTCACCTTTTAACGAATCCAAATCATTTTTTATCTCGGTTTTAAACTTTTGAACCTCATCCAATATTTCAGCTTTCATTTCCTTAACTAATTCATCAATGTAGATTTTCAATAAAGATGAATTTTCATTTAACATTGCTTTTAGTGATATAAGGATTGAACTTTCAGTAGTACTGGTGGATGGTTGAGAGTGGGGTATATGAGATGGCATATTTGTGGTATAAGGATTTAAACTCCTCCCTAGGTCCTCTTGACCAGCCAACTCAGTGTGAGTGACTGTCTCAACCTCTAGGGATCTTTAGATCTAAGGTAGAGGCCCCCTTCAACTTGATCATCAATCTCAAGAAACTTGTCTAGAGTGATATCTAGAATTTTCTCTACAATTTCCTCATTCTCCCCCTCAGTTGGGGCAACATAATTCCCTTGAGTATCTTACTCTCCCTTTGATGAAACATTGTTATCCATGTCCTCATCCATATGCACTTCTATCTCCCCTGAGATTATGGATGACTTTGCTCTTGAGCCACTGACTCTACTTAATCAGCTATATCCATGATTTGAGGAGCACTTGCAGCATCAAGGCCAAGATCCACTTGAGTGCTAAAGTCTTGAAGATGTTCATCCTCTTCACTTAAAGACTCTTGATCACAAGTGTCTTAGCTTGATAGCTATAGATTGGGGTTATGAATGTCTTCACTGTCCTCTTGGTCACAATCATCTTTGCCTCCTGGCTCAGATTTAGAATCAGATTCTTCCAAAATCACTTTCTTTACCTTTAATCTGCTCTTATCCTTCTTCTGCTTGACATTTTGACTTTTAGGTAAAACTCTGGAGACCTCTCATGAGTTTTAATGTCCATTCTCTTCATGTAGTGAATCTTTACACCTAGCTTATTATTATAATGCTCCGGGTAAGCATTTCTCAGATAAAGAGAAATAATTCTGCCAAAGTTTGGAGCTTTAAGGTAGTTAATTAGCTTTTAGAAAATTACAAGAGCCCAATTTGTCCTTTTCTATAGTATAACTCTTGTGATCAGCTCAAACATAGACTTGGAAATAGTATCATGAGAATCTATCTTGCACATGATTGCTTTCCCATTGATATCTGCAAGTAGCTTGTCTCTATGGTTGAAGAACTTTCTTTCCAGAGAACCATATCTCTCTCCACTAAACTTACACCATTCCAATGCATTGACTATTTCTTGTGGTGAAGTAGCCTGGTCCTCTTCTATGTCAGTAGATGGAAGGTGTAAGGCTTGGGCAATCCTTTTGAGGGTAATCTTAATCTTAACATCCCATATCTTCTTTTGATTGACTTTCTGGAAGAAGAAAGTTTGACATGAGAGAAGAGTTCTAACACTTCATACTTCAGGATTGGATTTGTTTCTGACATAACAAATTCTAAGCCGACGGCTTCTAACATCATGATGACTTCTTTAATTTCTTCAGAAACATATTGAAATCCTTGTTGAACTATCTCAAATCCTTTGTGAAGGATTTTCTTTGCTTTTGGCACCATGAGATTTGATTTCTAAGTCGATGAAAGCACTGAGAAGGACAGAACGACTTGATGACGTTCTAGGGTTTAGGTTTTATGTTGTCAACTAAACTTTGGCTTTATATATATATATACAAGCAGTTGTGCACGGGGGAGCCCGTGCGGGAAACATTCGTCGTGGGTGCGACATTCGTCGTGGGGGCGACATTCACCGTGGGGGCGACATTCGCCGTGGGGGTGGCATTCGTCGTGGGGGCGGCATTCTCCGTGGGGGCGGAATTCGCCGTCGGGGAGGCATTCGTCGTGGGGGCGACATTCGTCATGAGGGAGACATTCAGCATGGGGGCCACATTCGGTGGGGGCGACATTCGTCGTGGTGGCCATATTTTGCGGGGGAGACATTTTGCGAGGAAGGCTACATTCAGCGGGGGATGAGCATACTGATCAGTAAACAAATACTGCAAAAAACATTACTTGAAAGCAGATTTCTGCTTTTATAAACCTTGAGCATGGGTCTATTATAAAGCTTGAGCAATCTCTGCTTTTAATTTTTGACATGTTGAAGCAGATCTTATAGAGCACATTGCATGAATGAATTTAAGGAAGAACAACAGTTTTATATAACAGAAGCATATAAGTAGTTTATATAACTGTAACATATAAGTAGTTTATATAACAGTAGGATTGATTACAAATATTTTGTAAACACATTAAAACTTGCCTACATTTTGGCCCAAAAATTAAACCCTACAAACACAAAAAAATTTAGTCATAATCCGGCAGTCGAATCCATATAAAAATATTGGCATCCCCTTTTGATTCAACAATAGATATCATTCAGTGGCCTTGAGAGATTCTATTTCGAACAATGATGTAAATATAAAAATCAATAAGGTAACAACATTGTAATGTGTTAAAACATCAATATTGAAACCATAGTATATAATCTTTGTTAGATGTTACCTCCTAATCATATCAAAAACAAAATTTCACTCTTCTCCCGCACACAAGCATCTTGGCACTGCCGGTATAATTAGCCTAAAACCTTCAACTTCAGGACGCAGACCATCAGACCACCTGTTTGTACTCACTTTGCAAATTTCGTCGTAATATTCATAATTGATGTCTGTGTTTGCAGTGGTATTGCAGTCTTTATCTCTTGAGACCGGCAGAGTTGAGAAACAAATGATACGTTTGAGATAAATGGAAGTATTTAAAATGTAATACTATTTTAGATCATTTCAAATGCACGAAATTAGATCTGTAAAGTATAAGGCTCTTACGTTGGACTAGACCACCCCGGTTTGGCAACGATGTCGCCGCCTCAGATTGTTGTTGGTCTGCTATCTACATGTGTTTTAGATGAAGTAGGGTTCAAAATTAGAAGAATTAATAAGGTACATTAGAAAATGCGACAATATTCATGAAAGTGTATTAAATACAAAAACATAAGAAACAATACAACACATAAATATTACAAATGTTACCTTAATTCATACAATCTCTGTAATTTGGCTTGATACAAGTAATTTTGTGAATATTTTCTTGAACACAACATTTCTAGAGTATACTCCTTCCCGCTCATCCAATGTACCATTTTAACCATCACTTTGGTGCTTTTTGCAGAAACTCCTCTTGACAATGCCACATACAGTTGACCATGGCTAAAAACATCATTCAGTAAATATAGTACAACATTTGAAATTGTTTTGCCCTGTGATTTGTTGATCGTCAGAGCATAGATCAAATGTATTGGGAACTGCTTACTGGTGAGCTCGAAGGGCAGCTTAACATCCTCTTCACTCTTCAAGGGAATTTGTGGTAGAAATACTCTGTGCCCTTTAAATTCTCCGCTCAATATTTCAGCTTCAATAACATTCCTTGAAAATGTTAAACTTGCAAGTCTTGTTCCGTTGCACAACTCAATTTTTAGATCAATGTTTCTAATCAACATTACCGACAAACCTTTCTTGAGATTGATCTCGTGAGGTGGTAGATGTAACACCTCCATCCGTTACATGACATATAATAGAAGGTCCGGTCGGGACCCCACACCATATATCACAAACAAAAGGCGGGGTTACAGGTTAATATCAAAAACTATTTGCATCCTAACTCAAAGAATTTTATTGGAAGCTTTTAAGTTATTTGAACTCAACATCTTTGAATGCCCACAATCTAAAAACCAATATTTATATATATCACCACAAAGGAATGTCCATCAAATACACAACAAGTCTGGCCTTATGACCTTACAGTTAAACTTTACAGTTGTGGATTTCATACATTGGCACATAGGCCGGCCACACATGAAAATCATAAAATTCTTCATTCGGTCTTCGAGGGCCAGCAGCAGTGATGCGTGGATATCGGCAAGCGCACCGGTCGCACAAGTAATAAAGTTTGGGAATAAATCCCCGAGTGTCGGTCTCTTGAGGAATGCAATTAGCATAGAGCGACAACAGTTCAGAAAATATCGTTATGAGAGTTATACTCAGAAAAGATTAAAAAAGGGGGGCTTGAGAGATTATGGTTGCTTGATCTAAAAAAACTAATTAAAGCTATGCTGGTCGAAGGCACCGCTTCGCAAGGTGAAGTGAGTGTATCGGCCGCGATGCCGAACTTCGGTTGGGCGAGTGGACGGAAAGCTAATAGATGGAAGTGTTCTTGTGCGGAGTGCAATCGGGTGAAACAAGGGTATGAAGTGGATGTGGAGTGGGCGAGGCGCATTCACAACAGACCCCAAAAGCAAAAAGAAACTACAACATCTCCTTAGATATAAAATAGTAAGTGTAGTTCTTTACAATATCAAATCGTTCCGTACAACAGAGGAAGGGGAAGAGGAGTAAACCATTAGAGGGTGAAGATCCACCGCAGGTTGTGGCCGGAATAGCGAGTTGTCAATCCGCTTCCGGGCCCAGTCCGAGGAGGCTTCCGGTACCAACGAGCTATCACCTCGAAGGCCTTTGAGTTTGTTCTCCAGGTTGTCTTCTTCTCCAACTCTGGTGGAAAGCTTAGAGTTTAGGTCATCAATGGCCGGGAGCTTCGCCGGAGGGTTTAGAAAGCTTCGGAATCGCCGACTACGGACTCCCGATGAAGGTGGAGGTGATGGAGCAGCGGGAAAAGTAGAATGACACTTCCAGCGCACTCCCCGATCGCTAAAATAACCTGTCTTGACCTAAATCGCGGAGCAGGCCCATAAATACGGAGGCAGCAAAAGCATGGCGCACAATCAGTGACGCACGACCAGTGGTCGTGTGCACTGTCGGTCAATGATCGTGCGCAATTTCCAATTAAACCTGTAACTTGGAAAGAAACATCAGCAGAAATGCACACGATCAGTGGCGCACGATTGGTGGTCGTGCGCACTGAATCCACTGATCGTGCGATTGGTTAAGACAGAATTGCAGAAAGCAAGAGGTAAATGCGCACGAGCGGTGGCGCACGACCAGTGGTCGTGCGCACTATGGCCAGTGCTCGTATGATTACCCAGGCATAATTAGGCAAAGGAGAATGTAATGCGCACGATCCGTGGCGCACGACCAGTGGTCGTGCGCAGTGAATCCAGTGATCGTGCGCAGTGTTCCTGTATTGTCGGGGTCTCCCGAGCGGTTCCGGAGCACGCACACGACCCATTCACCAGCAGAAGAGGCAGATAGGCCACCAAAAGTGCACACCACATTCTCAAGACATGGTTAAAGAACAAGTAAAACAAACGGAAATACAGAAACAATTAAAGCACAACGAAAACGGGCCGAAAGTGCACTTACTCATGAAACAGACATAATAACAAATATGAACAAATAAAGCTCTAAAGTGTAGTGCATCAACGAGAAAACTAGCCTGGATGAGTCCAAAAATATGTATAAAACATGGACTCATCACACCCCTAGACTTACCCATTTGCACGTCCCGAGCAAATCATCACTCCGTGGACTAGAAAATAGCTAGCTAGCTCAGAAATTTCAAAAAAAAAAGTAAGACGAGAAATCAAATACATCATGGGCATAGAAGATATAATAGAAAAACTTTTTAATTATACTACGTAGTTTAAACTATTCGACAGACGTAAATAAATATTGTATTTGCTCAAAATTAGAATTCTGGAGAATCTTGTAGTCATGTGTAGGAAGAAAGTAGGCAGGCCACTAAGGTGAGTATTGCCAAAGATCGGAGCTCGTGATCACCTCCAAAGATGTCCATCAATGTCGGGGACCATACGCTTGCACGTTCACACTCTCTCCACGACGCGTGTTAGACTCAAGCGTGAATCAGTAGGACTTGTAGGAGAGAATGGGGCTTAGGCTAAGGTTTGGTAGTCAATGATAAACATGAAGACTACACGCAACCAAAGCGAGCGAACAAAAACCTAAACCAATACAGCCACTTAGAAATGTACGTGTGACACACCCCCAGACTTAGCTTGAAAATCGGGCGTGTACATGGACTAACCCGACCAAAATTAAAAAATAGGATGGGGATATAATTCTCATAGCAATTCTTTCAGATTTTTCTTTTTCGCTTTTCTTCTTTTTCTTTTCTTCGTTTGCAATCCCCAAACTTAGCATGCAAAAATTTTACGAATTCATCACCACATTACATGATTTCCACATATCACAACATCATCAAAATAGTAAATTCAAACACGCTCAAGCATTTGATTGCGATGGTGGGTTTAGCTTCAGGCTTTGGTGAATGTGAGTGGAGCTGAATCAAAGAAGGGGTAGGCACAAATTTGACATGCAATGGTTAACGGGTAGGAAATGTTAAACAAGGCTCAAACTAGCCAAAATGATGGCCTACGTCATGCTCACTTTTGACTAACTGGGCACAAATGCTTCAAGAGTAGCTTAGGGCAAGTTCTTAGCCACCGAGAAAGATGATCCTTCCTCCCGACTCGAGCAATACGAGTCTAGTGGAGGCTACACACATTACTACATTATCGTTCGATTACTCCAGATTCATATTCTTGAGTAGTACAAGCAATATTTACATCTGCAAAAAAATATAAATCTACGAGCATAAAGAAAAATTAAATCTATACTATTTCTACACAAACCATGAGTACTCGATTAAGAGCACTGCATGAGTTTCGAACTACTCTATCCTGAAATCCTAAGCCAGCACCACTATTTTAAAGTTTACACAAAAACAATACATTTGACTCGAGCTGCGCGCGTGGATAAGAGCGCACTCGTGTGGGTGAATCAGTGTGGGCAAGTAGTGATCATAAAATAACTAAAGGCAGACTAGTATGCAATAAAATGTGTTGTGTAGTGACCACAGACATGTTCTCCCCCCAGACTTAAATTCGATAACTAGTAAAAATAAGCATTCCAAATGTGAAAAAGAGTTAGGGTAAGAAGTACCTATGCTCAAAATTGAGCATACCAGTCGTGCGACGAGATGTCCAAGTGCGGCCAAGTTGCCGCATCTCAAAAATTCCTGCACCTGCGATTGAAATATGCACGCAAAACAAAATATAGACACACACACACACACACACACACACACACACACACACACACACACACACACATATATATATATATATATATATATATATATATATATATATATATATATATATATATATATATATATATATATATATAAAGAACTCAAAACACAGCACATGACAAAATGGTCCAACTTGGGTTGTCTCCCGAAAGCCCTTTTGTTTACCGTCCTTAAGGTGGACCAAATACCTGTATTAGCAGTTATAATAGAGATTTCTTTGCAGTCGAAAAAGGAAGATATAAAAACAGAGCAAACCAGTGTTCCATACGCAGCGAGAAAACAGAAAGAGGAGGGTAAGTGGAATGAAGGTATGACAATCAGCTATAAGCAGATTTGTGGTAAGTCTCTCCGGTGGGGTGCGAGGGGACAGTATTTTGTCTTTTTGTGTTGGGGGTAGGGGTTTTCCCTTTACTTCGATTGCACTCTTTCTCGTGCCGGAAGGCAGCGTAGCGTTCGTCGCGTAAACGCTTTGCCTCTTTCAGTTTCTCCACCATGGGAGACTTCCAATGGATGTAGTCTGTGAGTTTTCCTATTTTTGTGGTTTGTGGCGTCCTATCAGGCACCGTGACGACGACCGGATCTGCCCAAGCTACAGACCGCTTAATAGAGTTATCAGCAGTGTTATACAAATAAGTGTCTAGGGATTTCTCCCGAATAAAACTCGGTTCGCCATGCTCAAAAATAGAGTTGGCTGGAAGTAGAAAGGCAGTCGTGGCTTTGGCGCACTCGATCTCTTCTTTGAACAATAGCTCTTGATTCTCATCTATCTCCTGGGAGAGTCCTTTCTTTTTCTTCTCTTCCAGATGTGCTTCTTCTAATGTTGGGAGTCCTGAATCTATCTTGGTATCTGTGACACTCAGAAAGTTATTATTTTGGATGGGAGAGGAATGTATGGATGTGTTATCGAGGGCAGAATCTTCGGTCGGCCAAGTGAAGCGTCCTTTGGAAAAGTCGAGGGATGCGCCGCTGGCCGTCAAGAATGGGTCTCCTATTATAGGAATAGAGTTATTTTGCCTTGGTCCCAAAACCTGGAAGTCAGTGGTTATACTTTTTCCGTTGACCTCGATTTCGACTTCCCGAACACCTCCCTCGGTGTCAACCAAATTGCCATTCTCTAATATAAGCGTCTTCTGGTTTTCAGTGTCAACTTGTAGGTGCATCTTCACAACATCTTGCAGGGTGAGGATGTTGCTGGATGCCTGGAGTCGCATAATGCTGGGGTTTCGAAGTTATTTATTTTACAATTGATGACGAGTTCGTTGCTTTTTCCCAAATTTTCCTCCCCAAGGCTTTTACCTTGTTCATGCGGGTTCTTTTCAGTGTTACTAGGTAAGGTGCCTTGGGTGCGCTCGGAGACCACTTGGGCCAATTGGCCCAATTGTGCCTCCAGTTTGCGCATCGAGGCGGCTTGATTTGTCATGTTGGTTTGGGAAATTTCAACGAATTTCTCGAACATCTCTTCCAAAGAACTTTTTTAACGGCGAGGGGCCCTTGAAAATAATTTGGTTGAGGCGGCCGCGGTTGGCTTCCGGAGGCATACGCATCGTTTTGATGCTACCCCAGTTGCCATCTTTGGCCAGATGCGTTAGGATTCCAAGAAAAGTTGAGGTGGTTTCTCACCCCCGGGTTGTATGTGTTTTCTTAAGGCACTCCCCTGTTTTGATTTGTTACAAAATTAACTGACTCATTCAGAAAAAAAGATTCATCTGGTACCTCGACTCCTAGGCCTTCAAAGCTGTGGTGGTCGGTACTTCCGCAACCTTGGCATGAGATTGCCATCACTGGTGCGGTGGGCTTGGGGATATCCACGACGAATACTCCACTTGTGCTTCGTGGGATGTTTCTTCCAGCGGTCCAGTAAGCGCTGTGGGTGGTGGCGTCTTGTAAGATTCTCAGAGCATCATCTGGAGCAAGGTTCATGATTGTTCCTCCGGAGGCGGCATCGATCATGGCTCGATGGTGAGGATCAATAGCAAAGTAGAAACTTTCGACCAGGTTCCACGTTTGGAATCCATGGTTAGGGCACTTCCTCAGCAGCTCGTTGAAACGCTCCCAAACTTCAGCTAAACTTTCTTGATCGGCTTGCCGGAAGTTGGCTATTGCTCGCCTCATGCTCACAATCCGATCTACCAGATGGAACTTAGCTAGGAATTTTGTGGTCAAAGCCTCCCAGGTGGTGGCTGTTCCAGGTGGGAGGGAATGAAGCCATGTCTTTGCTTTGTCCCTTGGTGAAAAAGGGAAGAGGAGGAGCTTGACTGTGTCGTCCGGGATTCCAGCGTAGCGGAACGTAGCGCAAATTTTGGATAATTCCGCCAGGTGTAGATGGGCGTGTTCAGTAGCCATTCTAAAGAACTGAGCGTTGTTCCGAATGATATTCAGGATAGCTGGTTTAATCTCGAACTGTTGGTTGGTGATAGTAGGTCCGAAACCGGGGTATATGCTCCCGACGGTAGGTGTAGTGTAATCCCTCATGGTGTGGATCTGGGGAGGGTTCACTTCATTTTCGTCGCCATTTCGGTCGCCAGGAGGTATTCCTCCAACTCGGTTGCCGACATCGATATTCAGCTGGTATCCCATTGGGGCTAAAGTGATGGCTACGACGCGTCTTCGTGCTAAGATAGTACGTTCGATCTCTGGGTCATAGGCTACAAGATCTCTTGTGGCTCGACCCTGCATTCACTGCGGCAAACACAACACAAGGAAAAAGCAGTAAAAAAAAACTAACTCTTATAACAATATTTTCAGTCATCCTGAGTCGCTCTACAGTTGCATTCCCCGGCAACGGTGCCAAAAACTTGATGCATGGATATCGGCAAGCGCACCGGTCGCACAAGTAATAAAGTTTGGGAATAAATCCCTGAGTGTCGGTCTCTTGAGTAATGCAATTAGCATAGAGCGGCAACAGTTCAGAAAATATCGTTATGAGAGTTATTATACTCAGAAAAGATTAAAAAAGGGGGGATTGAGAGATTGTGGTTGCTTGATCTAAAAAAACTAATTAAAGCTATGCGGGTCGAAGGCACCGCTTCGCAAGGTGAAGTGAGTGTATCGGCCGCGATGCCGAACTTCGGTTGGGCGAGTGGACAGAAAGCTAATGGATGGAAGTGTTCTTGTGCGGAGTGCAATCGGGTGAAACAAGGGTATGGAGTGGATGTGGAGTGGGCGAGGTGCATTCACAACACACAGCCCAAAAGCAAAAAGAAACTACAACATCTACTTAGATATAGAATAACAAGTGTAGTTCATTACAATATCAAATTGTTCCGTACAATAGAGGAAGGGGAAGAGGAGTAAACCAATAGAGGGTGAATATCCACCGCAGGTTGCGGCCGGAATAGCGAGTTGTCAATCCGCTTCCGGGCTCAGTCAGAGGAGGCTTCCGGTACCAACGAGCTATCACCTCGAAGGCCTTTGAGTCCGTTCTCTAGGTTGTCTTCTTCTCCAACTCTGGTGGAAAGCTTAGAGTTGAGGTCATCAATGGCCAGGAGCTTCGCCGGAGGGTTTGGAAAGCTTCAGAATCGCCGGCTACGGACTCCCGATGAAGGTGGAGGTGATGGAGCAGCGGGAGAAGTAGAATGGCACTTCCCGCACACTCCCGGATCGCTAAAATGACCCGTCTTGACCTAAATAGCGGAGCAGGCCCTTAAATACAGAGGCAGCAAAAGCAGGGCGCACGATCAGTGGCGCACGACCAGTGTTCGTGCGCACTGTCGGTCGATGATCATGCACAATTTCCAATTAAACCTGCAACTTGAAAGAAACATCAGCAGAAATGCGCACGATCAGTGGCGCACGACCGGTGGTCGTGCGCACTGAATCCACTGATCGTGCAATTGGTTAAGACAGAACTGCAGAAAGCAAGAGGTAAATGCGCACGAGCGGTGGCGCACGACCAGTGGTCGTGCGCACTATGGACAGTGCTCGTGCGATTACCCGGGCAGAATTAGGCAAAGGAGAATGTAATGCACACAATCCATGGCGCACGACCAGTGGTCGTGCGCAGTGAATCCAGTGATCGTGCGCAGTGTTCCTGTATCGTCGGGGTCTCCCGAACGGTTCCGGAGCACGCACACGACCCATGCACCAGCAGAAGAGGCAGATAGGCCACCAAAAGTGCACACCACATTCTCAAGACATGGTTAAAGAACAAGTAAAACAAACGAAAATACAGAAATAACTAATGCACACCGAAAATGGGCCGAAAGTGCACTTACTCATTAAACAGACATAATAACAAATATGAACAAATAAAGCTCTAAAGTGTAGTGCATCAACGAGAAAACTAGCCCGGATGAGTCCAAAAATATGTATAAAACATGGACTCATCAAGCAGCAGCAGCAACAACGACTTCAACCCCCTATTTTCCACTCGGCTCTCCAACACCTGTATGGGGACAATCCACCGCACGGTGGTAAACAAGGCAACGGTCAGCATTCAGCTGACCAATTTATAACGACCTTGCCCCTTGCCCGGGGTAGTGGCATTTCTTCCCTGCAGGCATAGCATTTCACAAGCAGATATATCACAAAAGGTGCACTAACGCATCATCAACATATCACAAACGTCGGCCACACGGCCCAACGCTTCGTGCACTAAGGGCACATTCTCGGTGTATCGGAAAACCAGGGTCCCACCGCCGTTCTCAATGACAAACTTGAGCATTTTGCTCCACGGCCTTCAACCGGAGACTTTAGTCTTAATGGCGCACATGCCTAAGACTCTCATGATGTGATCCTAACGAAGCCACTTTTTTAGGCACTCAAGTTAGACAACCATCACGCGGATACAGTTCAGCCCTTGCCCATTGCTCAAATCGTTAGTTCAATGACTAGACTAATACGGGTTGCCATCCCCTTGTCTGTTCGGCACGAAGCGTTATTCAGAGCTCACATAACTCTCAATAGCCACACTGTCCCCTCAGGTCTGGCTTCACAATCACAGGTTAGCTAGGAGCCATTGCCAGCGACATTCACTATCGCCCGACGCTAGCGACAGAACTCTCTTTTCGTCCCCAGCCCTAACCATATCTGGACTAACCATCTAGAAATCCCTGCAGCCGCCTGCAGTGCCAGAAACACTAGTCTTTCATAGCATACAACACATGCACGTTGCAGGTATTTTCCTGGAATTCCACACTAGTACTTCCTGCTACTACCCTTCACAGGAACAACCCACCGACCCCATAAAATACTCGTTTCAATGCAGAGTATTCTCCGGTGTGCAAAATAAAATATCACCAAACCAGACCAACCTGTCCAGATGGGCTTCACATAGTATGCCTATTCCGTACTCCACATTTTCGAATCTACATGCAAGACATCTTGGGGATATCCAGAATCAACCCAAGAGAAATCCCTCAATATTCCACCTTTTGGTGGGGGAATTCCATGCATATGCCAAATTAAGGACTTCACATATCCAAGGAAGAAAGATCGTTACCCTTGACGATCTCTTTAGAGCCATGACAAAGCGCTTCTACGTGGATGGAAGTGATCGCCTCACTTTCCTCTTCGCGATTATAACTTCAGATCTTGTTTTCGGCAACAAGATCTTCTCCAGCAAGCAATCCTAGTGTAACATACCCTATCCATCACAGAGCATAAAGCAGTAGGTCCGGCCGGGGCCCGACGCCGTATGCCACAGACAGACCGGGTGGTTACTTATGGAAACCATCCAACCAATCTCAACGTCCTACACAGAGCATTCTAGCGGAAGCAGTTTATAAAAGTTATAAACAAGAACCCAACATCATAGCACGAATGTCCACTAATATAAAATAGGAATGTTATACAAAATACCCAAAACAAGCCTTAAGGCCTTACAAAATGTTTCACTTGAATATTACATGTTTTACAAACCACGGCACGCAGGCCGGTCATACATGAATAAAATAGTAAACACTTCCATTTGGGCCTTTGAGGGCCGGCTTCGCAAAAAGGGCTTTAGCCCGCTATTGACCGCTTGGTCCAGCTGCACCTGCAAGCAACAAACCACCGCACGGTGGCAAAACAAGGCAACGGTCAGCAATGCTGACCAAATTATAACGATCCCGCCCCCAGCTCGGGGCGGCGATGCTCCTTCCCTGCATTTCATTAGCATGAGCGAGCAATTTATATCAATAGCCAATATATCATAGGCGTTGGCTCGCACGGCCACACGCCCCGTGCTCTCAGGGCACATTCTCGGTGAACCGGTCGATGTCACGTCAATTAAAGCCATAGACATTCCGGACTCACCACCGCCACTTGGACGGCCAAACCTATGATCAATTTGTCTTCCTGGCCTGGGTCACGGCAATTTAAGCCATTGACCGCCGAAGACCCTACTCTATGCCAACGATAAGTGCCACGTGCCTTTAGGTCTCTTTAACCGAACGACATAGAATGGGTACGGTTCAATCTAACCCGTGCTCACATCGCAACGACAATTTAAGCCATTTGCGCGGGTCAAACTTCCACCGAGTCCCATTTCCATCACAAGTCACATAACCCGGTTATGTTCAAGTTGGCTCTCAAGCCACCAAATTGGCAAGATCTCGTATCCGCCCAGTTTTCCGGGTGCACCTTTGGGTTAGTCCCCAAGGCTCCCTGCTGCAATCTACCGCGTAGAAAACCCGAAAAACAACCAATAGCACGGAGTCTTCCCCGGCATTATGCAATGCAACATCACCGATCCAGACTAGCATGTCCGGGTAGGCTTCACACATCATGCCTATGTCCGTTCTCGCTTACGGACTCTAAACAACGGGGACTACACATATCTACCCGAAGGAACGCCTCCAACTCTCCGCAAACTCGCGAGAGCGGGCTTCCTATGCTAAGAAAGAGAGCTACTCATGCTCAAGATGAGGATCGTTACCCTTGCGTTCCTCTTTGGCGCCATGGAAAAGTAATCGGATGAAAACCACCGCACTAGTGTTGCCTCCGTGGATCCGGAGTCGGCTCGCGATTCGGAGCTCCGAAGCTCCTCCAATGGCGGGATCTAGCTCCTTCCTCCCTTGGCTCTCCTCTCTCTCTAAGGCTTTAGAAAGAGAACACTTAAGAAAAGTAAGGGTTTTGAAAGCCCATTCACGGGTATATCCCTTCAGGAACAACCCCCAGCCGTTGGATCTTCAGTTAAAGAAATGAACGGCTTCGATTCAGGGCTGAAATGCCCAATCTGGACCGAACACGGCCTGGCACACGCCCGTGTCCAGGGCCGTGTGCCTCATTCGCCGTCAAAATCGAATCTCCTGGAACCGCACACGGGTATCGAACACGCCCGTGTTCGAGCTGACACGCCCGTGTTCCACCTCACACGGCCGTGTGGCCGGCCGTGTACCCCATGATTTTTCCCCAAAATCAACCCGAGCACTGCACGGGTTCTAGGACACGCCTGTGTCCTTACCCGTGTCACCTTGACACGCCTGGACCCCAGGCCGTGTACACAGTCTCGACATTTCGTCGAGCGAAATTCGTCGATCTGATGACACGGCCTTGGACACGCCCGTGTCCTAGGCCGTGTGCCTTGTCTCGACGAATCGTCGAGTGAGTCTCGTCGACTCCCCGGGACGATCGTCGACACGGGTCGACACGCCCTGTGACACGCCCGTGTCGTAGGCCGTGTGCCATGTCTCAACGAATCGTCGAGAGAATCTCGACGACTTCGCGGCTAAGTGTCGACACGGGTCGACACGCCCTGCGACACGCCCGTGTCGCAGGCCGTGTGCCCAGTCTCAACGAATTGTCGAGAGAATCTCGACGACTTCGCGGCTAAGTGTCGACACGGGTCGACACGCCCTGGTACACGCCCGTGTCCCAGGCCGTGTGCCTGCTGCCAGAACCCAAACTGGCCCAAAACGTCCCCCTTTTGATCCCTTGAGTTTCGGGGCGTTACACCTAGCACTAGCCGAAGGTTTCTGTTCCAGAACTCAGGCAGCGAGGAAGAGAGAGAGAGAGAGAAGGAAATAATACTTTCCTCTTTCCATTCCTCTACAGACAAGGCCTTGGGTTCTAACCTAGCCACTTGATCCAATCAACAAAACCAAGCAACGACTCAGTTTGGAGTTGAAAAGGTCAATCACCTCTCAATGTCCGCACGCTATTCGCCTGATACGGGTCATTGCTCCGCATTGGGGCTGATAACGGGCCAGAGGAGCACGACGATCTCCATCGAGCTCCGCCCGACAATCTCCGTTGCGCTCCGCCCGATGATCTCCATCGAGCTCCGCCTGACGATCTCCGTCGAGCTCCGCCCGACGATCTCTGTCGAGCTCCGCTCAACTAAACATCTGTACCGATTTGGGGTATTACAATCCTCCCCTACTTACAAGGAAATTTCGTCCCGAAATTTTCATACAGTACTTAGTGTGCGAACAGAAAAAAAGTATACCGGAAATTTGGAGTAACAAAAATTTTATTATCCAAAAAGGTATCTATTACAAAGGTATAACCTTTCTTTTATAGAATGGAGAAGATGAGAGAGATTACAAATAAGCAATGTGTGACTAGAAAATTACAAGTATATGCGGCTTTACAATGAGACAAACCGGACAAGTCGTGCGGTTAGACAAGCCGACTAATCGCCCAACAACCAACAGTAGGAGAGAACAAGCACCATAGAGGACGAGCCGCCACAGGAGACCGCTAAACTGACCGGTCTCTAAGTCACCTGAGATAGACCGCCAGGCCGCTAGGATACCAAAGAAAAACAGCCCGGCAGACAAGCTGGCTAGGATGAATCGGCAGACCGCCCGGCTTCCGAACAGCAACAGACCGCCCAGCCTCCATACTGCAACACTCCCCCTCAAGCTGGGGCATAGATATAAATCTTGCCCAGCTTATCGCATATGTCGAAGAGGAAGCAGACACTGGCTTGGTGAAGACGTCTGCCAACTCATTGTCGGAAGTGACGAACAAAGTACAAATCTATTTCTTCAAGATCTCTTCCTGAATAAAGTGACAGTCGACTTCTATATGTTTTGTCCTCTCATGGAAGACAGGATTTTTGGAAATGTATATCGTGGCCGTGTTGTCATAGAACATCGGAAGAGGATAGTTGTAGACCTCTCCTAAGTCAAGCATGAGAGATCGTAACCACTTCAACTCACATGTGGTCGATGCACTAGACCTGGATACCTGGAGACCACAGACTGTTTCTTGCTCTTCCAACTCACAAGATTTCCTCCAACAAATGTGCAGAAACTTGATGTTGACTTGCGGTCACCTTTGTCATCAACATAGCTCGAATCTGAGTATGCTTCAACCCTTAAGTGACCATTCTTCTGAAAAATGAGTCCTTTCCTTGGCGCTGCTTTAATATACTCCAATATTCTCAGGGCAGATTGTAGATGACACTCCCTAGGAGCTTGCATGAACTGGCTCACCTTGCCCACAGCATAAGAGATGTCGGGTCTGGTTACAGTGAGATAAATGAGTTTTCCAACCAGACGCCGGTACCTCGTAATATCAGATAGAAGGGGCGAGTCATCTGTCCAAGTTTTGTCTTCTCCAGCAGCCATGGGACACCGAGCAGGTTTGGCACCAGTCAAACTTGCCTCCTTTAGAAGATTAATAACATACTCCCGTTGAGAAAGGACCATGGAGTTGGGCTTCCTAGAAATTTCAATCCCCAGAAAGTATTTCGGGGAGCCCATATCTTTTGTGACCAAGTGTTGACGAAGGTGTTTCTTTGTCAAAGTTAACCCATCCTGGTCATCGCCAGTAAGAAGAATGTCATCCACATATACCACAAGAACTACCAGACCCGATGCGGTTTTCCGAACTAACAAGGAGTGATCGGCTGAACTTCTTGCAAAACCAATGGCCGCAACAATGCCGCTGAACATGTCAAACCAAGCACGAGGGCTTTGCTTTAGGCCATAGATAGCCTTCTTTAGCCGGCATACTTGTGTCTCCTCTTGAGAAACATACCCAGGAGGTTGCTCCATGTAAACATCTTCCCGAAGATCACCATAGAGAAAAGCGTTCTTAACATCCAGCTGTGAAATGGGCCAATCCCTGTTGACAGTGACAGAGAGAATGACCCGAATGATACTGAGACGAGCAACAGGAGATAAGGTGTCAAAGTAATCAACACCATAGGTCTGGGTGAAACCTTTGGCAACAAGGCGGGCCTTGTATCGATCCACGCTGCCATCCGGACGGAACTTTTTAACAAAGACCCATCGACAACCAACCACATCAGTGCCCGGGGGGGGGGGGGGAACCATGGTCCAGATACCCCGTTCAGTGAGGGTAGCAATTTCCTCATCCATGGCGGCCTTCCAATGAGGAATAACAAGAGCTTTCTAGTAGGTGCGGGGAGTAGCAGTCGCAGAGATAGCCAATGCAAATGCCATGCGAGAAGGAGTGAGACGATCATATCAAACAACAGCAGCCAGCGGATGTTGGGTATACATCCGCACCCCTTTGCAAAGAGCAATGGGAAGATCCAGGTCAGCATATTCCTCAGTAACCGGAGCATCCATTGTATAAAGAGCTGGCCCGGGAGAGGAGAGAGACAGCTGCAGAGAGGAGGGAGAGAGCGGTGGTGATGAGGAAAAGAGGGAAGGAGGAAAAAGTAGAGGGGATGGTGGGAAAATCTCGATGGGAGTAGACGTGGTGGTGGGGACGGTGGGAGAAGGCGTAAGAATTATAGAGGGAGAGGGGTTAGAAGAGAAATATGATACATTCTCGAAGAAGGTTACATCCGCGGATACGTACTGTTTACGTAGAACGGGACCAAAGCAACAGTAGCCTTTTTGAGTATTTGAGTAACCCAAAAAGATACATTTGGTGGCACGTGAGTCGAGTTTGTCATGAGTGGTGGAAGGAGTGTGCACAAAAGCCGTGCACCCAAAGATTCGCAGAGGGAGAGAAAACGAATCCTTGCCTGGATAAAGAATAGAGAATGGGGTTTGTCCGTGGAGAACCGTGGACGGAATGCGAATAATGAGGTAATAGGAGATGAGGACAGCGTAGCCCTAATAGGAGCAAGGAACGTGAATCTATGTCATCAGAGTGCGAGCGACATCAAGGAGGTGACAGTTCTTGCGTTCCACCACCCCATTTTGTTGTGAGGTATAGACACAGGTGGTTTAATGAATAATACCATATTGCATACAAAAATAAGAGAAAGTAGTGCTAAGATATTCCTTAACGTTGTCAGAACATAATATTTTAATAGACATATCAAACTGATTTTTAATCATATTATAAAATGATGTCCATACAAAAAAGAGTTCAGAGCGATCTTTTAAAAGATACACCCACATACATCTAGAGAAATCATCAATAAATGTTACAAAATATGAACTACCCCGACCTATGGTGAGGGTAGGAGCAGGACCCCAGATGTTGGAGTGAACAAGTTCAAATGGCCGGGATGAGCCACGACCTTGCTTCGGTGGGAAGGAGGAGCGGTGATGTTTGCCAAGTTGACATGCTTCACAGTTGAGAGGTGGACTCTGCGGAGGAAGATGTGGTAGAAGCTGACGGAGAAGACATGGAGGAGCATGACCAAGGCAAAGATGTCATTGGAGAATATCAGTAGAAGATGTGGAGAAGGCGGAGAGTGCAGAAACGTTATCGAGGAAGAAGAGGCCGCCGCTCTCAGTCCCAGTAGCAATCGTCCGCTTGGTGCCTGAATCCTGAAAAGAACAAGTAGTAGAAGTGAATGTGACAGAGCATTGTAGTTGTTTGCAAAACGAAGTAACAGATAACAAGTTGCAAGGGAACTTGGGCACGTAGAGGGTGTCTGCCAGGCAAAGAGACGGAGTGACTTGAACCACACCCGTTCCATTGACCGGTGAGGGAGAGCTGTCCGTAACAAGGACCGAGGGCAACCAGTCATGCTGTTTGAGGAGAGAAAAATATTGCAGATTGCCGGTCATATGATTGGTAGCACCAGAGTCGATCAGCCATTTACCTTGAGTAGCGACGTGGGCACTACGTGAAGACGTGACCACAGAGGTGGACAGCTTCGAAGAAGAAGTGGAAGCATCCCCAGATGGTCGAAGATGAGGATGCTTCTTCTAGCAGCGATCAACCATGTGGCCGGTGCGGCCACAGTGAGAGCAGAGAAAGTGGGAAGCGCCACGGTCGCTTGATGGGAGGTGGCGGCCACCAGAGCCACTTCGCTGAGTATGGTGAGCGGAGTTGTCCGGTTAAGGAGGGGAGGATAACAACGGACGTTGGAGCATAGATATTACAGCGGCTATGCGGGCAGTAGTGGCATCTAGGGTGGGATACTCCGCCTCGCCAAGGATTTGCTGACGTATTATGTTATATGACCCAGGAAGTCGTAGAAGATAACACACAACCAGAAGCTCCTGGAAGTGTTTGTGTTGCTCAACAAGGTCAGCAGATAAGGGGCGATTTTGGAGAATTTTGGCCCTGAGAGCATGAGCTTGTTGGTAAGCTGCAACCGGAGACATGGAGGGACAGTCAAAGAGGTCTGCATATAGAGTATAGATGCGAGACGTCTGAGCCCCCTTGGACTAGAGAGTGGCAAGATGGAGCCAAGCATCCTTGGTCGTTTCATCATGACAGATGACAGGGAGGCATTCGTCAGAGAGGCTGTTTGCTAGCCATGTGCGGACAAGAGCATCGCTGACATCCAAATCGTCAAAGAGAGGGGAATCATGCGGAGGAGGGTCATCTGTGAGATGATGACATTTGCATTGAGAGCGGAGAAGGAAGGTAAAGGACACACTCCAATCTGGGTAGTTGGGACCGATGAGTTTGGAAGCGGTGCCAAGGTAGCAGGAGTGGGAGGTGTAGGAGGATGAACGACAATGAGAGTAGTAGTGGTAGAGATATCGAAGTTGGCCATAAAGGAGAGCAGCAAGAAGAACAAGCTACCCGACTAAAGAGGAGGTCGCAGCGAATAACAAGCAGGAGCAGCTAGAAAAGGAGGACGCACAAAGGAGAACAGGTCGCGACGACTTAGGAACAGCTCACGGCGGCTAGAGAGCGAGAGAGGATAGAAAATTAGGCTTCACAAACGAGAACATGTCGCGACAACTTAGGAACAGATCGTGGCGACTAGAGAGCTGGAGCGGTTAGAAAGGGGGGGGGGGGCAGAGAGGATGCCCATACAAGGAAAGAAGAAACCGCGCGAACAGGGCGCGACAAGAGAAGAAACAGATCGCGAGAAAAGGTCGCGAGAAGTGTAACAAGCCGCACAGACAAGGTGCGATAAGAGAAGAAACAGAGCACGAGAACAGGTCGCAAGTAGAGGAACAAGTCCCGCGGACAGGTCGTATGGACAGAGAGGTCTCAAAAAATCAGGAGGAAAAGATCGAGTCCTCTGATACCATGTGCGAACAGAAAAAAGTAGACCACAAAATTTAGAGTAACAAAAATTTTATTATCCAAAAAGGTATCTACTACAAAGGTATAGCCTCCCTTTTATAGAATGGAGGAGATGAGAGAGATTACAAATAAGCAATGTGAGACTAAAAAATTACAAGTATATGCGGCTTTATAATTAGACAAACCGGACAAGTCGTGTGGTTAGACAAGCCAGCTAACCGCCCGACATCCAACAGTAGGAGAGAACGAGCGCCATAGAGGACAAGCCACCACATGAGACCGCTAAACCCCTCGGTCTCCAAGTCGCCTGAGACAGACCGCCAAGCAGCTGGGATACCAAAGAGAAACAGCCCGGCAGACAAGCCGACTAGGACAAACTAGCAAAACACCCGGCCTCTGAACAGCAACAAACCGCCCGACCTCCATACTGCAACACTCAGGAAACAACAACCAAGATGTTATAACTGAACTTTTCTTCAACAAAATTTATTACAACATTTTATGTTCTGTACAACATGAAATAAAACCTGTTATACTAGTTTAAACAAACAGTTCGAGAAATTCAACATGTATGGTCTGCTCCTACTCCCATTTTAGCTCCTCACGACCACAATTGTCCCACCAGACCTTGACCATCCCGATTGTCTTGTTTCGCGGCTGCTTATCTGCTTTATCCTCGATTCTAATGGGCCTAACCTTTGTCGTTAGCCCAGATTCGACCGGTACGCGATCATTCGCAATCACTTGAGCTGGATCTTTTATGGCTTTTCGAAGCACTGAGATGTGAAACACATCATGCAATCCACTCAATTCTGCCGAAAGAGCTAGCCGATATGCAGCTTTACCAACTCGTTCCACCACTTCAAATGGACCAAGATATCTTGGACTCAGCTTTTTCAAGCGTCGAATCCTGGATACGCCTTTGAATGGTTTGATCTTTAAATATGCCCACTCGCCAACTGCAAACTCCACGTTTCGGTGCTTAGCGTTATAATATTTGGCCTCTCTATCCTGGGCTATCTGTAGCCTTTCTTGAATAGAGCGTATTGTCGAAGTAGCCTCTTTGACTTCCTTACGCTTATATAACTTAGATTCGCCTGTTTTTGCCCAAGCTAACTGTAACGCCCCCGGTTTTTCTGTGTTTTGTTTGATCTTTGGCTGGCGTTACGATGACGTATTTCCGGCTTTTCGCCATTGTAGAGCATGGTCTTAGCTCTTAGGGTTCCTTGTATAGCCTGACTGTAGCCTGTTAGCAAGATTCCCCAGCTAGTCGGAGTCTGTTTAGTGACTCGGTTGGGCCTCTTAGGGAATGCTTGTGTTTTGGCTTCGGGTGGTGATATCCCGAGTTTTTTTCGTCGAATGCTAATTTCGACTTCGCAGTTGTGTTCATAGCGTGGGTTTTTAGCTGCGATGTGAATTTCATCAATTTCTGAGATGTTTCGGTTCTCGCGTCGTTTTGATATTGCAAGTAAGTAATTAATATGTATTGATTTGTTTATTATTAAAACGGATGCTTATAAATAGCCTTAGGTTAGAAATTAGGGCTCGGTTCATTGTCCCTTTTCATTGTCTCTTTTTGGAAGAAGCTGCCGCCTGTACGAGAGGAAGAGAACCGCCGGACTACCGTAGCCTTCGGACGCCGATTCCTGGAGATTTAGCGGTCGAAATTCGATTTCGAGTGTGGATCTGGATTGCTCTCGCTTGGATCTGCATTCCTTCAATTCCTCGGCTTGGTGCTCTGTGGCAAGATCCGAGAGTGAGGGAAGTGGCCGACCATGCTTTGCTGGTATTGAGGCAAGTGATGCTCCCTCGTCCTTGCCAAGTTTGATCCTTGTTTTCTTCTTGATTAAAGTTTATATCTCTCCTGCTTAGATCCTAGGTGTACTCTAGGATTCGTCCCCGATTATACTGTTGTTAGTGTAGAGAAGTTCCAGCTAAATCTTAGTTTTTCTTAAGAGAATGTGTCTGATAGGGATGGATTTGGTACGGTTCGGGTTGAGTAGTTAGTAATTGCCGATAGATGATGAAATTTTAGAAAGGCGTTTTGTTCTTGTTTTGGTTAGTGCCGTGTCGGGGTGTTGACACCTTGTGTTGACACCTGCCAGTCGGGGTGTCGACACCTGGTGTCGACACTGGCTAGTCGGAGTGTCGACACTTTGTGTCGACACCGGCCAGTCGGGGTGTCGACACCTTGTGTCGACACCAGCCAGTTGGGGTGTCGACACCTTGTGTCGACACAAACCGCAGTGGTGTCGACACCTTGTGTCGACACCGGCCACAGTAGTGTCGACACCTTGTGTCGACACCGGCTGTTGTGGTGTCGACACCTTGTGTCGACACCGGCCTGTTGTGGTGTCGACACATTGTGTCGACACCGGTTGCTGTGCCGGTTTTGGGTCAGGTAAGACTCGGAGTTAGTTTGGGTTAGGCGTGCAAGGCCGCGTCGGTTGAACCCGACATTTTTGCCTTGGGTTCGTGTGTTTCCTTAGAATTATTAGCGTGACTTTCCTTTTTTCCCTTGGGTGGGGGGCATTGGGTGTTCGGCTAATTTTTGCATGCCGACTCTTGGGCTGTGGCAGGTGGTGGAGTTTTGGTGGCCTCTGGAGGGGTGGTTTTATGTGGGGAGCTGTGGCCACCGCCTTTTGCCCCGGTTTGGCTTGGCGTGTGTGGGACCCTAGAGTTGCCACTGTTTGACCCCTTAGCCCTTTTTGGATCTGGTTTTGGTTATGTATTCAGATCCATGTTTTGACCACTGCCATTAACCCACGTGTTAGGACTGTTAGTTCCTTTCCTATTCTATGGCTTTTTCTTTTGGCATATATGTATATGTCTTGATGCTGTTGCAGGCTCTTTTGGTAGGGCATATTGCTTTTATTGCTCGCACTTGGTGTGCTTTGCTGTGCTTTAGACAGTGCTCTTTTTTTACTGTCATACCCTTTCTTTTGCTTATAGCAGTTTGTTGCCGGGTTGGTAAACCCTTCTTACTTGCTCATAAATCTAATGCTCTATTTACCTTTTTGATTATTTTCTTACTGAGGTGTTCTTTTCTTGAATACCTCAGGTCCAGGTTGTAGCCAGTTCAGCGGCTAGTTCTTTTGGAGGGGCTTGTTGGTGGCCTCTTGGGTAGCTGAGATAGCTGATCCCCGATTTTGTGAGGTAGTTTTTACCTTTCTGTATAGACATACATACTCACCAGTGGGTTCGTGTCAGGTTGTTGACACCCACTGGTGGCTTCTTGCGATGCTGGATATGAACTTAAACTGCTATTTTTGCCTATTTGTGGTTGTTTACTTGCTTCTGGGAAGGATTTATGCTAGGTTGCATGTTAGATATTTTAAACCCTAAAAGCATTACTATATGCATCTCATGCATAACATATTTATAAAACCAAGACACTATTTTTCCTTTGCGTAAAAGACTATCTTTCATATATACTATATTCACTTTAGAGTCGTGCATACCATGAGTCGTCCCTCGGGGACACTTATGCTCATTTAGGGTGTCAACTTAATTGAACCAAAGTATTTTCTTCTGCGTATAAATATACTTTCAATTGTGGACTAGCTGATCCACCGTGCCGAGGGATACAACCATTCAACATAACTGGTTATCTTTCATATTAATCAACGATTTTTCCTTAAAATCTAAAGTCTGTAGTTTTGCCTGAACGTGTGCAGTTATCCCCTGCACGACGTGGCATCACGACACGTATTTTCTCTTGCTCTGATGCAATGTACTCGTGGAGAAAATGCGTGTTTTGACAGTTGGTATCAGAGGGAGGTTGCTTGACAAATGGTCGGGCAACCTTTCCCTTAATTGCATTAGTAGTTTAGCGCTTTATCATACACACACCGATATGTCATCTGCACGTCTTGGCTGAAGCACGAACACTACACTCATGAGCATGAAGACGTATACGGGGCATATTATGTACTATGGGATGCATAATATGTGTTTGTATATGGATCCACCATAGGAGGCAACATGTGAGGGTTATGTAGTATGGGATGCATAACCTCACCACATGAATGCGGCTAACACGTTTTCTTTTTTCGTTGCATGGGAATGTTATGTAGTATGAGATGCATAACATTTTCATGTGTACGCCGCCCATGGCATGCATTAAGGCCTTTTTAGAATGCATAGCACATCATGCATAACATAACATTTCATGGTTTTGAGTCAAGCAGAATACAAATACATGCATTCATGGTTTAGGCACATGAGTTAGCATGATGGTGGTGAACCATTTTAGATTAAGCATAACATCATCATGGTAAAAACAACTCCCAGAGCAAGTTTTGCAGTTGAAGTTCATATTTAAGTGTGTTTGTCTGTGCCGGGTAGTTTTGTTCTAGCTGTTGGGCTAGGTTTTGTCTAAAGCTTGTGCGATTATAAGATGACGAGACGTCCTGCGACGAGATAGACCCCCCAATCCGAGGGTGAGACGTCAGGAGCGCAGAGCGAGGCATTGGTAGAAAACCTGCGGCAGAGTAATGAGGCCTTATCGAGGCAGATAATGGCTATGCAGGCTCAGATTCAGTCTCTTGTAGCAGTGGTGGCGGGATAGACTCCGAGAGTTCAGGACCCCGCTGAGGGGGTAGCTGTTCCTGCCCATCCTGCTCCTCCCGTGCCTTTAGTTGTGGTGCCCCCGGAGATGACGTTCATATCCCAGTTTCAGCGGCTTAGGCCCCCTACTTATGATGGGCAAGCAGATTTCATGATTTTGGATGACTGGCTGATTTCCATTGAAGAGATGTTCTCTTACTCTGGGATTGCGGACGATTAGAGAGTGATGCTCGCTGCCTATCAGCTCAAGGGCTTAGCAAAGAGTTGGTGGCTGAGGGAGAAAGAGAGCTTGGTGGCAGGATGCACTTGGGAGTCATTTAAGGTGATGTTGTTAAGTAAGTTTCTGCCTTCAGTCGAGCGGGACCGGCTAATGAATGACTTTCTTCATTTAAAGCAGAGGAAACTCACGGTTAGTGAGTATGATATTGAGTTTAGTAAGTTGAGTCGGTTTGCTCCTGGTCTGGTGAGTGTAGAGGCAGACCGAGTTAAGCGATTTCTGGGTGGACTAAGAAGCGACATTCAGCAGTTAGCGAATGCCTACGGAGCAGTCAGTTATGCCAGCGTGGTTGAAGCTGCCTCGAGGGTTGAGGCCATTGATAATGCCAAGAATAGAGGCCATCAGTTGAGGAAGGATAAGCGGAAGTCCGGTGGAGGGAAGAGCCCTCCGGAACCTGATGCTGTCTCGAGAAAGAAGATCAAAGAGGTTTGTAGTTTTTGTGGGCGGCCAGGCCACCCCTTTGAGAAGCGTTTCAAAAGGTTGGGAGCGCATAAGAAGGAACAGGTGCACGTGATTCAGGGTGCTTCCAGAGGAGATTTGGTGTGTGCCTTGTGTGGGAGGAAGGGGCATGATGTTGCCCGATGCTGGTTAAAAGATAAAGTCTGTTTTCAGTGTGGGCAGAAAGGTCATCTCAAGACAAGGTGCCCACAGCTCCAGCCTATTCTGCAGCCAGTTCCCCTCCAGGCTTTACCACCGCCTCGGCAAATGGATAAAGGAAAGGGGAAGCTGAATGTGCTTTCGGCAGACGAAGCGCAGACCTCGACCTAGGTTATCTCAGGTTCGACTCCTCCCCAGTCGTTTCGTTATGTTCCCTTTTTGGTTGTAGTTTTCGTTTTAGCGCTTGTTGCCTTAGATGCGTGTGCAATTCGTATGATGATTTAAGGTAAAGAACCACTGGGCGTGCGTTCTCTTCGACTCCGATGCTACCCACTCATTTGTGGTTAGAGCTTTCGTGGAGCGGTTCAGTTTGGGCCTAGATCGTGTTGGTGGTGCCTTCTGCGTTAAGTTCCCCTCCGGTGACTCTATGGTTACGGACCTGGGTGTCCTTGATTGTCCGATTTTGTTGGGGGATTTTCTAGCAAAGGCAGATCTGAAGGTGATTGACCTGGAGGACTTCAATGTCATCTTGGGCATGGACTGGTTGTCAAGGTACGATGCAGTTATCCATTGCAAGGGTAAGCGCTTGGACTTCGTCAAAGACAACGGTCAGCCAGGGAGCGTTTATGGGTATTCTCTCTAGGAGTCTCCATTCATTTCTGCGGTGCATGCTCGGAAGTTGCTTGATTCTGGCTGTTTTGCCTATGTGGTCTCTCTGACAGGGACAGTTGTTAGTGTGTCGCGTTTGGAAGAGATTCCTGTAGTGTGTGACTTTTCTGATGTGTTTCCTGATGATCTTCCCGGTCTTCCACCCGATCGAGATGTCGAGTTTGTTATAGATTTGGAACCAGACACGCGTCCTATTGTAAAGGCGTCGTACTGGATGGCCCCGCGAGAGCTGCAAGAGTTGCGAATCCAGCTGGATGAGATGTTGGCAAAAGGTTTCATAAGGCCGAGTTCTTCGCCTTGGGGTGCACCAGTGCTGTTCGTTAAAAAGAAAGATGGGTCGATGAGGTTATGCTTCGACTATAGAGAGCTGAACAAGGTTACTGTTAAGAACAGGTACCCCTTGCCGCGAATCGACGATTTGTTTGACCAACTGCGTGGTAGATCCGTGTTTTCCAAGATTGATCTTCGATCGGGCTATCACCAGTTGAGGATTCGGGAGTCAGATGTTCCGCGGAGGGCGTTCCGCTCTCGTCATGGGCATTTTGAGTTTTTAGTTATGTCATTTGGTTTGACTAATGCGCCCTCAGCTTTTATGGATTTGATGAACAGAGTTTTCAAGGATTTTCTAGATAAGTTTGTGATTGTCTTTATAGACGATGTTTTGGTGTACTCTAAATATGCGGGGGAGCATGATCGACATTTGCGACTGGTCTTGGCGACTCTGAGAGACTATAAGCTATACGCCAAGCTGAACAAATGCGAATTTTGGTTGCCCCAAGTTTCTTTTCTGGGTCACGTGGTTAATAAGGAGGGAATATCGGTGAACCCAGAAAAGATCGCTGCTGTTATGGAATGGGCGAGACCTGTTACTCCCAGAGAGATCAGAAGCTTCTTGGGTTTGGCTGGCTATTATAGAAGATTTGTAGAGGGATTCTCTACCTTGTCTGCGCCGTTGACCAAGTTGACGCAGAAGAATGTAGCCTTCATATGGGATGGCAAGTGTGAGGAGGCTTTTGAGGAACTAAAAAGAAGGTTATGTTTGGCTCCAATTTTGTCTTTGCCTACGGAGGGTAGTGAGTATGATATATATGTGGATGCATCGCATGTCGGACTGGGCTGCGTTCTGATGCAGGGCGGAAAGGTGATTGCGTACGGGTCGAGGCAGTTAAAGACTCACGTGAGGAATTACCCTACACATGACCTGGAGTTCGCAGCTGTGATCTATGCGTTGAAATTGTGGAGGCATTTGCTGTATGGCGCGCAATGCAAGATTTTTACTGATCACAAGAGTTTAAAGTATGTCTTCACCCAGAAAGAATTGAATCTACGCCAGCGGCGATGGTTGGAGTACGTGGTCGACTATGATGTTGAAATCCAGTACCATCCGGGCAAAGCGAATGTGGTGGCCGACGCCCTGAGTCGGAAGTCAGGGAAGATTTTCAATCTCTCCGCCGAGCGTCTAGTGGAAGAGTTCCTTTTGATGGAAATTTCTGTGGGAAGCTGCGATTCGCAGAGTAGTTTGGCAGTGGCAGAACCTTCGTGGATTGCGCTTACAAGACTGCATCGGAAGGATGATCCCGATCTTTTGCATTTGTACTATCGAGCTGAAAAAGGTGAATTACCAGATTTCTCTATAAATGATGCGGGTACCTTGAAGTATCGTGGCAGGTTTTGCATCCCCGCCGTTGGAGATATCCGGGATATGGTGTGCAGGGAAGCCCACGGATCTAGTGTTGCCTACCATCCAGGGTCTACCAAGATGTATCATGATTTAAAGCAGATTGCCTGGTGGTATGGGATGAAGAGAGGTATAGCCAGATTTGTTTCTGAGTGTCACACTTGCAGGCATGTGAAAGCCGATCATGGGAGGCCTGGTGGCAAGCTGACTCCCATGGAGATCCCGACGTGGAAGTGGGAGAGTATCTCGATGGATTTCATCACAGGCTTACCGAGATCTCCTAAGGGGAATGATTCAGTTTGGGCGATCGTAGACAGATTGACGAAGTGTGCTCACTTCGTACCATTTAAGATCAATTATCCGATGAGGAAGATAGCCGAGATGTATCTGGAAGAGGTTATCAGATTGCATAGTGTACCCGTAAGTATCATATCAGATCGAGACTCCAGGTTCACGTCTCGTTTTTGGAAGAGCCTTCAAGAGGGGTTGGGTACAGATTTGAGATATTCCACAACTTATCATTCGCAGACCAATGGTTAGACGGAGCGAGTAAATCAGATTGTGGAAGATATGATCCGATGCTATATTCTGGACCACGGAGGAGCGTGGTATGAGTGCTTGCGGCATATTGAATTCGCGTATAACAACAGTTATCAAGAAAGCTTGCAAATGGCTCCCTTTGAAGCTTTGTATGGGAGGCGCTGCAGGACTCCCTTGTTTTGGGCTGAGCTTGGCGAGAGACCATTGTTGGGTCCAGAAGCGCTCGAGGAGATGGAAACCGCTGTGTAGCTTATTCGGGAAAAGCTTCGGTTAGCCTAGGAGAGATATGAGAAGAACGCCAACCGGCGTAGATCGGATTTGGAATTTATTGTGGGGGACTCGGTGTTCTTAAAGGTCTCCCCGTTGATCGGAGTTAAGCGGTTTGGCAAGAACAGGAAGTTGGACCCGAGGTACGTGGGGCCGTTTTTGATTCTTGAGCGGATTGGGTTATCAACTTATAGGCTGGCTTTGCTCGCAAATTTCCATGGCGTGCATGATGTCTTTCACGTCAGTCAGCTGCAGAAATGTGTGCTGAATGTCAGGCAGGTTTTGGATTCTGTACCTTAGTTGGAGCCGAATCTTTCTTATGTGGAGGTGCCTGTCCGCATTTTGGATTCTCAGGTTCGTGCGTTGCGGAAGAAGACTATTCCTATGGTTAAAGTTTTGTGGAGAAATCAGGATGTGGAAAGCGCGACTTGGGAATTGGAGTCGGCTATGAGGGAGGCTCACCCTCATCTGTTTCCCTGATCTTGTGCCTGGTATGTTTTGTGTTTTTTTATATATATAGCACCTTCTTGGCTATTTCTGAAAGAACTAGTGCCTAAACACCTATAGGGGGGGTGAATGGTGCACTTAATCTTTTTAACTTTAAAGGCAGAAACACTGAATTATTATACCTGTTTATGCAATTCTCTACAGCAATTCAGCACAGATAACACAGCAATCACAGAATTAATCACACATAGAGTACACACAGATTTTTATAGTGGTTCCCCAAGGTCTGGGTACATCCACTTCCCCCTTCGCCTATCTAGTAGTGTACTAGATTCGGCCTAACTTCTCCACTTCTCCTCAGATCCTCAGATCTTACAACTCAGAACCCCAAACAGGTTCCTACAACTCAGAGTGATCCCACTCCTACAACTTAGGCACAAAAGCCCTACCACTCAGTCTTCACCAAGACTTACACTCAGAGAACAAAGTCTCCTACAACTCAGGCACTAGGCCCTACCTCAGTCTTCAACAAGACCTACCCTCAGAGCACACTGTCTCCTACACTCAACTTTTATAAAATAGGCTTACAGCTCAGATCACTTAGGATCCTACAGAAAATAATGTTTACAAAATTTATAACCATAACTCTGAAAGAGAGAGATGAGTTGATTGGTTTCTTGATGAGTTCTTGGAAGAACTTGGTAGAGATCAACCTCCCTTGGCTTTCTTCAAATCTTCTTGAATTAGAACACAGTAGGGTTGTATCTCTATGCAGATGATCTTCAATCAACTACTGACTTGAGATTCTGATTTCAATCTGAATCTTCCTTATCAACCTAGTTCAACAGCTGGTCTTCTTAGAAGGAGCTCTCTCTCTCCAACTTCTTAGATCTTCTCTTGAAGGTCTTCTTCTTGTTGTATTGTTTGTCACTTCATTGATTGATTACTTGTCTTCTTCTGTTGAAGGAGAAAGGCCTTTATATAGGCTTTCTCCATGGTGACCGGCTGATCCGGTTTCTAACAACTTTCCGACGGCTCTGACAGTTGTAGTTGGCCGGTTGAAATTGCAGCTGTCAAGTCATCCTATCACTTCTTGAAATCTCTGTCACTGTATGAAAGTGTCGAGTCAGATAGTCTTTATGTGTCGACACAAATAGACTAAGTGTCGACACAAGTAGACTAAGTGTCGACACTGGCCTTGTTGGTGTCAACACAACTCCTTGTGTTGTTGTAACAGTTTCTCGACACTGCTTCTTCAGAATGTGTCGACACTGATTCTGTGTGTCGACACAAGCCTTCTTATTTAATACTTAGTTGAATTCTGATAAGTGTCGACATAACTCCTTTGTGTCGACACATCTTCTTGTGTTGAAACTTGCTAAGTGTCGACACATCTTCTTTGTGTCGACACATGCCTTCATGTGTTGAAACTTTGCTGAGTGTCGACACATCTCCTTTGTGTCGACACATGTACTTAAACTTTGTTGAAGTTTGCTGAGTGTTGACACAGCCTCCTGGTGTCGACACTTTTGATGTCGACAAAGTTTCTCTGGGTGTCGACACTGCTTCTAAGTGTCAACACTGATTATGTAGACAATTCTTCACTGTGTGTCGACACTTCCTGTATGTGTCGACACTTTTCTTCTGGTGTCGACTCTGCCTTCCTGGTGTCGACACAATTACTCCAAGTGTCGACACAGCTTCTCTGGGTGTGGACACAAGCCTTCTTAAGTGTCGACACTTTTCTTCTAGGTGTCGACATATGGACTTAGAAACTTTTATGCTTTCCCTGCAATTACTTAACCTGCACACATAAACTCAAAGTACATCAAATACACCTTGATGTATATCATTGAGTAGGGTGAGGCTTCTTCAAATCAGGTACATATATTCCAATGTACCCAACAATCTCCCCCTATTTGGAGAAGTCATAACCCTTAGTCAATGGTATACACCATACATAACAAATACTCAATATGATGTATAACAATATTAAATGACAGGGTAAATACTTAAACAGGTATAAACAGAACATGTATAAACAATTATCTCAGAACAATAAAGTAATAGATTGAACATATAACATTGTTCTTACAAATTCCAACATTTTCATTAATCAAAAGTTTATATAGAGTTTAATACAAATGATTATAAATTGTAAACTTAAGAAAATTTCTATCCTATGGCTGCTCAGACTCCTTGATAACAATCCCCTTTCCAGATTGAATCTTTGCTTGAACAGGAGCTTTATTGTCATCAACAGGCTTCTTCCCTTTGAGATCTTTCTTTTTCAGCTCTTCAGCCTTTATCTTCTGCCTTTCAAAATAGTGATAAGGCTTAGGGAAATACTTGCTAGGCTCCTGTGCATTAGGAGGTAGCTTTCCCAGTTTAGCTTTCCTTCTATATTGCACTATGGCCTCTTGCCTATTCTCATGTTTTCTCCACTCCAGGTCAGAATACCACTTGCCTCTATACAGGACATTGTCCTTAGCAGCCTTCCAAGCAGTCAATATGATATTCCTGGATGTGGGGCTCCATTATTCAAAATCTGGCCTTAATTCAGCCTGCTCTCTGAACCTTTTCTTAGATAACTGGGCCTCTTGTTCTTTTAGAAATGCCTCTTGCTCTTTTAAGATTGCCTCTGGCACAAGCTGGACTACCTTCTCAAGAATAATATTCTGATTACCCTCAGGAGGACTATACATAGACTGTACCTCCTGATGTATCATGTCAAAATCTGTAGGAGGATATATCACTTGAGCCACTTCAGCTTGCCCTCCTCCAAAGTATGCAGGATTTATTCCAGACTCTGCCACATTGTCATCATCACATAAGGGTGGATATCCAAGGGTAGCTCTGATGGAGTTTGAAATCCATTTGGCATGATCAGAGCCGGCTTTGACTAGTACCCTCTCCCCCTTTATGACTTCTCTCTCTATGTGATCCCTAAGATCATCTTTCTGGAATCTTATTTGAGCATTCAAATAGTTTACTCCATCCTTATAAAAAGGTTTGAACTTCTGAAGCTGGGCAGAAATAGCTTTCTGAGAATCTTCAATGGCAGTTTTCATAGCAGTGAGACTCTCCTGGAGTTGCTTATCAAAGGATTCTTTGGTAGTTGAAGTTAGAGCAGTCTGGGCAGTAGCTATGTTTTTCATTTCAGTGACAATGGCATTATGAGAAGCAGTTAAATTGTCATTCATTCTAAGCTGGTTCTCCAGGACATAGCCTTGTTTTACTGCCAAGTCATCAATTTGGTTCTTCATATTCTCTTGATGTGTAGCCAGATATACCACTGCATTGCCTCCTTTATGGAAACAATCAGTCATTTCCTTCTTGTTTTGATTTACTTCAAATCTGATAGACTTGATGTCTTGTGCCAGATCAAATTGCAGGGATTTATGCCCTTCATCCATATAAGTTTGTAAAGCCTTCCTTTGCTCATCTAGCTTGATCTGCAAAGCCACCATTAATGAACTATAATCAGTTGATGGGGCAGGCTGTGGAGCAATTGTCTGCAGTGCTTTCTTGTAGTTCTGGCTTCTTCTCCTGAAGACTTGGAACTTCCTTTTCTTGTCTCTAGCAGCCTCTTCATCCTCTGAAGCAGAAGTGCTAGCAGTATCTACTCTATCCTTAGGACTAGGAGGTAGTTCCTTCTCAGTCCTTGGTATTTGCTCAGCATCCTTTGGCTCCACAGTCTCTTGTCTAGCAGTCTCCTCTACATGCTCCCTCTCAATATTGACTTTCTCCCCCTCAACAACTGCTATTTCTCTCTCAAGATCTGTCTGTACAAGATTATGGAACAACTCTTCTAAAGTAAACTCATGCTGAGATTGTACAGGAGAATCTCTTATTTCTGGAGCAACTGAGTCTACTTTATCAGCAACAGATGTATCCTCCATGACAACATCTTGTGGTTGTATCTGTGTTTGCTGATCAACATCAAGTAATGGTTCAGACAAAACTTCATCCTCAATTGGGAAATTTAATTGATTAACTTCAGTAATTACCTCTAGAATGGTTTGGGTAGCCCTTTCACTCTCTAGTTGAGTTGGCTCTTCCATATGTAGAGGCTCCCCCTGGAGTGGATCCAGGTGAATTGGGCTTGCTGAGGGTAGCTCCCCCTGTCTTTGTGCATCTTCTTGTCTTGCTGGTGACTGTCTAGCATTGTCATCTCCTCCATCATCAGAACTAAACACCACTTGCTCTTCTGAGCTACTTGAGGATTCTTGTACCACAATGGCTGTCTTCTTCTTCTTCTTCTGTGGTGTTTCCTTTTCTGGAGTTGGTAGTTCCTTTGTCAATACTCTATCCCACCTTGAGAAAATTCTCACATCCATTCTCCTCATGTGATTTATCTTTGAACCTGCAGCTTGGTTCATCACTTCAGGTATACTGCCAGCTAAGTATAAACTCAGTATTCTTCCCAGATTGGGTTTCTTCAGGCTCTCTTTTATCTTATCAAACATAACAACTGACCAATCAGTATTAAGTTTGAAGATTATCCTTGTCATCAAACTGAACATATGAGCTGAAATTTTGTCATGTCCTCCAGGCTTGCTCAGGAGGACCTTGCCAACTATTTCAGACAGAAACTTTCCTTGTATGTTCATTCCTTTTCTGTTGAAAACTGATCCAATTTTCAGGTTTGAGTCTAATCCACACCATTTCAATGCCTCTATAGTCTTAGAAGCAGATACATCTTCTTCCTCTTTTGTTCTTGGTAGTTGAAGTACCTTTCTTAGACTTTTCTGTGTGACCTTGACTTTTGTCCCATGGACTCTGGACTTAATCTTGAGTCCAGTATCATCAAGTGAAGATGCACTCAAGAATTCAAGGACCTCATTCTTCCAGATCTTGATAGGTTCTGATACAAGATACTCTAGTCCAGTCTCGGCAATTAGGGTTACCACACCTTTGATTTCTGGTTCTGCGTCATCAAAGGCGTGACGCACGAGCTCATATCCTTCGTTAATGTTCTCTTCTAGCTTGGGCGCCATTAGGGTTTGAAGAAATTTTGAATTTAGAGAAGAGAGATGTCGACACACAAGTTTGGTCTCGAAACTAAGGTGAGCGTGTCGACAAACAATGGGGAAAACCTATTTATACCTTTCTAAAATTGAAGGTGAAAAGGCGCGTTAACATACTTGAATTGTGTCGACACTGTTGAAAAGTGTCGACACTTACTTATAATGTCTCGACAACTATGTGTCGACACAAATATAGTCAACAGAATATATGTGTCGACACTTATACATCTCAGCTCGACACTTAGTCGAGACTCTACTAGACTAATTCTGTGTAAATCCTAAGTGTCGACACCACCTTGGATGTGTCGACACCTACACTGCATGTGTCGACACAAATTCTCTGAAGTGTCGACACAGACTTCCTAGATGTGTCGACACCATTTCTCTGAAATGTCGACACCACTTCTTTGTGTCGACACAGACAACTCTGTGTGTCGACACTATTTTACTTAGCCAATTTTTGTAAGCTATTCTAAGTTTATCATTCCTAATTCAATTTTAAATTTATTGAATTTGGTTTCATCTAAGGGCTTAGTAAACATATCAGCTAACTGATTATCTGTCTTAACATACTCTAGGGAAATATCTTCTTTTTCCACATATTCTCTTAGAAAATGGTATTTTTTTCTATGTGCTTAGTCCTACTATGAGAGACAGGATTATTTGCAATAGAAATGGCACTAGTAGAATCACAAAATAAAGGTGTTCTACTTACTTGAATACCATAATCTTCTAGCTGATGTTGAATCCATAGAAGTTGAGCACAACAACTTCCTGCAGCCACATACTCTGACTCTGCTGTGGAGATAGCCACACTGGTTTGCTTCTTGCTACTCCATGACACCAGTCTTCCACCTAGAAATTGACAGGTTCCTGTTGTGCTCTTCCTATCTTCCTTGCAGCCTGCAAAATCTGCATCTGAATAACCTGTCAGTACAAAGTCTCCATTCCTAGGGTACCAAAGGCCTAGATAAGGTGTGCCCTTTAGATATCTCAAAATTCTTTTGACTGCTGTCAAATGAGATTCTTTGGGGCAAGCTTGGTACCTAGCACAGACACATGTAGCATACATGATATCTGGTCTACTAGCAGTCAAATATAGTATGGAGCCAACTATCCCTCTATACAAAGTCTCATCTACGGGTTTCCCTGCATCATCATTGCTTAGAGACATGCTTGACCCCATAGGAGTTTTCATGGTAGTGGATGATTCCATACCATACTTCCTTATCAACTCTAGGGTGAACTTAGACTGACATATGGATAATCCATCTTCAGTCTGTCTAACTTGGAGACCCACGAAGAACTTAAGTTCCCCCATACTGCTCATTTCAAATTGTCCTTGCATGAGTTTTGCAAACTTTCTGCAAAGACTACTTTCTGTAGACCCAAATATTATATCATCTACATATATTTGGACTAAGATAATCTTGCCTCTGGATTCCCTAAGGAATAGAGTCTTGTCTATTTTCCCCCTTGAAAATTTATTCTCAATGAGGAAACTAGATAGGGTTTCATACTAAGCCCTAGGGGCTTGTTTTAACCCATACAAAGCCTTCCTAAGTCTATATACATAATCAGGTTTAAGTGAGTCAACAAAACCTGATGGATGCTCTACATAGACTTCTTCCTTCAAATTTCCATTCAGAAAGGCTGACTTAACATCCATTTGATATACCTTAAATCCTTGAAATGTTGCATAGGCAAGGAACATCCTTATTGCCTCCAGTCTGGCTACTGGAGCAAAGGTTTGATCAAAATCAATACCTTCTTCCTGCCTATATCCCTTTGCAACAAGTCTAGCTTTATTCTTTATGATGATTCCATTCTCATCCAACTTGTTCCTAAAGATCCACTTAGTTCCAATAATATTGTGGTCCTTGGGTTTAGGAACTAGCTCGCAGACTTTGCATCTTTTGAACTGGTTCAACTCCTCTTGCATGGCCTCAATCCAATGAGGGTCTAGGATTGCTTCTTCAAATTTCTTTGGCTCTACTTGGGATAGAAAGCTGGAGTAGAGAACTGAACTTAGATTCCTGCTCCTTGTTTGTACCCCTTGTCTGAGATCTCCAATAATTTGATTGGCTGGATGATCTTTTAAATGCTTATTTGCTGGAGGCAGCCTGTCTTCAGGTTGTACACCTTCATTCTCTTCATTTAGCTGCACTTCTTGGTCCTCTTCAGCTTCAGGAGTATCTTGTACTCCCCCTGGACAGCAGCCACCATCTTCCACTTGCTGAATTGTAGTAGAGCCTTCAGTAATATTTAGCTTGTCCAGGCTATCAGCTATACCTGTGGAGCTGCAAACACTTCTTGGCAATTCATTGTTAATGAGTCTAGCTTCATCAAACACTACATGAACTGACTCTTCTACAACTTGAGTAATCAAGTTGTAGACCCTATAAGCCTTACTGTTGTTGCTGTACCCAACAAAGATTCCCTCTTGGGATTTGGCAGCAAACTTGGTTAGATAAGACTTACCATTGTTAAGTATATAACACTTGCAACCAAAGATCCTGAAATAGGATAGATTTGGTTTTTTGCCCTTCACAATCTCATAGGGGATCTTCTTGTGGCTCTTGGTGATAGTAGCCCTATTGATCACATGAAAAGCAGTATTAACTGCCTCAGCCCAGAAATATTCTGGGAGAGATGTGTCACTCAATAGGGTTCTACCAGCCTCTATCAAGGTTCTATTTTTCCTTTCAGCAATACCATTTTGCTGAGGTGTTCTTGGTGAGGAAAATTCCTGAAAAATTCCAAATTCTTCACACAGTTTTGTCATACTTTCAGACTGAAATTCAGTACCATGGTCACTTATGATTTTGACCACTGTACTGTCCAATTCATTCTGAATTTGTTTAATAAAACTGTACAAGATACTTGGAGTTTCAGACTTTTGCCTTAGGAAGAACACCCAGGAATACCTTGAGTAGTCATCAACTACCACAAATGTGTAGACCTTCCTACCTAGGCTGTGAACTGGCATAGGACCAAAAAGATCCATATGCAAGAGATATAGACACCTCACAACATCTTTGTTCTCAAGGCTGAGAAAGGTGGATTTGGTCTGCTTGCCTTTTTGACAAGCTGAGCATATCCCAACCTTTATACACTTAACCTGAGGACCATTCCTCCCTATCTCTTTGCTAAAGAGTTGACCAATTGTCTTATAGTTAAGATGAGCCAGTCTCTTGTGCCATTTAACACAATGTGAGACTTTCTCATCAGCTACAAGACAAATAGGAGAAACAATGTTCTCACACATAATGTCTAGACAATAGACATTTCTCTTCCTATATCCTGTCAGAATGATCTTTTGATCATTTGACCTTTTGATATGACAATCATTTTTGACAAATGAGATGTCATATCCTAAATCACTCAGCTGACTTATGCTAATGAGGTTATGTTTCAAACCCTTTACATAAGCCACTTGAGTAATTGTAATATGGTTAATAGAAATGTTACCAAAGCCTTTGATGATCCCTTTTTCTGAACCACCACAGTTAACTTTTGGACCATTCTTGATAGGTGTATAGTCCTTCAGCAGCCCCTTTGTTCCAGTCATTTGCCTGGAACATCCACTGTCCAAGTACCATATAGGGGCATGGCCACTTGGAGTCACCTGCAAAACAGATTACTTAACCTTAGAACCCAAATAACTCTTGGGTCCTTGGTGCAAGTTAGTCTGACTTTTAACAAAACTACCTGTAGATCTTCTAGCAGGCAGTTTGCTACTCTCCTTGACACTTGAATTGTGCCAACAATCCAAGGCAAAGTGGCCTACCTTGCCACAACACCAGCACTCAAATCTGTTGTACCTTTGTTTAGGTACAACCCTGGCTGTTTTATCTACAGCAGGCTTTTTGTTGAGTGCTGGAGCTTTGCCCTTGGATTTGGACTTAGTAGTCCAGGAAGGTTTTTTAAATCCTAATCCAGCCTTACCCTTTTGAGATACAAACTCATCTATTAAGGGTAAAACAGATTTGGGTTTAGAAAAACTTGTAACTATCTCCTTCTCTTTCTGGAGTCTTGTCTCCAGACTTTTAATTTGATCATTCTTAAATGTGATAGTGCCCAATTGAATAACAGTAATGTTCTTCAACTTGGCAATCTCATTTAGTTTTTGATCTAACAATTTCTCTGAATCAGCAGCTGCCATCTTAAGACTAGCAATTTCCTTAGTCAGTGTTTTGACCAGATTTTTGCTCTTCTTAAAGTGCCTACAAAACACCTCTATATTCATCCATCAACTGATGAATATCACCCTCAGATTCAGACCCACTCACATCACCTGATGCAGATGTATCTGATTCTGAATCAGTACTATAATCTGAAAGACATTGCACCTTACTTGGTCCAGGATGATCCTGGATCTTGTCTCCTTATGATAAAGCCATTAGTCCATTGCACTGAATGTCCTCATGCTCATAAATTTAGTTCATTAGCTGCAAGAACTCATCTTCCTCCTCTTCAGCAAACAGTCCAATATAGGCTTCAGCTTCTGAATCTGTTTCTGATGATGACTGATCAGTCAAACTCTTATCCTTCTTGGCAACAAAGGACCTTTCCTTTTTGCCCTTAAACTGAGTCTTCTTCTTGTCAGTTGACTATTTCCTCTTTTCTGGACTGTCAGCTACTATATGTCCTTGTCTATTGCAACAATAGCATACTATCTTTGAGGATGTATTTTTACTTGACTTGGACTTTCTTTTGTCATTCCTTGATGACTTCCTGTTCTGATAATAGTCATCTTTTGTCTGTGAAGTGGATGGCTTAGACCTCCACTGCTTCTTCTTCAGAAACTTTTGAAAATGTCTTCTGAAAGCTGCAAAGTCCTCATCACTTTCACTGCTTTCTAAATTCTTGCTGTCTGAATTTTCTGTGACAGTCTCTGCAACTACTTGAGGTGAAGATGGAGACTTGCTTCTATACTTCCTAGTGGCTTCAGTCTTGAAGGCCACAGCTCTTTCCTTGTGCTCCACTCTTGTAGTCTTCTCTTCCTCCTTTCTAACCATTAACTGCATCTCATAAGATAGCAGTTTTCCAAACAAAGTTGGAGGAGGTATATCAACTAATTTGGCCATTTCCCTAATGGCACAAATCTTGGTATCTCAATCTTTAGTCAAGGATCTTAAGAACTTGTCATTCAGCTCATAGTTGCTGAACTCTCTTCCATAGGACATCAACTCATTAACAATCCTATAGAATTTCTTGTAGCATTCAGTAATGATATCAGACTTTCCTTGTCTGAAGCTTTCATACTCCTGATTTAATAAGAACTTTCTGTCTTGTCTTACTTCTTCAGATCCTTCCATGTAAACTATTAGTGTGTCCAACATTTCTTTTGAGGTCTTGCAATGAATTAAATTCTGAAATGTGGCATCATCAATTGCACTCACTATGATGTTCTGAGCCCTCTTATCCATAGTGGCCAGAATTATTTCATCTTTAGTCATTTCTGAATAGTCTTTGGGAGTTCTCTGATTTGCATCCAGAATAGATACTTTCATTGGCACATATGGCCCTTCTTTGACTGTGATGTATATTCTTGGGTCAGAGGCTTCCATAAAAAGTCTAACCCTCTCTTTCCAAATGCCAAAAATTTCTTTTCTGCAGATTGGCAATTTCATGGATCCTAGCTCTTTGTGATTCTCAGTAGAACCCATTTTCTTGATTCTTGATTATTCTTATTCTGCCTACAGGATCTTTACTCAGACTGTTATGTCCTTTTTGAGCAACCTCGCTTTGATACCACTTGAAAGAACTAGTGCCTAAACACTTAGAGGGGGGAGGGGGGTGAATAGGTGCACTTAATCTTTTTAACTTTAAAGACAGAAACAATGAATTATTAGACCTGTTTATGCAATTCTCTACAGCAATTCAGTACAGATAACACAACAATCACAGAATTAATCACACACAGAGTACACACATATTTTTATAGTGGTTCCCCAAGGTCTGGGTACATCCACTTTCCCCCTTCACCTATCTAGTAGTGTACTAGATTCGGCCTAACTTCTCCACTTCTCCTCAGATCCTCAGATCTTACAACTCAGAACCCCAAACAGGTTCCTACAACTCAGAGTGATCCCACTCCTACAACTCAGGCACAAAAGCCCTACCACTCAGTCTTCACCAAGACTTACACTCAGAGAACAAAGTATCCTACAACTCAGGCACTAGGCCCTACCTCAGTCTTCAACAAGACCTACCCTCAGAGCACACTGTCTCCTACACTCAGCCTTTATAAAATAGGCTTACAGCTCAGATCCCTTAGGATCCTACAAAAAATAATGTTTACAAAATTTATAACCACAACTCTGAAAGAGAGAGATGAGTTGATTGGTTTCTTGATGAGTTCTTGGAAGAACTTGGCAGAGATCAACCTCCCTTGGCTTTCTTCAAAGCTTCTTGAATTAGAACACAGTAGGGTTGTATCTTCTATGCAGATGATCTTCAATCAACTGCTGACTTGAGATTGTGATTTCAATCTGAATCTTCCCTATCAGCCTGGTTCAACAACTGGTCTTCTTAGAAGGAGCTCTCTCTCTCTCCAACTTCTTAGATCTTCTCTTGAAGGTCTTCTTCTTGTTGTATTGTTTGTCACTTCATTGATTGACTACTTGTCTTCTTCTGTTGAAGGAGAAAGGCCTTTATTTAGGCTTTCTCCATGGTGACCGGCTGATCTGGTTTCTAACAACTTTCTGACGGCTCTGACAGTTGCAGTTGACCTGTTGAAATGGCAGCTGTCAAGTCATCCAGTCACTTCTTGAAATCTCTGTCACTGTCTGAAAGTGTCGAGTCAGATAGTCTTTATGTGTCGACACAAATAGACTAAGTGTCGACATTAGTAGACTAAGTGTCGATACTAGCCTTGTGTTGTTGTAACAGTTTCTCGACACTGCTTCTTCAGAATGTGTCGACACTGATTCTGTGTGTCGACACAAGCCTTCTTATTTAATACTTAGTTGAATTCTGCTAAGTGTCGACATAACTCCTTTGTGTCGACACATCTTCTTGTGTTGAAACTTGCTAAGTGTCGACACATCTTCTTTGTGTCGACACATGCCTTCATGTGTTGAAACTTTGCTGAGTGTCGACACATCTCCTTTGTGTCGACACATGTACTTAAACTTTGTTGAAGTTTGCTGAGTGTTGACACAGCCTCCTGGTGTCGACACTTTTGATGTCGACAAAGTTTCTCTGGGTGTCGACACTACTTCTAAGTGTCAACACTGATTATGTAGACAATTCTTCACTGTGTGTCGACACTTCCTGTATGTGTCGACACTTTTCTTCTGGTGTCGACTCTGCCTTCCTGGTGTCGACACAATTACTCCAAGTGTCGACACAGCTTCTCTGGGTGTGGACACAAGCCTTCTTAAGTGTCGACACTTTTTTTCTAGGTGTCGACATATGGACTTAGAAACTTTTATGCTTTCCCTGCAATTACTTAACCTGCACACATAAACTCAAAGTACATCAAATACACCTTGATGTATATCATTGAGTAGGGTGAGGCTTCTTCAAATCAGGTACATATATTCCAATGTACCCAACAATTTCTCTCTTCTTGATAGGGGCGTTGTGAGTAAAGTTTCGAGACGAAACTTTCTTTTAGGGGGAGTGGCTGTAACGCCCCCAGTTTTTCTGTGTTTTGTTTGATCTTTGGCTGGCATTACGATGACGTATTTCTGGCTTTTCACCATTGTAGAGCGTGGTCTTAGCTCTTAGGGTTCCTTGTGTAGCCATGGTTGTACCCTGTTAGCAAGATTCCCCAGCTAGGCGGAGTCTGTTTGGTGACTCGGTTGGGCCTCTTAGAGAATGCTTGTGTTTTGGCTTCGGGTGGTGATATCCAGAGTTTTGTTCGTCGAATGCTAATTTCGACGTCGCAGTTGTGTTCGTAGCGTGGGTTTTTAGCTGCGATGTGAATTTCATCAATTTCCGAGATGTTTCGGTTCTCGCGTCGTTTTGATATTGCAAGTAAGTAATTAATATGTATTGATTTGTTTATTATTAAAACTGATGCTTATAAATAGCCTTAGGTTAGAAATTAGGGCTCGGTTCATTGTCCCTTTTCATTGTCTCTTTTTGGAAGAAGCTGCCGCCTGTACGAGAGGAAAAGAACCGCCGGACTAACCTAGCCTTCGGACGCCGATTCCTGGAGATTTAGCGGTCGAAATTCGATTTCGATTGTGGATCTGGATTGCTCTCGCTTGGATCTGCATTCCTTCAATTCCTCGGCTTGGTGCTCTGCGGCTAGATCCGAGAGTGATGGAAGTGGCCGACCAAGCTTTGCTGGAATTGAGGCAAGTGATGCTCCCTCGTCCTTTCCAAGTTTGATCCTTATTTTCTTCTTGATTAAAGTTTATATCTCTCCTGCTTAGATCCTAGGTGTACTCTAGGATTCGTCCCCGATTATACTGTTGTTAGTGTAGAGAAGTTCCAGCTAAATCTTAGTTTTTCTTAAGAGAATGTGTCTGATAGGGACGGATTTGGTACGGTTCGGGTTGAGTAGTTAGCAATTGCCGATAGATGATGAAATTTTAGAAAGGCGTTTTGTTCTTGTTTTGGTTGGTTGCTGGGTCTGGCGCTAGTGTCGAGTGGGACTCGACACTGGACAGTCGGGGTGTCAACACCTTGTGTCGACACTGGCCAGTTGGGGTGTCGAAACCTGGTGTCGACACCTGGTGTCGACACCGGCCAGTCGGGGTATCGACACTTTGTGTCGACACCGGCCAGTCGGGGTGTCGACACCTTGTGTCGACACCGGCCAGTTGGGGTGTCGACACCTTGTGTCGACACCTGCCGCAGTAGTGTCGACACCTTGTGTCGACACCGGCTATTGTGGTATCGACACCTTGTGTCGACACCGGCTATTGTGGTGTCGACACCTTGTGTCGACACCGGCCTGTTGTGGTGTCGACACATTGTGTCGACACCGGTTGCTGTGCCGGTTTTGGGTCAGGTAAGACTCGGAGTTAGTCTGGGTTAGGCGTGCAAGGCCGCGTCGGTTGAACCCGACGTTTTTGCCTTGGGTTCGTGTGTTTCCTTAGAATTGTTAGCGTGACTTTCCTTTTTTTCCCTAGGGGGGTGCATTGGGTGTTCGGCTAGTTTTTGCATGCCGAATCTTGGGCTGTGGAAGGTGGTGGAGTTTTGGTGGCCTCTGGAGGGGTGGTTTTATGTGGGGAGCTGTGGCCACCGCTTTTTGCCCCGGTTTGGCTTGGCATGTGTGGGACCCTAGAGCTGTCACTATTTGACCCCTTAGCCCTTTTTGGATCTGGTTTTGGTTATGTATTCAGATCCATGTTTTGACCACTGCCATTAACCCACGTGTTAGGACTGTTAGTTCATTTCCTATTCTATGGCTTTTTCTTTTGTCATATATGTATATGTCTTGATGCTGTTGCAGGCTCTTTTGGTAGGGCATATTGCTTTTATTGCTCGCACTTGGTGTGCTTTGCTGTGCTTTAGACAGTGCACACTGGTGGCTTCTTGCGATGCTGGATATGAACTTAAACTGCTATTTTTTCCTATTTGTGGTTGTTTACTTGCTTCTGGGAAGGATTTATGCTAGGTTGCATGTTAGATATTTTAAACCCAAAAAGCATTACTATATGTATCTCATGCATAACATATTTATAAAACCAAGACACTATTTTTCCTTAGCGTAAAAGACTATCTTTCATATATACTATATTCACTTTAGAGTCGTGCATACCATGAGTCGTCCCTCGGGGACACTTATGCTCATTTAGGGTGTCAACTTAATTGAACCAAAGTATTTTCTACTGCGTATAAATATACTTTCAATTGTGGACTAGCTGATCCACCGTGTCGAGGGATACGTCCATTCAACATAACTGGTTATGTTTCATATTAATCAACGATTTTTCCTTAAAATCTAAAGTCTGGAGTTTTGCCTGAACGTGTGCAGTTATCCCCTGCACGACGTGGCATCACGACACGTATTTTCTCTTGCTCTGATGCAATGTACTCGTGGATAAAATGTGGGTTGTGACACTAACGGTGTACGACACTTCCTACCATACAAAGCTTCAAAAGACGCCATATTTAAACTAGCTTGATAGCTATTATTATAGGCGAACTCCACCATATAGAGATGATCTTCCCATCTCTTTCCAAAATCCTACGCACACATTCGGAGCATGTCCTCCATCATTCTACTGGTCCTCTCAGTTTGGCCATCCGTTTATGGATGAAAGGCCGTGCTGAATGTTAACTTTGTCCCCAACAACTAATGGATTAGCCTCCAATCATTCGAAGTAAAGAGCCCGTCTCGATCACTTACGATGCTATGGGTAACACCGTGTAATCGTACTATTTGCTCAACGTAAACCTTTGCCAAGACTTCCACTGAATAGTCCCTCTTGTTTGGAATGAAGTGAGCCACTTTATTCAACCGGTCCACGATCACCCAAACCGAATCATTACCACGTTGAGACCTCGGCAAACCATGCACAAAATCCATCGAAATATCATCAAACATCCATTCCGGGATAGGTAACGACTTCAGGAAACCTCCAGGCTTCTGGTATTCAGCTTTCACTAAGGCACAAGTTTGACATTTAGCCACATACAATGCTATGTCTTTCTTCATGCCTTGCCACCAGAATAGCTTTTTCATATCTTCATACATTTTTATGCTCCCTGGGTGAATTGAATACTTCGTGAAGTGAGCTTCATACATCAATTCATCTCTAACGTTACCCATCTTCGGGACGCACAAACGACCATCTTTTCACAAAAGGTCGTCATCCCAGGAGAATTGGACATTCACTACCTCCATTGCATAGCGTTGCAAACTTTCATCAAGTTCCGTTGCCCGCCGAACCCTGTCTGTAAGGTCACATTGTACCTCCGTCTAGTGAAAGCACGCATTTGCTGTGGAATTTTTGTCAACACAAGAAATCTCCAAAGCTTCCAACTCCTGGATCAGACGTTCATCATGCATATGAAACCAGTTTGCCCTTGTTCTACGACTTAAGGCATCTGTGACAATGTTTCCCTTCCCGGGAGCATAATGTATTTGGAAGATGTAGTCCCCAAGAAATTCCATCCACCTACGTTGTGGCATATTGAGATCCTTCTGATCCAACAGGTACCTTAGGCTTTTATGGTCCGTTAATATATCCACCTTCACACCATATAAATAATGATGCCACAGTTTAAGTGTAAAAATTACCGCCGTCAACTCCAAATCGTGGACGGGATAGTTCCTCTCATGCACTCTCAACTAGCGTGAGCCATAAGAGATCACCTTTCCAAATTGAAGAAGAACGCAGCCTAAGCCGCTCCCTGAGGCATCACTATAGATCTCATAGCCCTCTATACCACATGGCGACGTCAAAACGGGCGCCGTGGTCAAACGACTCTTTAGCTCTTCAAAAGCTTGCGCGCACTCTAGAGTCCAAACGAACTTCTGATCCTTCCTTGTTAATGTGGTAAGAGGCAAAGCGATCAGTGAGAAGTTTTCTACAAAACGTCTGTAGTAGCCTGCCAGGCCAAGTAAACTCCTGACTTCGGCCACCGAAGACAACACCGGCCACTCCCGAACGGCTCTTATCTTTGACGGATCCACCACAATACCCTCTCCACTCACCACATGGCCAAGAAAAGCCACTGACGATATCCAGAACTCACACTTGGAGAATTTGGCATAGATCTGATTTTTCCTCAAGGTGTGCAACACCATCCGTAAATGGTTCACATGATCTTCTTCCGATTGAGAGTACACCAAAATGTCGTCGATGTAGACGATCACAAATAAATCTAGGTACTCTCTAAAAGTATGGTGCATTAAATCCATGAACACTGATGGCGCATTACATAGCCCAAACGACATTACAGTGAATTCGTAATGCCTGTAGCTTATTCCAAACGCCGTCTTGGGAATGTCACCTTCCCGGATCCACAATTGGTTGTACCTAGACTTCAAATACAGTTTAGAATAGACATTTGATCCTACTAGCTGATCAAACAAGTCATCAATTCGAGATATAAGATACTTATTCTTCTCCATCAGCTTATTCAACTCGCGATAGTCGATACACAACCGCAAGCTACTGTCCTTCTTTTTCACAAAGAGAACAGGTGCGCTCCACGGTGACATACTTGGGAGGATATAACCCTGTTCCAGTAATTCTTGTAGTTGCACTTTCAATTCTGCCATCTCCTTTGGCGCTACTCGATATGACGAGCGGGCCACAGGTTTTTCACCCAGCACCAACTCGATCGAGAAATCAATCTCCCGCTGTGGAGGTAACCACGGAAGCTCCTTCGGAAACACATCATCAAACTCCGAAACAATCAGAACATCACTCACACTGGCTTTTGGCTCAATATCCTCAATAAGCGTGAAGAACAACTCTGCGCCTTTCCGAACAGCTTCGACGACTCGGAGAGCAAACATCAACGTCCTGCTCGATCCTCGCATACCAGCGAATTTCGTCTCTCGCTCGGTGTTCTGTCCCAATGTGACTTCCTTCGAATTGCAATCTATGGAGGCACACTGCTCCGAGAGCCAGTCCATACCAAAGATCACATCAAATTCCGATATCGGCAGCACAGATGCTTACAACCTGAAATCCCGACTTCCTATCCGTACCTCCACAAAACAAGACCTATCCGCATGCATTACACATCCATTTGGTAATAAAACCTACACACTATCTGCCACCATACGAATCGGTACACCAATCCATGACAAGAAGTACACATATAGAAATGAATGAGAAGCACCAGTATCAAACAGTGCTCTCACCGGACAGTCTCGAATCAGGACAAAGCATAATACAAACACATCATACACAAGATGCATACAAGGTATGAAGTATGAAAAGGAAATAATCAATAACTTAGCTCGTACCTTTGACAATGTCACTTTACTTTATGGCCTCCTGCTGGCCAAGATTATACACTCGGGGATGCGCCTGGGATGCAGAGGACTCCACCACTACCTTTCCCTTATCAGTATATAACGCTCCTATCTTATTTTCAACCTTTGGTGGACCAACCCGACAATCATGGGCTATATGTCCCACTCTACCACATGTATAGTAGGTCCGAGACTCTTGCATCGAAGTTACTCCAGACACAACACTCGAGGGAGCCTGTGAAGAAGACTTTGCTCTCTTACACCATTTCCTTCGATAGTTGGGCTTTCCCGGGTGCGGCAAATTGAACTCGGGCTTTGTCACAACCGAGTCCCTCTTGCCCTGTACCCGCTTCATGTCCTTTTCCAACGCACGAGCCGTGTCGACCAATGCTTGAAACCCTTGGTTCACCGAACTTGAGAGCAGGAATCTCAGCTCATCCCGCAACCCTTCGTATAACCGATTGGTTTTACTCTCTTCATCAGCAAAGATCGTTCCCGCATAGCATCCCAACCGCGTAAACTCATGCAAGTAGGTATCCTCACTACTTTCTCCCTGAGTTAGACGCTGGAATTTATTCTCCAGGATTTGCGCTGAGCCGAAGGCAAGTGCTTTACCAAAACTAGTCTCGAAAACTCCTCAATTGAGACTTCCGTTAGTTGCCTTCCTGCCAAGTGATGCAACTCTATCTCATCCCACCATAGCCGAGCCTCTCCTTCCAGCAAGAAGGTGGCTAAGTTGACTTTCTGTTCTTCTTCCGTCCTTATCGCCATCAATATTTGTATAAAGCCCGACAACCAATCCTCTGCTTGTATTGGGTATCCCGCCCCTGTAAACGTAGGAGGATTGAAGCTCATAAATTACTTCAACTACTGTTCAGCTGCTCGGGGATCTACAACAACCGCAACAGGTTCGAGCCACATGCCCACCTGTTCTGGCACCACCGCAGGCCTTTCCTGCCCAGTCAGCTGTGCCAGGATCATGGCAAATAACACCTTAGCAACCAAGCGAACAGTCTCCATAGAAGGAGGAGGTGTAGGCACCTCAGCTGGCGCCGTACTCTCATCAGAATGCTGGGGTTCAGACTGCCCAACACCACTTCGAGTCACCTATAGGTGGACAAGACACACTTTAGCGACTTTGCACAAGTAACATCAACTAGATAGGAACACGTAGGTTCCTCAAACAGGTGTATTTGCATTCCTTAGTGGAAATTCTTGAGTTCATTTACGGTTAAAGCAGGCCGCACTTACACGTGCTCGCCACCCCACAAAAGAATTCAACCACGAATTCGAAAGTGGAAGACCGAGACAAGATGATACCAAATTGTAACACCTCCATCCATTACATGACATATAATAGAAGGTCCGGCCGGGGCCCCACACCATATATCACAAACAAACGGTGGGGTTATAAGTTAATATCAAAAACTATTCGCATCCTATCTCAGAGCATTCTAGCGAAAGCTTTTAAGTTATTTGAACTCAACATCTTTGAATGCCCACAATCTAAAAACTAGTATTTATATATATCACCACAAAGGAATGTCCATCAAATACACAACAAGTCTGGCCTTATGGCCTTACAGTTAAACTTTATAATTGTGGATTTCATACATCGGCACACAGGCCGACCACACATGAAAATCATAAAATTCTTCATTCGGCCTTTGAGGGCCAGCAATAACAACAATAATGGCTTCAGCCCCCTATTTTCCACTCTGCTCTGCAGCACCTGTTTGGGGACAATCCACCGTACGATGGTAAACAAGGAAACGGTCAGCGTTTAGCTAACAAATTTATAATGACCCTGCCCCTTGCCCGGGGTAGTGGTATTTCTTCCCTGCAGGCATAGCATTTCACAAGTAGATATATCACAAAAGGTGCACTCACGCACCGTCAACATATCACAAACGTCAGCCACACAGCCCGACGCTCTGTGCACTCAGGGCACATTCTCGGTGTACCAGAAAACCAGGGTCCCACCGCCATTCTCAACGACAAACTTGATCATTTTGCTCCACGGCCTTCAGCCGGAGACTTTAGTCTTAATGGCATGCAGGCCTAAGACTCTCATGATGTGATTCTAACGAAGCCACTTTTTCAGGCACTCAAGTTAGACAACCATCACGTGGATACAGTTCAGCCCTTGCCCGTTGCTCAAATCGTTAGTTCAATGACTAGACTAATGCTGGTCGACATCCCTTTGTCCGTTCGGCACGAAACCTTATTCAGAGCTCACATAGCTCCCAATAGCCACATTATCCCCTCAGGACTGGCTTCACAATCACAGGTTAGCTAGGATCCATCGCCAGTGATATTCACTATTGCCCGACGCTAGCGACAGAACTCTCTTTCCGTCCCCAACCCTAACCTTATATGGACTAACCATCCAGAAATCCATGCAGCCGCCTGCAGTGCCAGAAACACTGGTCTTTCATAGCATACAACGCATGCACGTTGCGGGTATTTTCCTAGAATTCCACATCAGTACTTCCTGCTACTACCCTTCACAGGCACAACCCACCGACCCCATAAAATACACGTTTCAACGCAGAGTATTCTCTGGTGTGCAAAATAAAACATCACCAATCTAGACCAACCTGTCCAGATGGGCTTCACACAGTATGCCTATTCCGTACTCCACATTTTCGGATCTACATGCAAGACATCTTGGGGATATCCAAAATCAACCCAAGGGAAATCCCTCAATATTCCACCTTTTGGTGGGGGAATTCCATGCATATGCCAAATTAAGGACTTCACATGTCCAAGGAAGAAAGATAGTTACCCTTGACGATCTCTTTGGAGCCATGACAAAGCGCTTCTACGCGGATGGAAATGATTTCCTCACTTTCCCCTTCGCGATTATAGCTTCAGATCTTGTTTTCGGCCACAAGATCTTCTCCAACAAGCAACCCTATCACCAGCCGAAGGTTTCTGCTCTAGAACTCGGGCAACGAGGAAGAGTGAGAGAAAAAAGGAAATAATACTTTCCTCTTTCTATTCCTCTATAGAGAAGGCCTTGGGTTTGTTGGGTACATTGGTCAAATGTACGTGATTTGAAGAAGCCTCACCCAACTCAATGATATACATCATAATGTATTTGATGTATGTTGAGTTTACTTGTGCAGGTTAAGAAATCACTGGACTGAAGCAAAAAGTTTCTAAGTCCATGTGTCGACACCCAGAGGGAAAGTGTCGACACTTAAGAAGACTTGTGTCGACACCCAGACAAGCAGTGTCGACACTTGGAGTCATTGTGTCGACACCTGGGATGCAGAGTCGACACCAGACAGAAAGTGTCGACACTTGGAGCTGTGTCGACACTCAGTGAAGAAAAGTGCAGACAGAAAGTGTCGACACAAGGAGCTGTGTCGACACCCAGTGAAGCTGAGTCTACACCAGAAAGTGTCGACACTTGGAGCTGTGTCGACACTCAGCAAAAGTCTGCAGAGACTAAGTACAAGTGTCGACACTCAACACAATGTGTCGACACTAAGCAGAAGATTCAGCACTTGAAGTAAGTGTAAACACTCAACACAATGTGTCGACACTTAACAGAAGAGTCAGCATTTGAAGTATGTGTCGACACCCAGAACAATGTGTCGACACACAGCTGAAGACTCAACACTTGAAGAAAGTGTCGACACAAGGAGCTGTGTCGACACTTAGCAAAGAACAGAATTATCAACAAAATATTCTAAGTACAAGTGTCGACACTAAGGGAATGTGTCGACACTCAGCTGAAGTCTCGACAGAAGAATCAAGTGTCGACACAAGGAGCTGTGTCGACACTCAGCAAGTATCAACATAGAAGACTATGTGTCGACACAAAGAAGTAGTGTCGACACTTAACAGATTCAACACAAGAAGATGTGTCGACACAAAGGAGATGTGTCGACACTTAGAAGAATTCAGCAAAAGCTAGAAGAACAAGTACTTGTGTCGACACTCAATTTCAGTGTCGACACATGAAGAAGAATCTGTGTCGAGACATACAAGAAGTTGTGTCGACACCTTGTAGACTTGTGTCGACACTTACACAGCATGTGTCGACACTTGGACTATAAGTGTCGACACTTAAAGACAGAAAGTCTCGACACTATCAGACAGTTAGAGATTTTCAAGAAATGACTGGATGATTTGACAGATGCCGTTCCAGCCGGTCTACAGCACCTGTCAGAGATATCAGAAGTCAGTTATGGACCGGACCAGCCGGTTACCATGAAGAAGGCCTATAAATAGGCACCTACAGTTTACAGAAACTGTTGTTCAGAATTGAAGAGTTGTTCAGTGATTCAGATTGTTGATCAAGTGGATCACATTGTTGAAGAACAAGTTATCAAATCAAGAAGATCTTGCAGTCCAAGTGCAGATCTAAGAAGTTGGAGAGAGAGGGCTCCATCCAAGAAATCAGCCTCTGGAACTAGGCTGAGAAGAAGGATTCAGATACATTCTGGATCTTAAGTGGCAGAGTTCAAGGAACAACTGCAGGAGGATTCAGTCTTATTCAGTTCTACTCAAGAAGCTTTGAAGAAAGCTAAGTCAGATTGAATCCAGCTGAGTTCTTCCAAGAACTCATAAAGAAACTCTCAACTCCCCTCTTTTATTTCTGAGTTGTTGAGTCAAAAGTTGTAATACATTTTTATCTTGTAGGATCCATTGGATCTGAGTGAATTGTAAGCCTATAATTATAAAGGCTGAGGGTAGGGCTTGAGAGCCTGAGTGTAGGAGATTGAGATCTCTGAGTGTAGGCCTTATTGGCTGAGTGTAGGCCTTGGTTGGCTGAGTGTAGGACTTGATTGACTGAGTGTAGGCTTTTGGATAAAGCTGAGTTGTAAGGCTTTGGGCCTGAGGTGTAGGAACCAATTTGGGTTCTGAGCTAGTGGAGGAGTTTGGCCGAATCTAGTACACTGCTAGATAGGCGAAGGGGGAAAGTGGATGTACCCATATCTTGGGGAACCACTATAAACCACTGTGTTGTGCTGTGATTGTGCTGTGTATGCTGTGTATACTTTGTGATTGCTGTGCAAAAGTTAAAAAGCTGTGATAATAAACTGTTTCTGCCAGTAAAGTTAGAAAAGGATTAGGTCACCTATTCACCCCCCCTCTAGGTATTTAGGTACCATATCTTTCAAGTGGTATCAAAGCGAGGTTCCTCAAAACAAGGACTAACAGTCTGAGGAGATCCTGTTTGGCAGATTCAGTGTAAGACAAAACACAGTTTCAAGAAATTCAAGAAAATCAAGAAACATGGGTTCTTCTGAGAATCACAAGGAATTGGGTTCCATGAAATTACCCATATGCAGGAAAGAGATCTTTGGGATCTGGAAAGAAAGGGTAAGGCTATTTATGGAAGCCTCTGACCCTAGAATCTACATCACAGTAAAGGAAGGGCCTTATGTGCCAATGAAGATTTCAATTTTGGATGCAAATCAGAGAACTCCAAAAGATTTCTCTGAGATGACTAAGGATGAGATTGTCCTAGCTACAATGGACAAGAGGGCACAAAACATTATTGTAAGTGCCATAGATGATGCAACTTTTCAGAATCTTATACACTGTAAGACAGCCAAGGAGTTGTGGGACACTCTTATAGTGTATATGGAAGGATCTGAAGAAGTAAGACAAGATAGAAAATCCTTGCTAAACCAGGAGTATGAGATCTTTAGACAAGGTAAAGGTGATAGCATAACTGAGTGCTACAAGAAGTTCTACAGAATAGTTAATGAACTCATGTCTTATGGAAGAGAGTTCAGTAACTATGAACTAAATGATAAGTTCTTAAGGTCCCTAACCAAAGATTGGGACACAAAGATCTGTGCCATAAGAGAAATGGCTAAGTTGGGGGAAATTCCTCCTCCTACACTGTTTGGCAAGTTATTGTCATATGAGATGCAGTTGACAGTGAGGAAAGAGGAGGAGAAATCAACAAGGACTGAGCACAAGGAAAGATCAGTTGCTTTCAAGGCAGATGTCCCCAGGAAGTGCAGGCATAAATCACCAACTCCACCTCCAAAGAGTGCTGAATCAGAGTCAGATGAAACAGTCAGCACCAAGTCAGAAAGCAGTGAAAGTGATGAAGACTTTGCTGCTTTCACTAGACACTTTCAGAAGTTTTTGAAAAAGAAACAGTGGAGGTCAAGGCCTTCTACATCACATGGAAAGGAAGACTCTTATCAGAAAAAGAGGTCTTCAAAGAATGACAAGAAAAGGACAAAATCTAGCAAGGCAACTAATTCAAAGATAGTGTGCTATTGCTGCAATAGACAGGGACATGATATTGCAGATTGTCCAGAGAAGAGAAAGGAATCTGGTGACAGGAAAAAGACTCACTTCAAAGGAAAGAAAGAGAAGTCTTTTGTAGCCAAGAAAGAGAAGACTCTATCAGATATCTCCTCTTCAGAAACTGAGTCTGAGGCTGAAGCCTACATAGGGCTGTTTGCTGGAGAAGAAGAGGAAGAATTCATGCAGATCATGGAGTCTATTTATGAACAAGAAGACAGTCAATGCCAAGGACTAATGGCTTTTACAGACAGTGCCAAAATCCTGGAGCAGCCAGGACCCAGTTAGGTATAAGGTTCAAGTTTAAATTCAGTTTCTTGTTCTTGTTCAGAATCAGATTCATCTTCATCAAGTGATGAAAGTGTATCTGAGTCTGAGGATGATATTCATCAACTTATAGATGAATATAAGGTGCTGTTGCAAGCTTACAAGAAAAGCAAATCCCTAGCCAAAAGTCAGGCAAAGGAAATTGCTGAACTTAAAGCTGGTGCAACAGATTTTGAGAAGCAGTTTGATCAAAAGTTGAATGAGATAGCTAGGCTGAAACACATAACAGTGATTCAGATGGGTACTATATCATTTAAGAATGATCAAATTAAGAGTCTGGAGATCAATCTTCAAAAGAAGAAGGACTTAGTTGCTAGGTTTTCTAAACCTAAGTCAGTGTTACCTTTAATTGATGAATTTGTTCATCAAAAAGGCAAGGCTGGACTGGGCTTTATTAGACCTGCAAGGACTGAGCAGTCCAAGTCTAAGTCCAAGGGCAAAGCCCCAACATTCAACAAGCCTGCTGTAGACAAGACAGCCAAGGCAGTACCTAAGCAAAGGTACAACAAGTTTGAATGTTGGTGTTGTGGCAAGATTGGCCACTTTGCAGTGGACTGTTGGCACAATGCCAGTGCCAAGGTGAGTAGAAAGCTACCTGTTGGAAAGCCTGCAGGGAGCTTTGTCAGATTGCAGACTAACAAATACCAAGGACCCAAGAATTCTTTGGGTTCTAAGGTCAATTAATCTGTTTTGCAGGTAAGTCCAAGTGGCCACACCCCAACATGGTACTTGGACAGTGGATGTTCCAGACACATGACTGGAATAAGAAGATTACTAAAGGACTACATTCCAGTAAAAGATGGTCCAAAGGTTACCTTTGGTGGTTCTGAAAAAGGAATCATCAAAGGGTTTGGTAACATTTCTACAAACTTGGTTACCATTACTCAAGTGGCTTATGTTAAAGGGTTGAAACACAACCTAATAAGTATAAGTCAATTAAGTGATGTAGGGTATGACATCTCATTTGTTAAAAATGGTTGTCATATCAAGAGGTCAAGTGATCAAGAGATCATGTTGACAGGTTATAGGAAGAGGAATGTCTACTGCCTAGACATTATGATTGAGAACAATGGTTCTCCAGTTTGTCTTGTAGCTGATGAGACAGTCTCTCATTGTGTCAAATGGCACAAGAGGCTAGCCCATCTTAACTACAAGACTATTAGCAAACTCTTTAGCAAAGAGTTAGTGAGGAATGGTCCTCAAGTTAAGTGTGTCAAAGATGGTATTTGCTCAGCTTGTCAAAAGGGCAAGCAGATTGAATCCACCTTTAAAAGCATAGAAAACAAAGATGCTGTGAGGTGTTTGTACCTCTTGCATTTGGATCTCTTTGGTCCAATGCCAGTTCACAGCTTAGGTAGGAAGGTCTATACCCTTGTAGTTGTAGATGACTACTCAAGGTTTTCCTGGGTGTTCTTCTTAAGACAGAAATCTGAAACACCTAGTGTCTTCTACAGCTTTGTCAAGCAAATTCAGAATGAACTAAATAGTACTGTGGTCAAGATTAGAAGTGACCATGGTACTGAGTTTCAGTCTGAAAGCATGACAAAACTATGTGAAGACTTTGGGATATTTCAAGAATTCTCTTCACCTAGAACACCTCAGAAAAATGGCATTGCTGAGAGGAAAAATAGGACCTTGATAGAGGCTGGTAGGACCCTATTAAGTGATACATCACTGCCAGAGTATTTCTGGGCTGAAGTTGTAACACCCCCTATCCGTCGCATAGTACATAGCAGTAGGTCCGGCCGGGGCCCGACGCCATATACCACAGACAGGCCGGGTGGTTACGTATGGAAACCATCCAACCAATCTCAACATCCTACACAGAGCATTCTAGCGGAAGCAGTTTATATAAGTTGTAAACAAGAACCCAGCATTAGAGCACGAATGTCCACTATTTCATAATTAGGAATGTTATACAAAATACCCAAAATCGGCCTTAAGGCCTTACAGAATGTTTCACTTGAATAATACATGATTTACAAACCTCGGCACGCAGGCCGGTCATACATGAATAAAACAAAAACATTTCTACTTGGGCCTTCGAGGGCCAGCTTCGCAAAAAGGGCTTTAGCCCGCTATTGACCGCTTGGTCCTAGCTGCACCTGCAAGCAACAAACCACCGCACGGTGGCAAAACAAGGCAACGGTCAGCAATGCTGACAAAATTATAACGATCCCGCCCCCAACTCGGGGCGACGATGCTCCTTCCCTGCATTTCATTAGCATAAGCGAGCCATACATATAACCATAGCCATTTCATCACAGACGTTGGCTCGTACAGCCACACGTCCTGTGCACTCAGGGCACATTCTCGGTGAACCGGTCGATGTTACGTCAATTAAAGCCATTAACATTCCGGACTCACCACCGCCACTTAGACGGCCATTCCTATGAGCAATTCGTCTTCCTGGCCTGGGTCACGACAATTTAAGCCATTGACCGTCGAAGACTCCCATCTATGCCAACGGCGAGTGCCACGTAACCTTAGGTCTCTCTAACCGAACGACATAAAGCGGGTACGGTTCCATCTAACCCGTGCTCACATCGCAACGACAATTTAAGCCATTTGCGCGGGTCAAACTTCCACCGAGTCCCATTCTACCGCAAGACACATAACCACGTTATGTTCAAGTTGGCTCTCAGGCCACCAAGTTGGCAAGATCTCGTATCCGCCCAGTTTTCCGGGTGCACCTTTGGGTTAGTCCCCAAGGCTCCCTGCTGCAATCTACCGCGTAGAAAACCCGAAAACAAACCATAGCACGGAGTCTTCTCCGGCCTTATGCAATGCAACATCACCGATCCAGACTAACATGTCCGGGTAGGCTTCACACATCATGCCTACGTCCGTTCTCGCATACGGACTCTAAACAACGGGGACTTTACATATCTACCCGAAGGAACGCCTCCAACTCTCCGCAAACTCGCGAGAGCGGGCTTCCTATGCTAAGAAAAGGAGCGATTCATGCTCAAGATGAGGATCGTTACCCTTGAGTTCCTCTTTGGCGCCATAGAAAAGTAATCGGATAGAAATCACCGCACTTGCGTTGCCTCCGTGGATCCGGAGTCGGCTTGCAATTCGGAGCTCCGAAGCTCCTCCAATGGCGGATCTAGCACTTCTTCTTCTTGCCTTAGCTCACCTCTCTCCAAGGGTTTAGAAAGAGAACAAGTGAAGAAAGTGATTGATTTTCTAAGTCAAAACCCGGGTAAATCCTCTCAGGAACAACCCCCAGACATTGGATCTCAACCTAAGAAAACGAACGGCTTTGATTCGGGGATGAAATGCCCAATCTGGACCGAACACGGCCTGGCACACGCCCGTGTCCAGGGCCGTGTGCCGCATTCGCCGTCAAAATCGAATCTCCTGGACCCTCACACGGGTATCGAACACGCCCGTGTTCGAGCTGACACGCCCGTGTTCCAGCTGACACGGCCGTGTAGCCGGCCGTGTACCCCATGATTTTCCCCCGTTTTCAACCCGAGCACTGCACGGGTCCTAGGACACGCCCGTGTCCTTGCCCGTGTCACCTTGACACGCCTGGGCCCCAGGCCGTGTACAAGGTCTCGACATTTCGTCGAGTGGAGATCGATGACTCGATGACACGGCCTTGGACACGCCCGTGTCCTAGGCCGTGTGCCTTGTCTCGACGATCGTCGAGCGAATGTCGACGAATTCCCCGGGACTATCGTCGACACGGGTCGACACGCCAGGAGACACGCCCGTGTCGCGGGCCGTGTGCCCATTCTCGACGAATCGTCGAGTATAACTCGACGACTTCACGACTAAGTGTCGACACGGGTCGACACGCCCTGCGACACGCCCGTGTCCCAGGCCGTGTGCCTTCTGCCAGAACCCAAACTGGCCCAAAACGTCCCCCTTTGCTCCTTTGAGTTTCGGGGCATTACAGAAGTAGTTAACACTGCATGCCATGTTATAAATAGGGCTACCATCACTAAAGGGCTAAACAAGACCCCCTATGAAGTTGTGAAAGGCAGGAAACCAAACCTATCCTACTTCAGGATCTTTGGTTGCAAATGCTTCATACTTAACAATGGGAAGTCTTACTTAACTAAGTTTGCTGCAGAGTCCCAAGAGGGAATTTTTGTTGGGTACAGCAATAATAGTAAGGCTTATAGAGTCTACAACTTGACTACACAAGTTGTAGAAGAATCTGTGCATGTAGTTTTTGATGAGACTAAACTTATTAATAATGAGTTGTCTAGCAGTGTATGCAGCCCCACAGGTTTATCAAAGAAAATGGACAAGTTTACTATAAAAGAAGTGCCTGCTGCAAGACAGCAAGGAGAAGAGAGTAGCTGTTGTCCAGGGGGAGAACTACATGTGCCAGTTGCTGAAGAAATACAAGGTGTACAGCATGAAGCAGATGCTGAAGTGGTTCAACCAGAGGTTAGGATGCCTCCAGCTCACAGGCATCTTAGAGATCATCCAGTAGAGCTGATTATTGGAGATCCAAGACAAGGAGTACAAACCAGGAGTAGAAACATGAATGCAGCAATCTACTCCAGCTTTCTGTCACAAGTTGAACCTAAAAAGTTTGAAGAAGCAATACAAGATCCACAATGGACTGAAGCAATGCAAGAAGAGCTTAATCAGTTCAAGAGGTGCAAGGTTTGGGAACTTGTTCCTAAACCTAAAGACCACAATGTAATAGGAGTTAAGTGGATCTACAGGAATAAGATGGATGAACAAGGTGTCATCATTAAGAATAAAGCTAGACTGGTTGCTAAAGGATATAAGCAAGAAGAAGGTATTGATTTTGATCAAACCTTTGCTCCAGTAGCCAGACTGGAAGCCATAAGAATGTTCTTGGCCTATGCAACCTATCAAGGATTCAAGGTGTACCAAATGGATGTCAAGTCAGCATTCCTAAATGGTAATCTTAAAGAAGAAGTTTATGTGGAACAGCCTGCAGGTTTTGTTGATCCAACTCTACCTCATTATGTCTATAGACTTAGGAAAGCTTTATATGGGTTAAAGCAAGCCCCTAGGGCTTGGTATGAAACCCTATCTAGTTTCCTCATTGAGAACAAGTTCTCAAGGGGGAAAATAGATAAGACTCTATTCCTTAGGGAATCTAGAGGCAAAATCATACTAGTCCAAATATATGTAGATGACATTATATTTGGGTCTACTGAAAGCAGCCTTTGCAAAAAGTTTGCAAAACTTATGCAAGGTCAGTTTGAGATGAGTAGTATGGGAGAGCTGAAGTTTTTCTTGGGTCTCCAAGTTAAACAGACTGAGAGTGGTTTGTCCATTTGTCAGTCAAAGTTCACCCTAGAACTCATAAGGAAGTATGGTATGGATTCATCCAGTACCATGAAGACTCCTATGGGGTCAAGTATGTCTCTTAGCAAGGATGATGCAGGGAAACCTGTAGATGAAACCTTGTATAGAGGGATAGTTGGCTCCCTATTATACTTGACTGCTAGTAGACCAGACATCATGTATGCTACATGTGTTTGTGCAAGGTATCAAGCCCGCCCTAAAGAGTCTCATTTGACTGCAGTAAAAAGAATATTGAGATATCTAAAGGGCACTCCCTATCTAGGCCTCTGGTACCCTAGGAATGGAGATTTTGATCTAACATGTTATTCAGATGCAGACTTTGCAGGATGCAAAGAGGATAGAAAGAGCACTACTGGAACCTGTCAATTCCTAGGTGGGAGACTAATTTCATGGAGTAGGAAGAAGCAAACCAGTGTGGCTATCTCCACAGCTGAGTCAGAGTATGTGGCTGCAGGAAGTTGCTGTGCTCAACTTCTGTGGATTCAACATCAGCTAGAGGACTATGGATTTCAGGTAAGTAGAACTCCACTTTTCTGTGATTCTACAAGTGCTATTTCAATAGCTAATAACCCTGTATCCCATAGTAGGACAAAACATATTGAGATTAAATATCATTTTCTTAGGGAGCATGTAGAAAGAGAAGATATTTTGTTAGAATATGTTAAAACAGATGAACAAGTAGCTGATATGTTTACTAAGCCACTAAAAGAAGCTAAGTTCAATAGATTCAAAATTGAACTAGGAATGATAAACTTAGAGTAAGTTTACAGATTTGAAAATGACTAAGTAAAAAGGTGTCGACACATAGACAAGTCTATGTCGACACAGAATAGTGGTGTCGACACTTCAGGAAAAAGGTGTCGACACATCTAGCAAGTTGGTGTCGACACTTCAGAATGTTAGTGTCGACACATGTCCTGTAGGTGTCGACACATCCAATGTGGTGTCGACACTTAAGTTTTACTCAGAATTTTCTAAGTAAAGTCTCGACTATGTGTCGAGATATGTTGTGTCGACACATAACCAAGTGTCGACACATAAAATCTGTTGACTGAACTTGTGTCGACACATATGTGTCGAGACATTATAAGTCAGTGTCGACACTTATTGCCAGTGTCGACACATTTTAAGTTAGCTGTCCCGCCTGTTCATCTTCAAAATCAGACAGGTATAAATAGGGTTCTGTCTTTGTTTGTCGACACGCTTTCAAAGTTTCGAGACCAAAACTACTGTGTCGACACCTCTCTTTTCTAAAGACAAATTCTACAAACCCTAATGGCACCTAAGCTTGAGGAGAATGTTAACGAAGGCTATGAGCTTGTGCGCGGCGCGTTCGACGATACAGATGCGGAAATCAAGGCGGTAGTAACCCTAGTCGCCGATTCCGGATTGGAATACTTAGTTTCAGAACCAACTAAGATATGGAAGAAGGAAGTACTTGAATTCCTTAATGGAGCTGCAGTAGATGACTCTGGATACAGAATCAAATCCAGAGTTCATGGAACTAAGATTAAGGTTTCACCTAAGAGTCTGAGGAAGGTACTTCAGCTACCAAAAATTCAAGATGAAGAAGAGGTTACTGCTTCAAAGACCAGGGAAGCTTTAACCTGGTGTGGTCTTGATCCAAAGCTGAAGATAGGTTCTGTCTTTAACAGGAAAGGCATGAATACTCAAGGAAAATTCATGTCTGAGATTGTGGGAAAAGTCTTACTCAGTAAGCCAGGAGGGCATGACAGAGTGTCTGCCAATATGTTTGGAGTAATGACAAGAATTATCTTTAATCTAAGAACTGATTGGTCAATCATAGTATTTAACAAGATTAAGGAGAGCTTGAAGAAGCCCAATCTGGGCAGGATCATTAGTCTCTACCTAGCTGGTACCATACCAGAGGTGATGAGTGCAGCTGCAGGTAGCAAAATAAACCACATGAGGAAGATGGATCTAAGGATCTTTTCAAGATGGGACAGGGTGTTGTCAAAGGACATGCCAACCCCTGAGAAGACAATTACTGAGAAGGATATTCCTCCTAAGAAAAAGAGAAAAACTGCTCCAGTTGAACAAGAGTCCTCCAGCAGTTCAGGGAGTGAAGAACATGTTGTTTTCACTCCTGATGACCAAGAGGAAGTGGCTGCAGAGAAGACCCCTGCTGCTCAAGAGACTGTTGAGATCCAGGGGGAGCTGCCTCCAGCTAGCCCCATCCACAGGATCAAAGCCAGGGGGAGCATCCAGTTGTAGAAGCAGCATCTACACTGGACAGTGAGCAAGCCACCATCATCATCCAAGAGGTACTCACTGACCTAAAAACTTTAGAATATCTTATAGAAGATGCTGATTTGTCTGATGTTCCTCAGCAAACTCAGCTGCATAGTCAAGAACCAGATGTTGTTAGAGTAGACACATCTGCTGTCCAGGAAGTGGTAACTGATTCAGTAGTTGAAGAGCAAAGACTGTCTCCAGCTTCATCCCCTCCTGAATACACCATGGAAGATTTATTTCTGAATCTAGATCAAGAAGATTTTGACATGGACAAGGATGCTGATGCAAGAGATAATGCTGCTGCTGAGGGGGAGAAGGTCCAAGAACTGGAAGAGCCTATTAGGCAGGACACTGAGAAGGCACCTGATGTGCAAGCTGCAAAGCCTCAAAGCCCTAAGGACAGGGTTGATATTGCCAGCACTTCTGCCTCTGAAGATGAGGAGAGTGCTAGGGCCAAGAAGAAGAAACTATATGTCTTCAAGAGGAGAAGCCAGAGTTATAAGAAGGCTTTGCAATCCATTGCCCCACAGCCTATAGTTCAGCAAGCTCCAACTGCTGATTATAGTGCATTAATGGTTGCCCTACAGATAAAATTGGATGAGCAAAGGCAGGCAATAGAGAAGTATGTAGATGAAGGGCAGAAATCACTTCAATTTGATCTGGCCTAGGAAATAAAGTCTATAAGGTTTGAGATGAATCTCAACAAGAAAGAGATGACAGACTGCTTCCACAAGGGTGGGAATGCAGTGGTGTGTTTGGCAACACACCAAGAGAAGATCAAGGCACAGGTAGATGATATAGCATTGAAACAAGGATATGTTCTTGAAAATCAATTAAGAATGAATGACAATTTGACTGAATCCCACAATGCTATAGTCACTGCATTGAAGAACAAGGCTGATGAACCTTCTACATCTACTGATGCTGCTAAAGCTAAATTTGATAAAGTCTTTCAAGAGGAAATTACTACTGTAAAGACTGCAATCCAAGCCTCCCAAAAGGTCATATCTAAACAACTTACAGAGCTTAAACCTTACTTTAAAGAAGGAATCAGATACTTGGATGCACAGATCAGATTTCAAAAGGATGATGTTAGAGATCACATGGCCAGAGAAGTCATAAAGGGGGAGAGAGTGTTAGTCAAGGCAAGTTCTGAGCATGCCAAATGGATATCAAATTCAATCAGGGCTACACTTGGATACCCTCCTCTGTGTGATGACCAAGATGTTGCTGAATCAGGGATTCAAACTGCCTATCTTGGAGGTGAGCAACCAGAAGTAGCTCAGGTCATTTATCCACCTCCAGACTTTGAAATGATTCAAGCAGATGTGAGCACAATGTATAGCCCACTTGAGGGCAAGGACAATGTCCACATTGACAAGGTTGTTCAACCTATATCTGAAGCTATGCAAGAGGCTCTACAGAAAGAGGAAGAGACAATGTTGTCCAAGAAGAGGTTTAGGGAACAAGCAGAACAAAAGGCAGATTTTGAACAGTGGAGCCCTACCTCTAGGAATATAATTTTAACTGCCTGGAAAGCTGCCAAGGACAATACACATGACAGGAACAAATGGTTCTCTGAAACTGAATGGAGAAAACATGAAATAAGACAAGAGGCTATTGTTCAATTCAGAAGGAAGGCTAAGATGGGAAAGCTACCTCCTACTGCAGTGGAGCCTAGCAAGTACTTCCCCAAGCCATATCACTACTTTGAGAGGCAGAAGATCAAGGCAGAAGCACTCAAATAGAAAGATCTAAAAGGCAAGAAGCCTGCTGTTGCTGAAACTGCTGAAGCCACTGTCAAAGCTCAAGTCCAACCTGGCAAAGGCATAGTTATCAAAGAACCAGACCAGAAATAGATTAAGAAATTACTTGAAGATTATTTTGTAATCTTTTAAATGTAAAACATTTTTGTAAACCATTGAAGGTGTATTAGAAAAATGTTAGAACAATATATGATAAATATATTTCATGATTGTTATGTGAATGTGTCTATTTCTTGTTCTGAAATGATGAATGTGTATACATGTGAGAATTATTACATGTTTATGTTTACCCTGCTGTAAATAATCTGCTTTACATCATTTTGTAATCTTTAATTATGAATGGTGTATATCATTGACTAAGGGTTATGACTTCTCCAAATAGGGGGAGATTGTTGGGTACATTGGTCAAATGTACCTGATTTGAAGAAGCCTCACCCAACTCAATGATATACATCATAATGTATTTGATGTATGTTGAGTTTACTTGTGCAGGTTAAGAAATCACTGGACTGAAGCAAAAAGTTTCTAAGTCCATGTGTCGACACCTAGAGGGAAAGTGTCGACACTTAAGAAGACTTGTGTCGACACCCAGACAAGCAGTGTCGACACTTGGAGTCATTGTGTCGACACCTGGGATGCAGAGTCGACACCAGACAGAAAGTGTTGACACTTGGAGCTGTGTCGACACTCAGTGAAGAAAAGTGCAGACAGAAAGTGTCGACACAAGGAGCTATGTCGACACCCAGTGAAGCTGAGTCTACACCAGAAAGTGTCGACACTTGGAGCTGTGTCGACACTCAGCAAAAGTCTGCAGAGACTAAGTACAAGTGTCGACACTCAACACAATGTGTCGACACTAAGCAGAAGAGTCAGCACTTGAAGTAAGTGTCAACACTCAACACAATGTGTCGACACTCAACAGAAGAGTCAGCATTTGAAGTATGTGTCGACACCCAGAACAATGTGTCGACACACAGCTGAAGACTCAACACTTGAAGAAAGTGTCGACACAAGGAGCTGTGTCGACACTTAGCAAAGAACAGAATTATCAACAAAATATTCTAAGTACAAGTGTCGACACTAAGGGAATGTGTCGACACTCAGCTGAAGTCTCGACAGAAGAATCAAGTGTCGACACAAGGAGCTGTGTCGACACTCACCAAGTATCAACATAGAAGACTATGTGTCGACACCAAGAAGTAGTGTCGACACTTAACAGATTCAACACAAGAAGATGTGTCGACACAAAGGAGATGTGTCGACACTTAGAAGAATTCAGCAAAAGCTAGAAGAACAAGTACTTGTGTCGACACTCAATTTCAGTGTCGACACATGAAGAAGAATCTGTATCGAGACATACAAGAAGTTGTGTCGACACCTTGTAGACTTGTGTCGACACTTACACAGCATGTGTCGACACTTGGACTATAAGTGTCGACACTTAAAGACAGAAAGTCTCGACACTATCAGATAGTTAGAGATTTTCAAGAAATGACTGGATGATTTGACAGATGCCGTTCCAGCCGGTCTACAGCACCTGTCAGAGATATCAGAAGTCAGTTATGGACCGGACCAGCCGGTTACCATGAAGAAGGCCTATAAATAGGCACCTACAATTTACAGAAACTGTTGTTCAGAATTGAAGAGTTGTTCAGTGATTCAGATTGTTGATCAAGTGGATCACATTGTTGAAGAACAAGTTATCAAATCAAGAAGATCTTGCAGTCCAAGTGCAGATCTAAGAAGTTGGAGAGAGAGGGCTCCATCCAAGAAATCAGCCTCTGGAACTAGGCTGAGAAGAAGGATTCAGATACATTCTGGATCTTAAGTGGCAGAGTTCAAGGAACAACTGCAGGAGGATTCAGTCTTATTCAGTTCTACTCAAGAAGCTTTGAAGAAAGCTAAGTCAGATTGAATCCAGCTGAGTTCTTCCAAGAACTCATAAAGAAACTCTCAACTCCCCTCTTTTATTTCTGAGTTGTTGAGTCAAAAGTTGTAATACATTTTTATCTTGTAGGATCCATTGGATCTGAGTGAATTGTAAGCCTATAATTATAAAGGCTGAGGGTAGGGCTTGAGAGCCTGAGTGTAGGAGATTGAGATCTCTGAGTGTAGGCCTTGTTGGCTGAGTGTAGGCCTTGGTTGGCTGAGTGTAGGCCTTGATTGGCTGAGTGTAGGCTTTGGGATAAAGCTGAGTTGTAAGGCTTTGGGCCTGAGGTGTAGGAACCAATTTGGGTTCTGAGCTAGTGGAGGAGTTTGGCCGAATCTAGTACACTGCTAGATAGGCGAAGGGGGAAAGTGGATGTACCCATATCTTGGGGAACCACTATAAACCACTGTGTTGTGCTGTGATTGTGCTGTGTATGCTGTGTATACTTTGTGATTGCTGTGCAAAAGTTAAAAAGCTGTGATAATAAACTGTTTGCTGCCAGTAAAGTTAGAAAAGGATTAGGTCACCTATTCACCCCCCCTCTAGGTGTTTAGGTACCATATCTTTCAGGGTTCTAACCCAGCCAATTGATCCAATCAACAAAACCAAGCAACAACTCAGTTTGGAGTTGAAAAAGTCAATCACCGCTTAATGGCCGCACGCTATTTGCCTGACATGGGTCACTACTCTGCATTGGGACTGATAATAGGCCAGAATCGTCGAGCTCAGCTCGACGATCTCCGCTCGACGATCGTCGTTGAGCTCCGCTCGACGATCGTCATTGATCTCAGGTCGACTAAACATCTGTACCGATTTTGGGTATTACAGTAGATTTCTCGGATTTATTGAATTTAAGAATTCTGACAAATATAAATTATGTGTGTCATCCACAACAGAGTCAAGAGAGTAGTAAGTTTTGCACTCACCCCGATATATTTCAAGACATTTTTCATTTATTCTGTTGACATCCTCATTTAAAGGTGTTATTATTGCTCCGCTTTCTATGTATCTGACATATGTTGGGGAACCTAGCTCAGGAAATATTATATCGATCAATATATCTATAGAACGTTAATTTCCCAAGGTATGACCATGGAGTTTGGAATCTGAATCATATCATTTAGAACAGTTGGCTCATCACCGTTACCCTCGCGCAACAAGAACTATGAGAAATAAGGATCGTCATAAGCGTGCATGTTTCATAGTTAAGCTAAGAATGTGAACATTCATCTAAAGATACAATTCAATGATGCTCGCACTAATAATTTGAGATTTTGTTCCATTTACCACAACCGGTGTTAGCTGACAGAAATCACCACCAAAGTTCATAACTTTGCCACTAAAGGGCAGATTAACATCAAGCACATCCTTGAAAGATCAATCCACAGTCTCAAATTCCTTCTTATGAATCATTGGGACCTCATCCCAGATAATTGCTCTGGCTTGTTTTATCAATTTAAGCAAATCAGGCTCCTTATTAAATTTGTATGTTGAAATTATTTCAAATCTGATTATTATTTTGAATTTTGAATGTGCAGTCCTCCCACCTGGGAGCAGGTTTGCTGCAATCCCTAACGAAGCTATTACTAATATAATGAACCCTTCCTTTCTGAAAGTTGCTAGCAATGTCCGATAAAGGTATGTTTTTCCCGTGCCTCTTGGACCATCTGAGAAGAACATTGCATTTTTTTCATATTCGTATAGCTGTACCGATTATATTGAATGCTGATAGTAGTTCTGGATTAAATGAGTGAACTGAATTTATGTCATCATCAGATATCGAGAATGAAAGTTCATGTTCTATTAGGCTGGAGAATTTGTGCAAACCCTCAAAACCTTCACTTATGACCGACAGACCAAAATATGTTACTGTTTTCTTATGCTGTTTCAGAATGTCATCTAAATCATGAAGTAACTTATCTTTTATATAAGTGTTATTTAAAGTGCTTGCTGAGCAGTAATCTTCAGTCATACTGTTAAAGTTCTCATCCCACAAGTCTTGTACACGCTTCACAGTATAACAAAATTGTTGCAAAAAAGTCTTCTCGACGAAATTGGCATTCTAAAACATCTTGCTTCAACCAGGTAATCACGAATGCTATTATCCTCTTCAAGAAGTCTGTGTAGCTCTGCAGCCTGTTTAAAGGTTGTACATTGAATACCAGTCACACACTTTAAATCCTCAAATGATTTTGGACCCTTAACATAATTAAGTAGCAGTCGTAAGTAAAATATTTCGCCTTCCTTCGGGTTAACTGCATATATCCTACCAATAACCCTTTGGGTTGATACTCTCGGTATTCACTTTCACTCGATAGTTAAATATCTGTAGTACTTTGGAAAATATTTATATATGTACTTCTCGAGCTCTTGGTCGTCATTGTACATACTAAAAAATCCAGTTAGCATCGATCTGGAGTTCCTCTCATTTGCCAGTACACTTGAAATTGTTTTGTCACTATCGAAGTGAACCCGTTGTTGATTTGGTAGATGAATTTGTAGTCTCGTAACAGAGAGATACATCCTCATCATCTCAAACGTAAATATTTTCCACAAATCCTTAGGTGCACAAACCCAACGACCGTCGACATATTTGCTCACCTCATCATAATTAGGGGCATGGCGAACTTCAAATGACACACAGTCATGCCCCTTGTAGACATACTTATACAAATACTTGATACTCTTAATACTAGTACATATCTCCACATTGTTATGACAATCATACTTTAAGAGTAACGACGGGTTATATGGTACGACCCATCTATTATGCATAATAAGTCTCTCTCCACGACCAACTGTAATAGTTCTACTATAGTCAGGCCAACCCCGATATACTGGATATGAGTCATTCCCTTGGATAGTATATTTTACAAAAGGCTTAGGATATCCTTTGCTGCACCCAAAATGTTTCATGCACTGGACATTCGGTTTGTAGGGACCACATGAACCATGTATCATATGTTTTAGGACTACATCATATAAAGGGCGATCCTCTTGTTGATTGGGTATCTTGGCGCTCACCAACGAATCATACTTGTCTGAAGTATTTAATTTATCTTATACATCAAAAATAACAAACATATGCACGTGTGGTAGACCTCTCTTTTGAAACTCAATGATGTGAATGTGCACAACCACCTTTTTAAGGATACCTTTATTGAAGATTTCATCTTTCAAGTTTTCATACTTTGCTCGAGAAATTCTCATAAGGAGATCTGGACGATCATGTGGTAATTATCCAGGATACAGTTCATTTTTTATTTCAATCTGGTTAGGAATGCATGTCATGGTTATGAATTTATCTGGTTTGCCGTAGTGCTGGATGATTGACATTGCATCTTGATACCTCTGATACATATCTCGAGGGCTTCCAATGAAGGAGGACGGAAGGACGGTTCGTCACCCAATGTTTCCTAAGCAGAAAGAATTTCGCGAAAGAAGGTAATGAATATCTATGTCTACTAAAGTATTGGGAGAAACATCAATAAGCAAATGAATGTACCTGCATCATTTTCACCAGCATTTAAGCAATCTTGCAAACCCTGATATAGCTCTGCACGAATCTTATTTTGATTTAGGCTAATCCATCTCAATTTCTGAGTCTCAATCTTGATGTAGTTATCTACGACATACTGTTGAAGTAGTCGTCCACCATGAAGGAGTATCGATGGATTATTCTAACGCATCTATATCAGGCCACAAATTGATCTAACTTAGTTCATTGAAACTCCAATGCTCGATGTTTTGAACTAATAAGTAGAAATTTGAAAACCTGGAGCAAGTATGCATAGAAGTCGAAATAACTAATGCACAACCCCTATTCCGTCTGAAAAACTAAATCCCAAACAAAAGTACCACACAATAGTAGAATTTGGTATTGAAGTGGATCACAAAACCCTGCATACTCTTTGATTGTAGTTAGATGTCTTATTGTAGAATGAATTTTGATGTCCCTATTAGTAGACTCTACAAAATCTTCTACACCCACTAATACTGCAGCTACCTTAGATGTGGTAGGAAGGATGTATTGTCGGTCGGTAGACCGTCGTTCATGAATAAGTTGTTGACACGATTGTAACTGCTGATGTTGAGTGATTTGTCTAAAGGTCATGACATATGGGTTGTGAGTATCAAGGATATATTTGATGTCATTCAATATTTCTATATCGAGTCCATTACTTTCCACCAAATGATGTGAGGTTTCATTTTCGGTGTCGTAGATGAACATCTGTAGAAATCGTGGTTTGTTCCCTGGAGTAGGAATAATAGATCCAATCTTGTGATATATAGCCCACATGCGCTCTGAATGTGTACAAAACTTGGATTGAACACCAGGAGCATTTCGCCAAGCATAACACCCATGGATGTGAAAGAGAATACGTGGTTGTATGCACGAATATTTTGCTTGAAATGATGCCCTTTTGTAGTCTGGTAAGTGTAAAGAGCTAACAACCGTGGGGGAACAAGAATGGGAGGTAAAACTACTTTGCCAAGTTTGCAGCAAAAGTTTTTTGATTCTTTGTGGAATTATCAAGCTGCACAGTGAGGGCAAGTTATCTATTATAGGAGCCGGAAGACACTGACGTTGTCACACGAATGGTAATTTCTTGCTATATTTCGACGGCCTATTCTCGAATTGGGCGTTGGTTGATTATCAATAATTTCATCTGACTGATTTGGATGTTCAAACTCATTTGGTTGGACTTCCAAGGTTTATTATAAATCGAACAATGTACGCGGTTGTCTTCTCCTCGCATTCACTGCACTCCGTTGTTCCGTAGTCAATGTCTGGTGCCAATTACTAATGCGCACTCGGGTTGACTCTAGAGCCTGCTCAGGCATTGTCGTCGAAGTCGAAGGCCTCCCACTTTTACATTGTACTGGCCCGCCCTAAGATGCGAATGATGAAGACTCCCCCGTTACATGTTGGTCTACCATCTGTATGTGTTTGAGATGCTATGTAATCAAATTATGAATTAACAATCTCGATTTATAATAATATGTTAAGTTCATCACAACCCGTATGGTGTAAACAATTAGAAATGTGTTCCTCACTAACACATTTTTTGTTAACACATTTCGAAATGTGTTTCTCATGTTTTTTAAACTTCTTAATGATGCACTAAAACATTTAGAATGAACAACAACTATTAATTAGAGATCAATATATTTGTGAATCAACAATTAATTTTGTATTCCAAGAATTATACACTACATTACTTTATAATGCATTAATTTTAGACTGCACTTTACAATAACAACGTCATCTTGTAGGAAAGCAGTGAAGAGAATTTTGAAAATAACAACATCATGTTATTTGAAGTGCAAAATAGTAATAAGAAATTAGGCTTGGAATTGAAATGATCTGAGAGCATGTAAATTACCTTCAACAATGCCCTAAGCAGAAGAGGGGATGTTGAGAGAGGGTTGCAAGTAAAATGCCGAGTTGACCAACTTTGCCCTGATAGAAGTACAAATGCATTTGATGATACAATCACAAATGGAAATCTGGAAATGTAAAATGAAAACTTTAAAGGAACACCATTGGCATCTCTATGTTTTATTTTATCAATAATCTGAGAAATTTTTTTCTTAAGCTGATGCAGGGCTGGAGGCAAAGATTAACAAATATTCTTTTGTTAGCAAATAATCCTATTAATTTTTTTAATGTGGTTGGAGTGTATATCCAAAAGAAAGCACATATTATCTGCCAAGTAAATTTTTAAGGGATTGTGAGTTTATGCCCATCTGAGATCACAACTGTTTTCAAAACTCAAAATCTCAATTTAAAATCTTAAATCAGAAATCAATATCAGAATTCAAAACTGAATTCAAAATTGAAAATGAGATCGAGAATGGAGAATCAACCCAGATAATTAGAACAATCATCGAGCACAGAGTTAATAAATATTCAACACTTAGTAATAAGGAACTTGAATATAAATGCAGAGGAACTAGATAAACCAAGGTTTTAGAACAATCAAACAAGAAAATTAGAAGCGACTTTACAACCCGCAAAGCTGGGCAAAACAGGGAACTTGAACACAGGAAACAACTGTAAACAAAGCTTACAAAGCAGAGGAGCTTTACAACCCAAGCAGCAGCTTAAACAAAAAAATGGAGATATAAAGCTAGTTATAATGATGTAAACAAAGGTCATACCTTTGTCTAAGTCATACCTTTGCCAAACAGCTGCTTAAACACAAAATGGAAATATATGGCTTACAAAGCACTTGAACAAAGCACTTGAACAAAGCACTTGAACACAAAATACATATGTTCTTGGAATCTATAAAATTTTTGATGAATGTCCACAGTCTTGTGAATGACATATCCTAGAATGAAGATTGCATATTGGAAAGGATTTCTTAATGAGATGGTGTTGAAATGAACTAAGGCATGTTATGATAGGATTGAATATGATGTTCTAACTTCTAAGCATTTCAGCAACAGTGAAACAGTTTTAGAACCATCTCACGAATAATTACAGAATTGTGGATTTTAAACTAAAACAATTGATGTCGTGTAGTTGGAAAAAGTACACAAAAATAAAACATTGAGATACTAAAAATAATTGTTGAAAGTGCAAGTGTAATAAAAGGGAAATGCTATGTGCAAACATTGTAAATTAGCAAAGCGTGTCGAAAAAAATCATTGCAATCCAATATTTGATAAAATCATTGTGATACAAAATTAAAACTATCAAATTTGTCGCACAACATAACTATAGTTTTAGTAGAAATCTCACAATGATCACAAAATAGAGAACAAAATACATTTTCTTTTAGCGGGAACGGGGAACAAAGCGGGAAATGGGAATGGAGAATGTAAACTTTAAAGCGGGAATGGAGAATGTGAAGGTGTCGAGCTCATGCCTTTGTCGTTGAGAAGTGAGGCACAAGATAAAAAACAAATGTGAAGTGAGAAGAGGATTCTGCCATGAGCTTGCCAGGAGCTGTCGGAAGAAGGAAAATCCCCGTTGATGGAGGAGGAGCTCTGTCGATGGAAGAGGAACTCTATCGCGCTGTGGAGAAGAGTTTAGGCTGGTCTCTATGGAGAGGATGTAGGGTTATACACGGGTCCATACGATGAGTGGCAGTCGATGCAAGATGCGACGACGGGAGGTGAGGGTAGCATGTGGGGAGGAGAAAGCAGGCCTGACAGGAATCCCTTTCGGCGGGAGAGTAGGAAAGTCATGTGTTGGCAGTAGAGCAGGAAAGCCATGAGCTGGCAGGAATTGGTTTCGGCGAGTGAGAGTTGCGTGCTGGCAGCGGGAGAGGATTATATGAGGGGTAGTATATATATAATATAATAGATAAGATTATAAGAATAAATGACTATAAAGACCCAAACAAATGAAAACGAAAAGGGTAGTACGAGGGGTAGTATAGTATTAAAATGTTACAACAAACTCCTTTATGGGTTTGCTTATATATTAAAGATATATTATTTTAATACATATATATATATATATATATATATATATATATATATATATATATATATATATATATATATATATATATATATATATATATATATATATATATATATATATATATATATATATAGAACAAGGTTTTTAAAAGAAATCAAAGTGCCACACAACTAGGATGATCATTAAAGTGATCTAACGACTGAAATTGATTGAAAAATTAATACAACGGCCCGTCTTGATGGTATCATTGAGACAGACAGATATACCGTTGAACATTTTCTCGACTTTCTCCACGGTATAGCCGAGACTTTCTCAACAAAACCCCACAGTATAGCTGAGACTTTCTCAATTAAACTCTACAGCCCTGCTATGCATAAATTTTCATCAAAAATGATATAAAATAGATGAAATTGAGTCAAGTGACTTTATCTACCTAACACCTATCAACTAACTGAGCTAAGTTATCAGAACAAGGTTCTAGCAATTTACAAAATAAATGCAAATAACTTGAATGATGAAACATAATAACTTGAATGTTAGAAAAAAGATAATCTATTTTATGTTAAACATTCCTAACACAATCTTGATTTAAAATTGAACTTTGCCTCATTCAATGGCTTAGTAAAGATATTTGCAACTTGTTTGTCAGTGGGGACAAATTCAAGATAGATATCCTTATTCTCAACATGTTCTCTAATAAAATGATATTTTATTTCTATGTACTTAGTCCTACTATGTGATACAGAGTTCTTAGTAATAGAAATAACACTAGATGAGTGAAAAAACATGGGAGTGTTACTTACATGGAGGTTGTACTACTGTAGCTGAATCCACACAAGTTGTGCGCAACAACTTCCTGCTCAAATATACTCTGACTCAGCTGTGGATATAGTCACATTGGTCTGCTTCTTGCTGCTCCAAGATACCAATCTTCTTTCTATGAATTAACAAGTTACACTTGTACTCTTTCTGTCTTCTTTGCAACCTACAAAGTCTGCATCTGAATACCTAATTAGTTCAAATTCATTGTTCCTAGGGTACCACAGGCCAAGATGTTGGCTGCCCTTAAAGTATCTCAAAATTCTCTTTACAACTAAGTAGTGAGATTCCTTAGGGCATGTCTGGCACTTAGCACAAACACATGTTGCATACATGATATAATGTTTACTTGCAGTCAAATATAATAGAGATCCAATGATACACCTATACATGGATTAATCAAAAGGTTTCCCTTTTTCATCCTTGTCCAGCGATATATTTGATCCAATAGGAGTTTTCATGGTGAAAGTCGTTTCCATCCCAAATTTCCTAATTAGTTTTCTAGTATACTTGGTCTGAGAGATGAAAATTCCCTTATCGAACTATTATACTTTGAGACCTAAAAAGTACTGTAGCTCTCCCATACTGCTCATTTCAAGCTCCCCTGTATGAGTTTGGAAAACCTCTTGCAAAGGTTGTCGTCATTAGACCTAAATATTATGTCATCAACATAAATTTGGACTAATAGACTCTTGTCCTTTGTTTCCCTTAGGAACAATTTGCTATCTATCTTTCCTCTTAAGAACTTGTTCTTAATGAGAAAGTTAGATAAGGTTTCATACCAAGCCCTAGGGGCTTACTTAACTCACACAAATCTTTTCTAAGAAAATAAACATGAGAGGTTAGGGTTGGATGCATAAGACCTGAGGGTTACTCTACATATACATCCTCCTTCAGATTTCTATTGAGGAATCCTGATGTTACATCCATGTAATAGTCCATGAATCCTTTGAAGGCAACACAGGTGAGGAACATCCTTATTATCTTTAGCCTTGAAATTGGAGAAAATGTTTGCTCAAAGTCTATGCCCAACTTTTGCCTGTAACCCGTAGCTACTAATCTGTCTTTGTTCTTAATTACTACATCATTCTCATCTGTAACGCCCCGAAACTCAAAGGAGCGACGGGGGACGTTTTGGGCCAGTTTTGGGTTCTGGCTGCAGGCACACGGCCTGGGACACGGGCGTGTCCCAGGGCGTGTCAAGCCTGTGTCGACACTGAGACGGGAAGTCGACACTTTGGTCTCGACATTGTGTCGAGACTGGGCACACGGCCTGCGACACGGGCGTGTCGCAGGGCGTGTTGACCCGTGTCGACACTTAGCCGTGAAGTCGACATTCTGCGTTCGACGAAGTGTCGAGACATGGCACACGGCCTGCAACACGGGCGTGTCGCAGGGAGTGTCGACCCGTGTCGACACTCATCCCGGGAAGTCGACACTTTGGTCTCGACATTGTGTCGAGACAAGGCACACGGCCTAGGACACGGGCGTGTCCAAGGCCGTGTCAGTAGGTCGACGATCTTCGCTCGACGAAGTGTCGAGTGTCGAGACCGTGTACACGGCCTGGGGTCCAGGCGTGTTGAGGTGACACGGGTAAGGACACGGGCGTGTCCTAGAACCCGTGCAGTGCTCGGGTTGATTTCGGGGAAAAATGATAGGGGTACACGGCCGGCCACACGGCCGTGTCACATGGTACACGGGCGTGTCAGCTCGAACACGGGCGTGTTCGATACCCGTGTGAGGTTCCAGGCGAGCCGATTTTGACGGCAAATGAGGCACACGGCCCTGGACACGGGCGTGTGCCAAGCCGTGTTCGGTCCAGATTGGGCATTTCAGTCCCGAATCAAAGCCGTTCGTTTCCTTCTTTTGAGATCCAACGGCTGGGGGTTGTTCCTGAAGGGATATACCCGAGATTGGACTTAGAAACCCTCACTTTTCTTAAGTGTTACCTTTCTAAAACCTTAGAGAGAGAGGAGAGCCAAGGAAGGAAGAAGGAGCTAGATCCCGCCATTGGAGGAGCTTCGAAGCTCCAAATCACGAGCCGACTCCGGATCTACAGAGGCAAAGCTAGTGCGGTGCTTTTCATCCAATTACTTTTCAATGGCGCCAAAGAGGAACGCTAGGGTAACGATCCTCATCTTGAGCATGAGTAGCTCTCTTTCTTTGCATAGGAAGCTCGCTCTCGCGAGTTTGCGGAGAGTTGGAGGCGTTCCCTCGGGTAGATATGTGAAGTCACCGTTGTTTAGAGTCCGTAAGCGAGAACGGACATAAGCATGATGTGTGAAGCCTACCCGAACATGTTGGTCTGGATCGGTGATGTTGCATTTCATAATGCCGGAGAAGACTCCGTGCTATTGGTTGTTTTTCGGGTTTTCTACGCGGTAGATTGCAGCAGGGAGCCTTGGGGACTAACCCAAAGGTGCACCCGGAAAACTGGGCGGATACGAGATCTTGCCAACTTGGTGGCCTGAGAGCCAACTTGAACATAACCGGGTTATGTGACTTGTGATGAAAATGGGACTCGGTGGAAGTTTGGCCCGCGCATATGGCTTAAATTGTCGTTGCGATGTGAGCACGGGTTAGATGGAACCGTACCCATTCTATGTCGTTCGGTTAAAGAGACCTAAAGGCACGTGGCACTTGCCGTTGGCATAGATTAGGGTCTTCGGCGGTCAATGGCTTAAATTGTTGTGACCCAGGCCAAGAAGACAAATTGCTCATAGGTTTGGCCGTCTTAATGGCGGTGGTGAGTCCGGATTGTCTATGACTTTAATTGACGTGACATCGACCGGTTCACCAAGAATGTGCCCTTAGAGCACGGGGCGTGTGGCCGTGCGAGCCAACGTCTGTGATGGAATGGCTATATATATATTGCTCGCTTATGCTAATGAAATGCAGGGAGGAGCATCGCCGCCCCGAGTTGGGGGCGGGATCGTTATAATTTGGTCAGCATTGCTGATCGTTGCCTTGTTTTGCCACCGTGCGGTGGTTTGTTGCTTGCAGGTGCTGCTGGACCAAGCGGTCAATAGCGGGCTAAAGCCCTTTTTGCGAAGCCGGCCCTCGAAGGCCCAAATGGAAGTGTTTACTATTTTATTCATATATGACCGGCCTGCGTGCCGTGGTTTGTAAATCATGTAATTTCAAGTGAAACATTTTGTAAGGCCTTAAGGCTTATTGGTATTTGTATACATTCCTATTTTGGTTAGCGGACATTCATGCTTTAATGCCGGGTTCTTTGTTACAATTTTTATAAACTGCGTCCGATAGAATGCTCTGTGTAGGACGTTGAGATTGGTTGGATGGTTTCCATAAGTAACCACCCGGTCTGTCTGTGGCATACGGCGTCGGGCCCCGGCCGGACCTACTGCTATATGCTATGTGACGGATAGGGGGTGTTACAATTTGGTATCAGACTACTGGTTTTGGTCGGGCTTCAAGTGAATTCGTGGGCGAATTCTTTTAAGGGGTGGTGAGCACATTGTGTGCGTCATCGTTATAACAGTAAAAGAACCCATGAATGTCCACTTAGGAATGAAAATACATGTGTTTGAGGAACCTGCGTGTTCCTATAATTGTTGTTTGCAATTTATTTGGTCGCTTAACGGTGTTTTGTACCACTATAGGTGACCAGAAGTGGTGTTGGGCCGTCAGAACGCCGAGTTTCTGAGGCTAGTAGTGCACCGGATGTTGCTCCTGCAACACCTCTGTCAGCTGAGAATATTCGATTGGTGGCTGAAGCGGTGTTGGCCGTGATAAATGCGCAGCCTGCAAGGCAAACGCAGCAGCCCGCTCCTGTGATGGAGCAAGAACCTCTTCAGGAGGCCGAGCCGAGGAGAGTGGAGCAAGTGGTTGTGGAACCGGTGGTGCCAAGGAGGGCAACTGAGAGGCAGCTTAAGCATGTAATGAGCTTTAACCCTCCGTTATTCTCGTGGTTGGGAGCCCCATCTCAGGCTGAAGACTGGCTCTCCAGGGTGAAGAGAGTCATGACAGCAACGAAGACGGAGGAGTGGCAAATGACCACCATCGATACGTTCCTTTTGGACGGTGAAGCGAGAATGTGGTGGGAAGGATTGGAGCTGCATCATTTGAGAGGTAGACAACTTATAGACGTTCCGATGGAAGAGTTCTCGGGATTGTTCTTAGCAAGATACCTCCCTTCTACTCAGAGGATTTCGATGGAGAACGAATTTCTGAAGTTGGTTCAGGGTGAGAAGAGCGTGGATGAATATCTACATGAGTTCACTCGTTTAAGTCGATATGCTAGCTCCACCATCATGGATGAGAAGCGCAAAACTAATCGCTTCTACGAAGGCTTGAGAGATGAGTTGAGATTACTACTCTCGGGGCCGATGATGCAGAGTTTCTTAACCTTGGTCAATACTGCCCGGTCCTTGGAGAAGGACATGAAGAATGTCCAAGCAAAGAAAAGCTTGGGTGAGAAGAAATCTGAATTTAAAGTGCCGACTACTTCAAAGTCCGGCTATCAGAGGGCTTTCAAGAAGCATAGGACTTCGGGTCCAGCTCCTTCTGGTGCTTCTGGGGCGACTACGAGTCGGACCCCGGGCGCGTGTTTTACTTGTGGAAAGACGGGGCACTTTGCCCGTGACTATTGGAGTGGACGTCCTAAGTCCGAGAGGAAGCCGGGAGCTACTTATGAAGAGAAGGGAAAGGCGGTGGAGTCGACCGCATCCCATTATGCTCCGGCCCAACCAAGGGTCTACAATCTTGGCCAACAGGAGGCCATCAAACAGGCTGATGTGGTGACAGGTACGGTTTAATTTATAGCAAGTTGATTTCTTTAAATACTTGTTATGCACATGTTACCTTACCACTGCTTGTTTAGGATTTGTATTGATTTGTGAAAATCCGGCACGAGCACTCTTCGATACGGGAGCTTCACACTCCTTCTTGTCCGAAGGATTTATATCACGCATCGGAGTCCCTTCTTCGATGGCGAAGGATAAGTTGGATGTGTTGTTGCCCAATGGGTATTCGATGCGAGCGGATCGGATCTGCGATGTTAATATTCGTATTGGGGAGCAGGAGTTCGACCTGCGGGCGTCTTTACTTCCGTTGGTGGAGTTCGATGTCATATTTGACATGGACTGGCTCTCGGAGCAGCAGGCCCATATAGATTGTGGTAGCAAGGAAGTCAAGCTGGGAGCAAGTCGTGAAATGACTTTTACGGGCTTAAAGGGGTTGAACAAGAAGTTGATGTCTGCTCTTCAGGTGGTGAAGGCGGTTCGTGCCGGTGCAGAACTGTTCTTTACACTAGTGGCGGTTGCAAAGCCGAAGCCCGCGTTGGATTGTATTTCAGTGGTATCGGAATACCCTGATGTGTTCCCCGCAGATCTTCCTGGAGCCCCGCCTCAGCGGGAGATAGATTTTACGATTGAGCTAGTGCCAGGTGCAAAGCCTGTGTCACGATCTCCGTATCGGCTAGCGCCTAAGGAAATGGCGGAGCTGAAAGTTCAACTGCAAGAGTTGTTGGAGCAAGGGTATGTGCGCCCGAGTTCTTTGCCTTGGAGCGCACCGGTCCTCTTTGTTAAGAAGAAGAACGGAAGCTTGAGGCTATGTATTGATTATCGGGAGCTCAACAAGCTGACTGAGAAGAACAAGTACCCGATCCCCCGGATTGATGATCTTTTTGATCAGTTAGTTGGGTCGACGGTGTACTCGAAGTTAGATCTCAAGGCTGGGTACTATCAGCTGCGCATAAGGGAGAGTGATATCCCGAAGACAGCTTTTAGTACGAGATACAGGCATTATGAGTTTACGGTCATGCCGTTTGGGCTGACTAATGTGCCGTCAGTGTTCATGGATTTGATGAACAGGACGTTCAGGGAGTACTTGGACCATTTTGTGATCGTCTTCATTGACGATATTTTGGTGTACTCGCAAAGTGAGGAAGATCACTTCAAGCATCTTCATTTGGTGTTGGAGACGCTAAGGAGAAATCAGTTGTATGCCAAGTTCTCGAAGTGCGAGTTTTGGCTATCCTCAGTGGCGTTCCTCGGTCATATAGTAAGTGGAGAGGGTATTGCTGTGGATCCGGCGAAGATTATTGCGATACGGGAGTGGCCTGAGCTTGCTACTGTAGCGGAGTTCGGAGTTTTCTGGGGCTTGCCGGCTATTATAGGCGCTTCGTAGAGAACTTCTCGCGGATAGCGTTACCTCTCACTACTCTGACGAGGAAGGAGCATAAGTTCGTTTGGACGCCGGAGTGCGCGCGAGCTTTTGAGGAGTTGAAGTGTCGGTTGACCACGGTGCCTGTGCTGAGTTCGCCATGTCAGACCGAAGGCTATGAGATTTATAGCGATGCTTCGGGCAGCGGTTTGGGTTGCGTGCTACTGCAACACGGAAGTGTAATAGCTTATGGCTCGAGACAGCTAAAAGTGCACGAGAGGAACTATCCGGTCCATGACTTGGAATTAGCGGCCGTGATTTTTGCCTTGAAGCTGTGGAGACACTACTTGTACGGTGTGAAGATTGATATCTACACCGATCACAAGAGCCTGAAGTATCTTATTGATCAGAAGGATCTGAATGTGCGGCAGCGTAGATGGATGGAGTTCCTGGGGGACTATACATTCAAGATCCATTACGTGCCCGGTAAAGGGAATGCAGTTGCGGACGCACTGAGTCGCCGAGCCCCAGCTCAAGACAATTGGCTATCGGTGCATGATGAGCGGTTGGTACGAGAGTTGGAGGCGTTGGAGATGGTTTGTGTGGACAGGCAATCAAGTGCTGAAGCAGTTCTGAATTGGACTGAAGTCCAATATGACCTGGCTGATCGTATTCGGCAGGCTTTGGATATGGATGCTCGTATGAAGCAGTTCATGGTAGAGGCTTTGGATGGGTCAAATTCCCAATTCGTCGTGGAGGACGGATTGCTTTGGAAAGATGGTCGTCTGTGCGTCCCAAGTGTGGGTCATTTGTGGGTGGAGTTGTTGTACGAGGCACACAATACCAAGTACTCGATTCACCCGGGGAGCACGAAGATGTACCGTGATGTGAAGAAACTATTTTGGTGGCCGGGTTTGAAAAAGGATGTCGCGCTCTACGTAGCGAAGTGCCAAACTTGCGCCTTGGTAAAGGCAGAGTGCCAAAAGCCGGGAGGATTTCTTAAGTCCATGCCTTTTCCGGAGTGGAAATTTGACGACATCTCTATGGACTTTGTGCACGGTTTGCCAAGGTCGCAGAAGTGGAACGACGCCATTTGGGTGGTTGTTGATCGATTAACGAAGGTGTCGCATTTTATTCCGCATAGGAAGGATGATCCGGTGGAGAAGTTAGCAAAGCTTTATGTGGATAACATAGTACGGCTTCATGGTGTGCCCCGCAGCATCGTGAGTGACCGAGATGGGCGGTTCACGTCCAATGATTGGAGGCTAGTGCAGCAAATGTTGGGAACAAAGTTGAAATTCAGCACAGTCATCCATCCGCAAACGGATGGGCAGACCGAGAGGGTCAATAGAACTATGGAAGACATGCTCCGCATGTGTGTCTTGGACTTCAGAAAGCAAGGGGAAGACCACCTTTATTTGGTGGAGTTCGCATACAACAATAGCTACCAAGCGAGTATTTAGATGGCGCCTTTCGAGGCCCTATATGGTATAAAATATCGCACGCCGTTGTCTTGGTTAGAAACGGGTGAGTCAAAGTTGTATAAGCGATCGGAAGTGGAGGATGCTACTTCTTTGGTGAGAACCATTCGGGAGAGGTTGCTTATCGCTCAGGACCGGCAAGCAAAGTACTATAATGCCAAGCACAGGAACGTGGAGTTCGTTGTGGGCGATTATGTATACTTAAAGATCAAGCCGTTCAAGGGTGTCTCGTGGGTGAGGCGATTGAAAAAGCTAAGCCCGAGGTACCTTGGACCGTTTGAGCTTCTGGAGCAAGTTGGTGAAGCGGCCTATCAGTTGAAACTCTCAGTGGAGCTTAGTGGTTTACACGATGTATTCCATATTTCGGTGCTTCGGAAGGCGGTGCAGGAGCCTACGCAAGTGATCGCGGTTGATCAAGTGCCGGTGGATAGTGGGCTGACGACAAAGGTCAAGCCTGTGCGGATTGAGGACTCGGAGGTCAAGCGGCTACGCAATAAAGAGATCAGGATGGTCAAGGTCCGGTGGGACAATTGCGGTCGTGAGGAGCTCTCTTGGGAGCGAGAGCAGACTATGCTTGACGAGTATCCGGAGTTGTTCCGCTCAGGTACAAATTTTGGTTTTGTACATGTCTTTCCTTTATGTAATTTCGAGGACGAAATTCATTTAAGAGGGGGAGAGTTGTAACGCCCCGAAACTCAAAGGAGCGACGGGGGACGTTTTGGGCCAGTTTTGGGTTCTGGCTGCAGGCACACGGCCTGGGACATGGGCGTGTCCCAGGGCGTGTCAAGCCTGTATCGACACTGAGACGGGAAGTCGACACTTTGGTCTCGACATTGTGTCGAGACAGGGCACACGGCCTGCGACACGGGCGTGTCGCAGGGCGTGTCGACCCGTGTCGACACTTAGCCGCGAAGTCGACATTCTGCGTTCGACGAAGTGTCGAGACATGGCACACGGCCTGCGACACGGGCGTGTCACAGGGCGTGTCGACCCGTGTCGACACTCGTCCCGGGAAGTTGACACTTTGGTCTCGACATTGTGTCGAGACAAGGCACACGGCCTAGGACACGGGCGTGTCCAAGGCCGTGTCAGTAGGTCGACGATCTTCGCTCGACGAAGTGTCGAGTGTCGAGACCGTGTACACGGCCTGGGGTCCAGGCATGTTGAGGTGACACGGGTAAGGACACGGGCGTGTCCTAGAACCCGTACAGTGCTCGGGTTGATTTCGGGGAAAAATGATAGGGGTACACGGCCGGCCACACGGCCGTGTCACATGGTAAACGGGCGTGTCAGCTCGAACACGGGCATGTTCGATACCCGTGTGAGGTTCCAGGCGAGCCGATTTTGACGGCGAATGAGGCACACGGCCCTTGACACGGGCGTGTGCCAGGCCGTGTTCGGTCCAGATTGGGCATTTCAGTCCCGAATCAAAGCCGTTCGTTTCCTTCTTTTGAGATCCAACGGCTGGGGGTTGTTCCTGAAGGGATATACCCGGGATTGGACTTAGAAACCCTCACTTTTCTTAAGTGTTATCTTTCTAAAACCTTAGAGAGAGAGGAGAGCCAAGGAAGGAAGAAGGAGCTAGATCCCGCCATTGGAGGAGCTTCGAAGCTCCAAATCGCGAGCCGACTCCAGATCCACGGTGGCAAAGCTAGTGCGGTGCTTTTCATCCGATTACTTTTCAATGGCACCAAAGAGGAACGCTAGGGTAACGATCCTCATCTTGAGCATGAGTAGCTCTCTTTCTTTGCATAGGAAGCCCGTTCTCGCGAGTTTGCGGAGAGTTGGAGGCGTTCCTTTGGGTAGATATGTGAAGTCCCCGTTGTTTAGAGTCCATAAGCGAGAACGGACATAGGCATGATGTGTGATGCCTACCCGAATATGTTGGTCTGGATCGGTGATGTTGCATTGCATAATGTCGGAGAAGACTCCGTGCTATTGGTTGTTTTTCGGGTTTTCGACGCGGTAGATTGCAGCAGGGAGCCTTGGGGACTAACCCAAAGGTGCACCCGGAAAACTGGGCGGATATGAGATCTTGCCAACTTGGTGGCCTGAGAGCCAACTTGAACATAACCGGGTTATGTGACTTGTGATGGAAATGGGACTCGGTGGAAGTTTGACCCGCGCATATGGCTTAAATTGTCGTTGCGATGTGAGCACGGGTTAGATGGAACCGTACCCGTTCTATGTCGTTCGGTTAAAGAGACCTAAAGGCACGTGGCACTTGCCGTTGGCATTGATTAGGGTCTTCGGCGGTCAATGGCTTAAATTGTCGTGACCCAGGCCAAGAAGACAAATTGCTCATAGGTTTGGCCGTCTTAATGGCGGTGGTGAGTCCGGAATGTCTATGGCTTTAATTGACGTGACATCGACCGGTTCACCAAGAATGTGCCCTGAGAGCACGGGGCGTGTGGCCGTGCGAGCCAACGTCTGTGATGGAATGGCTATATATATATTGCTCGCTTATGCTAATGAAATGAAGGGAAGGAGCATCGCCGCCCCGAGTTGGGGGCGGGATCGTTATAATTTGGTCAGCATTGCCGACCATTGCCTTGTTTTGCCACCGTGCGGTGGTTTGTTGCTTGCAGGTGCTGCTGGACCAAGCGGTCAACAGCGGGCTAAAGCCCTTTTTGCGAAGCCAGCCCTCGAAGGCCCAAATGGAAGTGTTTACTGTTTTATTCATGTATGACCGGCCTGCGTGCCGTGGTTTGTAAATCATGTAATATCAAGTGAAATATTTTGTAAGGCCTTAAGGCTTATTGGTATTTGTATACATTCCTATTTTTGTTAGTGGACATTCATGCTTTAATGCCGGGTTCTTTGTTACAACTTTTTTAAACTGCTTCCGCTAGAATGCTCTGTGTAGGACGTTGAGGTTGGTTGGATGGTTTCCATAAGTAACCACCCGGTCTGTCTGTGGCATACGGCGTCGTGCCCCGGCCGGACCTACTGCTATATGCTATGTGACGGATAGGGGGTGTTACATCATCCATCTTGTTTCTGAAGATCCACTTGGTGCCAATGATGTTGTGTCCATGTGGTCATAGCACCAACTTCCAGACAATACATATTTTGAGCTGGTGTAGTTCTTCTTGCATTGCACTGATCCAGAAGGGGTCCTTGTTGGCTTCCTCAAATTTCTTTGACTCCACCTGAGACAAGAATCTTAGAAAGAGGGCTTCTTTGTAAATTCTGCTTCTGGTGGTGACGCCTTGACCAACATCTCAAATTAGGAGAGTGTTGGGTTGATCTCTCATATATCTAGTTGTAGCAGGAAATCAGTTAGCATCAGGCTAACATGATGGAATGTCTCCAGCTATCAATTCTTCTTTAATAGCTTCCTGAATACCATCAGCTAGCTGAATCTCTTCACTAAGCACTTAAATTTGAGAAGAATTTCTTCTTGAGCTTGACTTGTCTTGAATAAACATATCTTTTATATTAAGCTTAGAACCTGCATTGTTAGTAACACTAGACCTTCCCTTGTAGAGCCACCAGACTCATCAAAAATAATACGCATAGTTATTCTACAATATGGGTTTTACTATTGAATAATCTATATACTCTACTTTAGGATCTATATCCAACAAGTATTTCCACACAACATTTCTCAGCAAATTTAGTTGATAGAGTTTTTTCATTATTTAAAATATAGCATTAGAAATCAAAGATTCTAAAATATAATATGGTTGTTTTTTTCCTTTTAATGGTTCAGAGGGAGTTTTACTATGGACTATGTTGATAAAAGCGCTATTCAGAACATGGCATGCAATATTTATTACCTCAACCCAAAAATATTCTGGTAGTGAGGAATCACTATACAGGGTTCTATCAGCCTTTATCAAGGTCCTATTCTTTCTTTTAGCCACCCTATTTTGTTGTGGAGTTTTGGGAGATTTTTGGGTGATACCAAGTTCTTGACAGAACCTTGACATGCCTCAAAAATGAAATTTTGCACCATGATCACTTCTTAGTTTGACCACAAAACATTCCATCTCATTTTGTATTGCCTTAAAAAATGTATTGAAGACAACCAAGGTATCTGACTTCATCTTAAGGAAGAATACCCATGTATACCTAGAGTAATCATCAACAATCACAATGGTATACAACTTTCCTCCTAAACTCTGAATAGGCATAAGACCAAATATATTCATATACAATAGATAGAGACATCTCTTAGAGTCTTTGGGACCTAAGATCATAAAGGTGGCCCTTGTTTGCTTGCCCATCTGGCATGCATGATAGGGACCTTCTTTAACACTTTTTGATTTAGTAGAATCCCTAACTAAATTCTCAGAAAACAACTTGTTAATTATCTTATAATTAATGTGAGCATGTCACTTGTGCCATTGAACATAAATAGACTCTCTCTCATTAGCTACTAGACAAACATGAGTAGAAGAATTATTACAAATGAAATTAAAACAATTTACATTTCCATTCCTTGTGCATGAGAGAATAGTCTCTAAGTCATTTGACTTTTTAATCAGACACTTATCATTGTGGAATTCAATGATATAACCTAAGTCATATAGTTGACTTATGCTTACAAGATTGTGTTGCAACCCTTCAACATAAGCCACCCTTCTGATAGAGATTATGCCATTGGAGATCATACCATAACCCTTGCTGACTGATCGTACGTTTTGTAGTCAAAACTATTACGGTATTTTCAGGTTTTCAATGCACAAATCAAGCCTTGTAAGTTTATATGTTGACCTCCTTTTGTATATATTATCGCCAGTAATGAGTTTTCTTCTTTTTGCAGGTTTTCATAGCTTTCAGCCAATTTTGTTGTTACACACCCCCGGGTCACGCCCTATCCGGGCGTGTAATCCAGATGGAATGAAGCTATCGGTCCGAATTTAGGTTCCAGGAAAATTCGGTTTACACGCCCTCGGTCACAACCGTGTACAACCGAGACGGGCGTGTCTCTGAGGTGTGTCCCGCCAAGTCCCGAGAAATTACTACAGCGCGACTTTTCTACTCTCCAAAGTCACATCGAGTCTGACACTCCCCTCGTACACGAGCGTGTCAGAGAGGCATGTAACCCACCTACCGTGCCAGTCACTTCCGAACTCCAATTTCAGCCAGCCAAAGTCAAACAAATATTACACGGCCCAGGTACATGCCCGACCCGGGCATGTAAGGGGGCGTGACTGACCCAAATAAATTCTATAAATTCAAGGGCTCCCCCTTGTGTCGAGAAGCAGTTTTTGGTGGGAGAGGGGAGGTTCTGCCCTTTTATTTCTTGGAGTTTTTCATGTTCTTCCTCTCTCTCTTTCTCATTTTAAGCTTTCCTTAATTCTGGTTTAGTGTACCCCTTTTGTAATAGCTCTTGTAATTTATTTCGTAGCTTAATGTTAATGCTAGCCTATTGTAACGCCCCAACTTTTTTATTACGTACGCATGATGGGCGTTACATTGGCTTTGATTGTAGTTGAGCATGGTTTTTCCCGCGGGCATGCGAGTGGCTGTTTTGGTTGCCGAGTTGCACGATTCCCCAGCAAACCGTAGTCCAAATAAGGGACTCGGTGAGGCCTCTTAGGGAATGCCTACACGTTTTCGCGCCCGGGGAATGTTGCTCAAAAATCAGTTGTTGGTTCAGGAAACAAAAAAGGGTAAAAAGTACTTAAGGCAAAAATGGTCTAGGAAGTCCCAGGAACATTTTTCACAAAAGGGGAAAATGGTCGTTTTTGTGCTAGACACGCCCCCTGTCACGGGCGTGACCCAGGCCATGACCTGGGCGTGACCTCCTTGACTCGACGATTTTTCTTGCGTCGAGTTAAGCTCGATGAATGGGGTACACGCCCCCTGACACGGGCGTGTCACGGACCGTGTCCCGCTTCGTCGAGTGTCGAGTGTCGATCGTCGAGTATCGAGCGTCGAGATCAAGTGTCGAGTCGTCGAGAGAGGGGACACGGCCTGTGACACGGGCGTGTCACAGGGCGTGTCAGGCTGGGTCGAGTGTCGACACTTTTCTGTCGACGAGGTGTCGAGACACGGGTTACACGCCCTAGGTCACGGGCGTGACCGACCAGTCACGGGCGTGACCGACCCGTCACGGGCGTGTACCCCGGCCGTGTACCGTCTGGATAAACATGGAATTGCCGCCTTTCGGCGCCGCTTATGGTACACGCCCTGTGTCACGGGCGTGACACAGGGCGTGACCGGCCCGAAAATCGACTTTTTCCAGTTTTTTTGTGCCGTTCATTTCCTTGATCCTGCATCGAACGGTTCAGCTCTGTTCTGGATAACATAAGTCCGAAACAGAGATTGTCTTTCCCCATTTGCATCTTCTTCTTCTTCATCTTCTTCTTCTTCATTCTCCAAGAGAAAGCAAGGGAGCAAGGGAGCAAGCAAGGCAAGGGAAGAAAAAGCAGCCGTCGCGGCATCGCCTCGATTCAGGCAAACGGTGTCCTCCACCCTTGCCAATCGTCGTACATGATTCAATTCTCTATTTTTTTCTAGCTCTTCCTTATTAACCTTAGTGTTGCTCTTTCAATTCAATTGCTAACCTTTAATTGTTCTTCTTGAATTTCTCTTTCATTTCCCTATTATGCAATTCCCTAGTGTGTTCTTCTTGATGCAAATGATACACTTAATTTGACTCATATAGCAAATTCCTTATGCTACATGCTAAAATTCCCATGTTTAGATTTGTGCTTCATGGAGTTAACAACTTTCCCTATGCTAAAGGCAAATTACCTATTTCCTTATGTTAATTCTATATGACATTAGTGAAGTCCCTATGTTAAATTCCCTATGCTACATTCCCTATGTTCACTTCCTGATGTATCCATTTGCCTATGCTAACGTAATTCATGTAGTTAATTTGTTCTATACATGTACCCATCTTGAGGTGATTTTTCCTTGATCAAAACAACATATGTGGCCTATGTACTCATGTTAATTAAATCATGTAGTTCTATTTTGATACAAATCATGTGGCCTATGTTAATCAAATTATGTGGCCTATGTACTCATGTTATGTATTGCGCACACTCTACGTTGGCAATTGGGAGTCATGTGTGAGGACGATGACAGGAAACGTGTTACCTTGGGTTATGGGGTGTTTTGCGAGGCGAATTCGTGAAGCATGGCGGGAGCGTTTGTGTGAGAGTTTTGCAAGGGGTGGTGTGGTTTCAGCCTGTGGCCACCGGGTTTTGTTTTTGTGGTTAGAGAGACCACTTTGGCCCCGATTTGGGCTGGTTTTGTTTGGTGCGTTCCACTATAGGGCCGCCACCGATAAGACCCTTGTGAAATTAAACTTAACCGCCGCTTATGCTTCACTTGTCTCGTAGGTTCTTGTTCTATGAATGATGGAATAGGCATGTGTTTTGCCCTTTGGTTTCTGCGGTTTGAGCAGGACTTGAAGAACTAGCACGCACTTGGTGCGGTTGATCCTTTGGCATGACATTGTTTTTCTACATGTACGCACTTGTTTTGTGCACTCTTTTGACTTAAGCATTGCTATGGGGTCGGTAAGCCCCTTCTTGATCCATTATGAAATTTGTACTCTCTTTTGTATAGTTTGGTTGATTGCTGAGGTATTCTTTCTTGAATGCCTCAGGTGCAGGTTGTAGCCGGTTGAGCGGCTAGGTTGGTTGGAGGCGTTTCTTGGGAGCTAACCGAGCATTCAAAGCGAGGTAGTTCTTCTTTTGTTGTATAGACATATATATGCCCCAATGGGTTCGTGTCAGCTTGTTGGCGCCCATTTGGTGGATTTTCTTTTATGTAAATATGAACTACTGCTAATGTAACTCCTTTGTATGGAATGTACTTGCTTTTGGGATGGTTTTCTGGTAGGTTGCATTAGGTATTTTGAAGTTACCAAAACTATTATTGTAGCTCATGCATACATGTTTTCATCAATTAAAACGTATTTTTACATAACGTAGACAAAGAGAATTTCTTATAATAATATCACTATAGGTATAATGAGCATATCGCTCATTATAAATAAACCAAGGATTTCCGCCGTGTAACAATGTGTTTTGATACCTAAGGCCGAGGGATGCGGCCAGCAAATGAACTAATTTTCTTACATAAAACTGTTGAACTTGAATTCACAAAGTAAGCGTCAAGGGTTGCCTGAACGTGTGCAGTTATCCCCTGCACGACGTGGCATCATAACCCGTAGTTCCTCTTGCTCTGATACGATATGCTCGTTGAGGAAATGCGGGTTGTGACAGTTGTTATCAGAGCCAGGTTTGCTTGACATTTGGTCGGGCAAACTTTCCTTTTTGTTTTGTAAGTGTAAGCATCATTTCATACACACACCGAGGTGCCATCAGTATGTCTTGGCCGAAGCACGTACACTACACTCATGGCATGAACAGAAGTATACGGGGCATATTATGTAGTATGGGATGCATAATATGTGGTTGTATATGGATCCACCATAGGGGCAACATGTGAGGGTTATGTAGTATGGGATGCATCACCTCACCACATGAATGCGACTAGCACGTTTTCTTTTCTTCGTTGCATGCAATGCTATGTAGTATGGGATGCATAGCATTGGGATGCGTACGACCGCTCATGGCATGCATTAAGGCCTTTTCTAGAATGCATAGCACAGCACGCATACCATAACATTGCATGAGCACAACGTGCCAAGCTAAGATTTACATGATGACACCTGTACACACATGGTTTTGGGTCAAATCAAGTCATGCATCCATGGTTTAGGCACGAATTAGTGGTATGACGGTGAGTCATCTTTAGGTTAGGCATGCCATCATTCTCAAACTCCCAAAGCAAGTTAGCAGTTGATGTTCATATTTTTATCTGTATGGTCTGTACATAGTCGTTGTGTGTTTTGTTGGGTTTGAGATTGACAAGAGTGAACGTGTTTCTAGGATGTCGAAGCGTCCAGTGACAAGGCAAACTCCCCAATCCGAGGGTGAATCTTCGGGCGCGCAGAATAATGCACTGATAGATAGTCTTCGCCAAAGTAATGAGGCTTTGACGAGGCAGGTGCAGGAAGTGCAGTCCCAGCTTCAAGCTATGTCATCCGCTATGTCTGGGCTGGCACCAAGAGGACAAGAGACGGTGAGAGGCCCCACTAGTTCGACTCCTTCAGTGGCAGTGACACCCCCAGTTGTGGTTCCTCCTGCGATGACGTTTATCTCGCAGTTTCAACGACTTGGACCACCGACGTATGACGGAAAAGCAGACTTCGTAATCTTGGATGACTGGGTGATCACGTTAGAAGAAATGTTTGTGTATGCTGGTGTGACTGAGGACCAAAAGGTGATGCTTGCTGCCTATCAACTTAAGGGATTGGCGAAAGGTTGGTGGTTACGAGAAAAGGAAGGCCTAGGGGCGGGCTGCTCGTGGGAAGTGTTCAAAGAAATGGTACGACGCAAGTTCCTACCGGCAGTGGAAAGGGACCGCCTGATGAATGACTTTTTATACTTGAAGCAGAGGAAACTCACAGTGAGTGAGTATGAAATTGAGTTTAGCAAGCTCAGTCGGTTTGCCCCGAGCTTGGTAATGACGGAAGCTGATCGAGTCAAGCGGTTTTTGGGCGGACTCCGCAGCGACGTACAGCAGTTCGCAAGTGCTTATGGAGCGACGAGTTACACTGCTGTGGTTGAGGCTGCGTTGAAGGTGGAAGCGATCGAAACTGCAAAACAAAGAGGACAACTGATGAGGAAGGATAAGAGGAAGCTGGTGGGAGGGAAAAGCTCCCAAGACGCAGATGTAAGGAAGAGAAACAAGGAGACATGTAGCTTCTGTGGCCGAGCTGGTCACCCCTTTGAGACATGTTTCAAGCGGTTGGGGATGCAAAAGAAGGAGCAGGTGCACGCCATTCAGGGTGCGCCAACCAGAGACTTGGAGTGTGCATTTTGTGGGAGAAGAGGTCATGATGTGAGCCGCTGCTGGGCCAAAGACAAGGTATGCTTCCAGTGTGGCAGACCAGGACATCTTCGCGCAAGGTGCCCACAGGTTCAAGCTGTGTTGCAACCCGCACCACTCCAGGCTTTGCCTCCGCCTCCGCGCTTGGAGAAAGGCAAAGGGAAGTTGAATGTGGTCTCTGCAGAGGAAGCGCATACATCACCGCAGGTTATCTCAGGTTCGATTCCGTCCTCTGGTTCTCGTTTTGTGTATGCCTAGTATGTGTAGTTCTTAGCGTAGCATATATACCTTATAGGAACCTTTAAGGTCAAGAACCGTTGGGCGCGTGTTCTCTTTGATTCTGGCGCGACCCATTCATTTGTAGCGCGAACCTTTCTGGATCGATATCATTTGACACCAGAGCGAGTGGGGAATGCGTTTTTGGTGAAATTTCCTTCTGGCGCTTCTGTGGTGGCAGACTGGGGTCTTCTTGATTGTCCCATTTTGTTGGGGGATTTTATAGCAAGGGTTGATTGCAAGGTAATCGATTTGGAAGATTTCGACGTCATTCTGGGTTATGGGGTGTTTTGCGAGGCGAATTCGTGAAGCATGGCGGGAGCGTTTGTGTGAGAGTTTTGCAAGGGGTGGTGTGGTTTCAGCCTGTGGCCACCGGGTTTTGTTTTTGTGGTTAGAGAGACCACTTTGGCCCCGATTTGGGCTGGTTTTGTTTGGTGCGTTCCACTATAGGGCCGCCACCGATAAGACCCTTGTGAAATTAAACTTAACCGCCGCTTATGCTTCACTTGTCTCGTAGGTTCTTGTTCTATGAATGATGGAATAGGCATGTATTTTGCCCTTTGGTTTCTGCGGTTTGAGCAGGACTTGAAGAACTAGCACGCACTTGGTGCGGTTGATCCTTTGGCATGACATGGTTTTTCTACATGTACGCACTTGTTTTGTGCACTCTTTTGACTTAAGCATTGCTATGGGGTCGGTAAGCCCCTTCTTGATCCATTATGAAATTTGTACTCTCTTTTGTATAGTTTGGTTGATTGCTGAGGTATTCTTTCTTGAATGCCTCAGGTGCAGGTTGTAGCCGGTTGAGCGGCTAGGTTGGTTGGAGGCGTTTCTTGGGAGCTAACCGAGCATTCAAAGCGAGGTAGTTCTTCTTTTGTTGTACAGACATATATATGCCCCAATGGGTTCGTGTTAGCTTGTTGGCGCCCATTTGGTGGATTTTCTTTTATGTAAATATGAACTACTGCTAATGTAACTCCTTTGTATGGAATGTACTTGCTTTTGGGATTGTTTTCTGGTAGGTTGCATTAGGTATTTTGAAGTTACCAAAACTATTATTGTAGCTCATGCATACATGTTTTCATCAATTAAAACGTATTTTTACATAACGTAGACAAAGAGAATTTCTTATAATAATATCACTATAGGTATAATGAGCATATCGCTCATTATAAATAAACCAAGGATTTCCGCCGCGTAACAATGTGTTTTGATACCTAAGGCCGAGGGATACGGCCAGCAAATGAACTAATTTTCTTACATAAAACTGTTGAACTTGAATTCACAAAGTAAGCGTCAAGGGTTGCCTGAACGTGTGCAGTTATCCCCTGCACGACGTGGCATCATAACCCGTAGTTCCTCTTGCTCTGATACGATATGCTCGTTGAGGAAATGCGGGTTGTGACACCTAGGTTTCATTTCCATGCACTTGTAATTCTTATTTCAAAGTTGTCTCTCTTTTAGCATTAATAAAAAGTGCCCTTTTGTTTTGTTTTCTTAAATGTTCTTCTACCCATCTCTCTTCCTCCACTTCTCCATGATTAACTAATCCTACTTATACTCGATCTTTATGATCTGAGGTTCGAGTTGATTAAGTTATGATACTTTAAGTTTAGTTTTTCTTTTTTGGGTTTAGGCCTTCGAATTACTCTTGAAAAATTCATGTTTGAAGTTATATCATCGAAATATAATTTCCATCTTTGTTTTCACTCTTAGTTAGCCGAGAGGCTCATAGTTAGAAGTGAACACTCAAGAGTAAAGAGAGTTGCATGCACCCCTCGCGAGAGGCAGACGTTAAATCTCCCGGATTGGAGTGAAATCCAATAGTGGGGTTCACCGCGTAAAGCGAGCTTTAGGTCTCTGATTTCTCCGAGATTTCGGTCGGACCTTCCTAAACTCAGTTGGGCACAACTTCAAGAGAAGCGTGTTCAAGCTTTAGGAACCTCCACGGTCATGGTCCTTTACCCTATTAAGTTATGGTTTATTATCGCATTTTTTCTAATAAACTTTTGTCGAGGTGATTCTCGATCGAGTGTTTTTCTTTTTCATCATATCAACCCCTCAGTATAATCGCTTTTTGTAGCTCTTTATTTAAACTGCAAGTAGTTCTCTTCTTAGTGCAAATATTTCTTTCCTTAATTGCAATTAGTTTTCTTTTAACAAATCCTAAAAATCTTTTGATAACATAATAGTCTTCGTGTGAGTAAAATTACTCAATAGTTCCCGAATCTTAATACGACAATTGTGTCCCCTAGCTACAATTTGATAAGTACACTTGCCTAGATGGATTTCTAGTTCGGTTCTTATTTTCTTCACGATTAGTAGACACCAAGTTTTTGGCGCCGTTGCCGGGGACCTAAATTTACGTTGACATTTTGAAACCACGAATATATTACTTTTATCTCCATTCTTTTTCTCTTTTCCCCTAGTGCATGATCTGACAGAATCCGTCGAATGCACTTGATTTGGATCCGGAGATCGAATTTACCTTTCGACGTGAACAACGATCCCGCCCTCCAATTCTAACTGATTCGGTTGAGGAGTCTGTAAGGGACGTTAATTTTACAACCAAGGCTTTATATGAAAATAATGGCCAACCATCCAACCCTAACCCAAATGCGGTTGAGCAATGTACCATGTATCATTATGCTCGACCTAACTTGGAAGGGACAAAATCAAGCATAGTTCGCCCTGCTATAGTTAATAGTAATTTTGAACTAAAGACTAACATTATTCAAATGGTGCAGCAGTACGTGCAATATGATGGACTTCAAGATGGAGATCTGAATGCACACATCACTAGCTTTCTTGAAATTTATGACACCACAAAACCCCGAAAGCAGCTCTTGAGCTTTTTGAGGACATGACCATGAACTCATATCAGTGGAATGTGCCTAGATCTCACCCAAACAAACCTACAGTTATATTTGAAGTAGACAACGTCTCCCAGCGGGCCCTACAAGTAGAAATACTAAACAAAAAGATAACAGAGATGTCTGCTGCCTCTGCCCCTCAGGTATGGGAATCTGCAACTGCTGCCACCGAATAAATAGATTATGTTAACAATATGCCTAGGAATGCTTTTAATAATTTTTCTACTGCAAATTTTACTGCGCCGGGCTTTGCTTTTCCGAATAGTTATAATCCCGCTTTGCGAAAACAACCAAATTTCTTGTAGAGTAGCCCTTTTGAACGTGATGCGCCTGCCACCACAAAAAGATATTTCTGCACCAACTCCACCTCTTCAAAATTATCAAAAAAGTCCAAGCTTGGAGGAAATGTTTTCAAAATATTTGAATGTTAATGACGCGACTATAAGAAGCCTAGCCGAGTCCGTTAAAAGTCTAGAGAATCAAGTAGGACAACTAGCTAAAATTATATCTAAGCGACCCGCCGAGTCTCTTCCTACCAATACGAAGCCCAACCCGAGAGAGCAAGCAAAAGCTATAACTTTTCGGAGTGGGAAGTAAGTTTCTGGTATGGTTAGCGAAGCGCCCGAGGCAGGCTCCGCACCCATTTTGAATATTCCACCACCTACTGAAAAAGAAGTTATCACTTCGTTCTCTGCTTTATAAAAAGGCCTCGCTCCACCACCCATTTTTAAAAATGATCCAACTCCACCATAACCTTCCCAACTTAACAAACAACGTCTTGATGATCAGTATACCCGCTTCATAGAAATGTTTAAGCAAATCCACATAGATCTACCCTTCTATGAAGCGATTTCCCAGATGCCGAAGTACACGAAGTACCTAACGGACCTCTTGAGTAATAAGAAGAAGTTAGAGAACTTATCGCAAGACACGCTAAACGCCGAGTGCTCTGCTATCTTGACAAACGGTTTACCAAAGAAGATCAGTGATTCGGGTTGTTTTTCTATACCGTGTGTCTTTGGTGATCTCTTTGTCAAGCATGCATTGGCCGATTTTGGTGCAAGCATCAACATAATACCCTTCTCATTATTTAAGAAGTTAGGAATTGGTAGCCTCAACCCCATGCGTGTGAGTATCCATCTCGCTGATAGATCCGTTAAGTACCCGTTAGGAATAGTGGAGGATGTTCTAATCAAAGTCTACAAATTCATCTTCCTGGTGGATTTCATCATATTGGACATCGTGGAAGATGTCGAGGTTCCCCTGATCCTTGGCCGACCCTTCCTTGCCACCTCCCGAGCTATCATTGACATAAGCAATGGCAGGCTCTTCCTACGAGTAGGCGACGATGAAGTGAGCTTCTCTATCACCCCTTCGATGAAAAATACGCTGGATAATGACGAATCCTGTTTCTTCTTAGATACCTTAAGTGATGAATCTTCCTACAACATTTCTGAAGATGAATTTTTTGATTTTTGTTCTTCCTCAATTTTTTCTACTGAAAGTCTGCAAGAAACCGTCATGGACATTGATTCACCCACATCTAATTTTCCGTATAAGTTAAAAGTCTATGAAGATATCATTTTTGAAAAATAAAGAACTTCCAAAACTTCTTATGAAGAACCCCCTACCATAGAATTAAAAGAACTACCTGAACATCTCAAGTATGCCTTCCTAGAAAAAGATCCCAAACTGCCAGTGATAGTTTCGGCCTACCTAACTGAATTACAAAATGACAAACTCCTTCTAGTTTTACGAAAACATCGTCAAGCCATTGCCTGACAGATATCTGATATCAAGGGCATATTCCCATCTTTCTGCACCCTCAAAATCTTAATGGAAATAATAGACGTAAATCCATCCAACCTCAGCACCGTATAAATCCGAACTTGAAAGAAGTCGTAAAAGGCGAGGTTATGAAACTCTTAAACGCAGGAATTATCTATCCTATTTTAGATAGTAAGTGGGTTAGCCCTGTTCAGGTAGTGACAAAAAAGGGAGGGATAACTAATGTTGTGAATGAAAATAATGATTAAATCCCGACACGGACGATGACGGGGTGACAAATGTGTATTGATTATCATAAGTTAAATGACACCACCCACAAGGACCACTTTCCCTTATCGTTCATTGATCAAATCTTAGAGCGATTATACGACCATAACTTTTACTGTTTTCTCGATGGCCTCTTAGGGTATTTTCAAATCCCTATCTCACCCGAGGACCAGGAGAAAACTATGTTTACATGCCCTTTTGGCACCCTCACTTACCGAAGAATGCCATTTAGGTTATACAATGAGCTAGTTACATTCCAAAGATGTATGCTAGCTATCTTTGACAAGCACGTAGAAAGTATTATGGAGGTATTTATGGATTATTTCTCCGTGTTCGGCAATGCCTTCGATAGTTGCTTAAAAAACTTAGAAAAAGTCTTAGAAAGATGCGAAGAAACTAACCTCGCCCTAAATTGGGAAAAGTGACATTTTATGGTAAGGGAGAGGTTAATCTTAGGACATAAGATTTCTGCACGAGGGATTGAAGTAGATATCGCTAAGATAGAAGTAATTGAAAAGTTGCCGCCACCCATGAATGTTAAAGCTATAGGAAGTTTCCTAGGTCATGCTGGCTTTTACCACCGTTTCATAAAAGAATTCTCCAAAATCACCAAACCCCTTACTCAACTCTTAGAAAAAGGCACCCCATTTGTTTTTGAGGACCGTTGTCTATCTGCTTTTGAAACAATTAAAGATAAATTAATTAATGCACCAATTATGATAGCTCTAGTGTGAGACCTTCCCTTTGAGATAATGTGCGATGCGAGTAGTTTTGCGGTGGGAGCCGTATTAGGTCAACGAATGTCTAAAAACTTCCACCCAATTTATTTTGCGAGTAAAACACTCACATCTACACAAGAAAAATACACCACGATGGAGAAGGAGCTCCTAGCTATTGTCTTTGCCTTTGATAAATTTCGTCCTTATATTAAGCTTTAAAAAATTATAGTTTTCCCGGACCACTCGGCCCTCAAGTACTTACTTGCTAAGACGGATGCCAAGCCTTGCCTGATATGCTAGGTCTTACTCCTCCAGGAGTTTGACCTAGAAATCCGCGATAAGAGGGGGGCTGAGAATTTGGCCGCCGATCATCTCTCTAGACTAGATAATCCGTATATAGAAAATTTAGCTGAAAAAACGTTTAATGATTTCTTCCCAAATGAGAAGCTATTTTCTATTAACTCTTCTCCTTCCCCCTGGTTTGCAAACATTACCAACTATTTAGTGGCCCATGTCCTCCCAAAGGTGCTTTCCTCTCAGCAAAAGAAGAAATTCTTTTCTAAGTTGAAGAACTATTTTTGGGAGGACCCGCATCTTTTCCGAGTTTGTGCAGACTAGGTGATAAGGAGATGTGTTTTTTTTGAAGAAGGATAAGATATTCTAAAACAGTTACATGAAGGACCGACTGGTGGTCACTCTCAAGCTGCTCCCACCGCTCATAAAGTGCTTTGTGCTGGTTTTTATTGCCCTAGCCTCTTTAAAGATGCACAAACTTTTGTGAGTAGGTGTGATAATTGCCAACGATCGGGCAATATTTCCAATAAAAATGAAATGCCGCAAAATTATTTCCTCGAGTGCGAAATTTTCGAACTCCGGGAATTGATTTTGTTGTCCCCCTTCCTTCTAGCTTCGGGAACAAATACATCTTAGTCGATGTAGATTATGTTTCACGATGGGCTGAGGCCCAAGCTGTTCCTACTAACGACTCTCGAGTCGTAATTGCTTTCTTAAAAAAATTATTTTCTCGATTCGGTACACCACGAGCCATCGTTAGTGATAGGGGTTCACATTTCTATAATGTGCAGTTTTCTAAAACTGTTATAAATTATTGCATGATGCATAAGATTTCAACTTCCTACCACACCCAAACTAACGGTCAAGTTGAAGTAGTGAACATAAAGATAAAACGTGTTTTAGAAAAGATTGTTTCCACTTCTAGAAAAGATTGGTCAACCAAATTAGATGATACTCTATGGGCCTACCAAACAACGTTCAAAACTGCCATCAGATGTACGACGTATCAGTTGGTTTATGGAAAATCATGCCATTTACCCGTAGAATTAGAACACCGTACTTTTTGGGCCTTAAGATTTTTAAATTTTGATCCCACTCTGTCAGAGATTTTCGAAAATTTCAACTTAACGAAATCAACGTGTGGCGCTCTTACACATATGAAAATAACAAATTTTATAAAGAGCAGACAAAATGTTTTCACGACAAACATTTAAGGCACCCCAAAAACCTTCAAAACGTGCGACCAAGTTCTTTTGTATAATTCACGTTTATGTTTATTTCCTGGCAAACTAAAGTCACGATGGTCTGAGCCTTTTCTGTGAAGTTTTTCCGTATGGCACTGTGTTAATTTCACACTCTGATAAGAATGATTTCAAAGTGAATGGGCATTATCTTAAACTCTATTTTTCTAGTGATGACGATGTCGTTCCGAACAATGTTGAGTTTCTTCTGCATGAACTTTGACTACCATAAGACTTTTTTTATTTTTATTAAAACCTTTAAATATTATTTTGGACAATAATCTTTTGCACAATATTATTTTATTACGTCGAGCTCAAACGACATTTTAAACAAAGGGTGCTCTTGGGAGGCAACCCAAATTATTTTTCTATTTTCTTTATTTTTCACTTTTTGCCCCAGACGACTCCGACATACTGAAGCTTCTGCGATCGCTTGCTCCAATGCTGCTGAATCCATTATGAAGTCTAAAGAAGACATGTCAAGAATTTCCAAAGCGCAAGCATGGGGGAGCAGCATCACTCAATATTCACGATGCATAAATCCGGGGAAGTACCTGTTTTTCAATTCTATACTTTCATTTCTATTTTAATTTCTCTCTCCCCTTCTGCCCCTTTCTCTATTGAGGATAATGTTGATTTTAAGCTTAGGGGAGGACTTCCTCCTTACCTTATCTTTATTTTGTTTCCTTTTTTTAAAAAATCAAAATCAATTTTTTTTATATATCTTAAAAATCCAAAAAAAGAGAACATCTTAAAAATCCAAAAAATAGAAAATATTTCAAAAAAAATGTAAATATACTATTTGTTTTTTACTTTAATAGTTTAAACGAATTTTGGTATTTCAATAGTACCCCTTGATTTTTGTTTTGTTTTTCTCAATATTCCCTATAACAACTTAGCTAATTATGATCTTATAATCGTTCTTTTTAATTATGTTTCATAAGTAAAGTGTTGATCATGCCGTGTTTCTAATTCACGGTAGCATGTATTTGTGAAATGTTTTTCTAAAAACTCGCACTTTTATTATGATTTTTGTTCTTCATTTTCTTTACTTTCTCAGAAATCCTTCATCCACTATTTTCCATTTTGTTTTTGGATAATTTTTATAATGTCAACTTTTGATTAGTGTAGTCGATGTGAATGATCCAATTATCTTATTATTTCTATTTTCAGGATAACTTCATTAGTCTTCATTTATTATCTAGGATTTGCTTTTTTGAAATTTTTCGAAGCTAATGCTTTAGATAAATTCAGAAGCATGAAAATGATTTATGCCATTTTTGTTTTTGTTTGAGCCTTCTTGCCAACCTAAAATTTTTTATCCCTAGTTAGCCGCTTTTGAGCCTTTTTTCAATTTTAATTGATAACTCCACTTATCATTTTATTTTCACCAAAGCTAAATTTTTCCAACCTTTCTAATCACACTAACCTTTTGAGTTTCATTAAAATTTTTTCATGATTTTGATAGGGTTGTTTTGTGATTTATTTGGAGAACTTCTTGAAAAAGTATGCTCAAAAGAAGTGTTTACTTTTGTTTGGCCAATTTCAAAATATATTTTTTTTGGCCTTTGTTTTAAAAAAAAGAAAGAAAAATATTTCTGATGAAATTTTTGAAACTCTTTATTTTGATTTAGTGTGATTTTAAAGCCTCCTTGTTTTTCTTTGAATTCCACTCCTAATCATAATCCTAAACCAAATGTTTCGGTCCTAATAAGCCCTTTTGATTCATGCTTTGAATTTTATTTATTAGCTAAGTAAAGAAGAAAAGTAGATTAGAAATGTTTTGGATTTAAATTTAGATTTTTGTTATTTGATCGATATAGTTATAATGTGTCTCTTAGATCTAGTAAAAACTCAATGCGCTTTTTCATTTTGTTGTTTTACTTAAATTTATTTAAAGAATTTTGTTAAAGTTTTGGATTATTTATTTTCGTTAGTAAAGTTTATAAATTGTTAAAGCATGCCTAAGTAACTGCTTTAGGTTTATGTTTCACCTTCTCCCTAATTAAAATTTCGCATAGTACTTGTGCAAGCATAATTAGAACTTTTTGGATTAGTCACTTTTTATGTTAGCTAGTTTTTATATCTTTGCTTGGGGACAAGCAAAGCTTAAGCTTGGGGGAATTTGATAGTACGTTTTGTAGTCAAAACTATTAGGGTATTTTCAGGTTTTTAATGCACAAATCATGCCTTGTAAGTTTATATTTTGACCTCCTATTGTATATATTATCCCCACTAATGCGTTTTCTTCTTTTTGCAGGTTTTCACAGCTTTCAACCAATTTTCCTATTACATGCCCCCGGGTCATGCCCTATCCGGGCATGTACTTAGGGTGTGTAACCCAGATGGAATGAAGCTATCATTCTGAAGTTATGTTCCAGGAAAATTCGATTTACATGCCCTCGGTCACGCCCGTGTACAACTGACACAGGCGTGTCTCTGAGGCATGTCCCGCCAAGTCCCGAGAAGTCATTATAGTGCGACTTTTCTATGCTCCAAAGTCACGTCGAGTCTAACACACCCCTCATACACGGGCATGACAGAGAGGCGTGTAACCCACCTACCGCGCCAGTCACTTCCGGACTTCAATTTCAACCAGCCAAAGTCAAACAAATATTACACGCCCCAGGTACACGCCCGAATAGGGCGTGTAAGGGGGGGCGTAGCCGACCCGAAAAAATTCTATAAATTCAAGGGCTCCCCCTTGTGTCGAGAAGTAGTTTTTGGTGGGAGAGGTGACGTGCTGCCCTTGTATTTCTTGGAGTTTTTCACGTTCTTCCTCTCTCTTTCTCATTTTAAGCTTTCCTTAATTATGGTTTAGTGTACCCCTTTTGTAATAGCTCTTGTAATTTCTTTAGTAGCTTAATGTTAATGCTAGCCTAGGTTTCATTTCCATGCACTTATAATTATTATTTCAAAGTTGTATCTCTCTTTTAGCATTAATAAAAAGTACCCTTTTGTTTTGCTTTCTTAAATGTTCTTCTACACATCTCTCTTCCTCCACTTCTCCATGATTAACTAATCCTCCTTGCACTCGATCTTGATGATCCGATGTTCGAGTTGATTAAGTTATGATGCTTTAAGTTCACTTTTTCTTTTTAGGGTTTAGGCTTTCAAATTACTCTTGAAAAATTCATGTTTGAAGTTATATCATCAATATATAATTTCCATCTTTGTTTTCACTCTTAGCTAGCCAGAGTCTCCGATTGAACACTCAGGAGTAAAGACAGTTGCATGCACCCCTCGAGAGAGGTAGATGTTAAATATCTCGGATTGGAGTGAAATCCAATAGTGGGGTTCACCACGTAAAGTGAGCTTTAGGTCTCCGATTTGGACGAGAGTTTGGTCGGACCTTCCCAAACTCAGTTGGGCACGACTGAGAGAGAAGCGTGTTCAAGCTTTAGGAACCTCCAAAGTCAAAGTCCTTTACCATATTAAGTTAGGGTTTATTATCGCATTTTTCTAATAAACTTTTGCCGAGGTGATTCTCGGTCGAGTGTTTTTCTTTTTCATCATTTCAACCCCTCGTTATAATCACTTTTAGTAGCTCTTTATTTAGACTACAAGTAGTTCTCTTCTTAGTGCAAATGTTTTTTTCTTAATTGCAATTAGTTTTCTTTAAACAAACCCTAAAAAATCTTTGATAAGATAATAGTCTTTGTGTGAGTAAAATTACTCAATAGTTCCCGGATCTTAATACGACATTTGTGTCCCCTAGCTACAATTCGATAGGTATACTTGCCTAGATAGATTGCTTGTTTGGTTCTTATTTTATTCACGATTAATAGACACCACTGAATCCTCTATCAGACCCTCCAAAGATGACCTTTAGTCTATTCTTCATAGGAGAATAATCCTTTAGAAGACTTCTAGTTCCTGTCATGTGCCTTGAGCACCCACTGTCCAAGTACCAAATTTGCTTTAGGTTGGTACTTGGCCTATCCTGCAAGAGACAATTCATTTTACCATAGGATCCCAATTAAATTTGGGTCCTAGGTTCTTGTTTGCAGTAAAAGAAATATTTTTGCCTACTACTGCCTTAGATGGAAAGCTTCTCTTTGCATGAGGCACATTAGGGTTGTGCCAACAATCAATGGTAAAGTAACTCACCTTACCATAATACCAACACTCATGGATGTTGTATATTCTCTTTTGAACATTTCTTGATGTAGAAGTTGCATCTGAATGCTTATGTTCAGTAGGGAAAGCAACAACATTTTTCCTATTCCTATCAGTTAATGCCTGATAGCTTACTCGACGATAATTAATCTTACTCGATGGTACCAGCTTGACAACAACAAATGTCAGCTTGGTATCTAACATGGTGTTGATGACATCTGATATGGCCTTGTCAGAGTTGATTACTATCTTTCCACTACTCAACTTCTTTGCTAGAAGGGAATGACAGGATGCTACTTCCTTACCCTTGAGTGTAGGAGCTAGAGTACCAAACAAAAATGATTCATAATGAGCCATTTGGATTTTCTCATGGGAAGATTTCAAAGCACTCATCACCATACCCTTTCTCTCTCCATAGTTCGGTGCAATTTTCCCTTACTATAGGAACTTCCATTCTTCTAGTGACCATATATGTTATCATGGCCATTCGTATTGGAAGGAAGTAAGACCTTCTGAACGGTGGTCTGAGGCTTAAAAGGATACTTGCCCTTACCTCTATTCCAAGCAGCTACTACCCATCTGTTGAAGCCCAATCCTCTCCTATTATTTTGGGAGGAGGAGTCAATGAGAGGCAACGATGAATATGGCTTAGAGAATTGGGCCACTAACTTTGTCTCCTTGAGGAGAGCTTTTTCAAGCTTCTTAATAAGTTTTTCATTTTGAATTCTTATTTTAGTATGCTTGTTAATGATCCCCTTAAGCTCAATATAATTAGAGACCATTTGATGGAATACCTCCATCTCTTCCTCGAGCTCAACCTTAAAGGGTCTAAGAACCTTAAGCTCTTTAGCTTGTTTTTAACAAGATTCTTACTTTTACATAAGGCCTTAAGGAGGGCACCATACTTGTCAATCAATTGACTGACCTCAAACTTTAAATTTGAACCATCCTATCACGAGATGGGGAGGATTCTTCAACTTTTGGGTCTGTCTCATACTCTAAATCTAAAGAAAACATATTAAATATTATTACCTCATTAAGATCAGATTCATCCAGAGTTTCTTCTTTAGTCACGACCATTAAGCTATAAAATCCATTTTCTTCTTCATCTTCCTCATTAGCACTATCTTAATGTGACAGGGGAGCTCTAATTCCTATTTTGGCAGTTGGATATACATCTTCTTCAAAAGAAGCATAAAGCCCAATGTAGGCTTCTTCTTCATCTTTAGATTCAGAAGAGTCTGAGGCACTTTGACTACAACTCTTCTCCTTCTTAGGAAGGAAAAACTTTTTAGACTTCTTGCTCTTGTGGTGATGCTTCCATTCACCATCATTCTTCTTCTCCATTCTCTTGACTGGGCAGTCAGCAATGACATGTCCAGGCTTATTATAACAGCAACAAACAATGTTAGTTGAAATATGTTTACTAGATTTAGGAGTCAACATGTCCCCTTTGAGGATCTTCTGATCTCTGTTTTTCTCTTTTTTGAGTTGGAGGAGGAAGAAGGCATGTTCTTCCAGTTTTTCTTCCTTGTCATCATTTTCTTTAACTCCCTTGAGAAGGCAACAATCTTTCCATCTAATATTTTAGTATCAGATGTGTTGGGCTTAGAATATTTTGAGTCAACCACTCTTTTGGGAGGAGAGGGGTGTAGCGTCCCCGCGCCCCAGTGTGTACTCTAATTTCCACCTGGTCCGGTTCTGGTTACCGGGCTGTAGCCCAAGCACACCAACCCCTCTCCCTCCACAGGCGGGTTGTTGGTGGCCACAGCCTCCCTTTGATGAGGTAAACTCGATAGTCAAGCCCGTACTATGGGGACTTCCCAGGAGGTCACCCATCCAAGTACTACTCTCGCCCAAGAAAGCTTAACTATGGAGTTCCTTCACTTCTCATCACCAATTGAGCTCAGCTCAATTGGTGATGAGAAGTGAAGGAACTCCATAGTTAAGCTTGCTTGGGCGAGAGTAGTACTGGGATGGGTGACCTCCTGGGAAGTCCCCGTAGTGCGGTCTTGACTATCGACTTTACCTCATCAAAGGGAGGCTGTGGCCACCAACAACTCGTATGTGGAGGGAGAGGGGTTGGGGTGCTTAGGATGCAGCCCGGTAACTGGAATCGGACCAGGTGGAAATTATAGTACACGCTGGGGCGTGGGGACGTTACAATAAAAGTGCACTTTGGTGATGAGAGTTGAAATAACTCTATAGTTAAGCATGCTCGGGCTGGAGAAATCCTGGGATGGGTGACCTCCTGGAAACTCCCCGTGCTGTCCGCTTAACGGGAGAATTTCACTCATCAAAGGGAGGCTGTGGCCACCAACAACCCGCCCGTAGAGGGAGAGGGGTTGGGGTGCTTGGGCTACAGCCCGGTAACGGTCTAACAGAGGCCTAGTGGGCTGAGGCCCATGGACGGCCCAGGGGACGTTACAAGGGGATTATCTCCTTATTCTTTTTTGAGCCCAACCTTGAGGGCCACTGACTTTTCCCTTTGGTGTGTCCTGGCAGTAGCATCCTCCTCTTTCCTTGCATTTAGCTTCATCTCATAAGAAAGCAGCTTCCCATATACAGTGTGAGGAGGAATGTTAGCCAGGTTGCCCATCTCCCTAATGGCAGAGATTTTGTTGTCCTAGTCCCTAGTTAGAGACCTTAGTTACTTTTCATTAAGCTTATTGTCTACAATGACCCTCCCATAGGTCTTCAACTCATTCGCTATCTTGAAGAACTTTTCATAGCATTTTGCTACTCTATATTTGCTGCTCTGCCTAAAGGCTTCATATTCTTGATTAAGAAGGGATTTTTTATCATCCCTTACTTCTTCTATTTCATCCATGTTCACTATGAGAGTGTCTGATATCTCCTTTGCAGTTTTGTAGTGGATTACATTCTGAAAGATGGAGTCATCAATTGTACTGACTATGATATTTTTTTCTCTTTTATCCATATTAGCTGATGGCTTAAATGAGAGCTTTAGAAAGCTTTTGAGAAATTTATCCAAACCTATATTCGATGAAGGTAAGTATACCTTATCGCATATAGTTATGATATCTTTAGAAAATATCAATGTTGTATTTTTTCACGGATCGTGTTGATTATTCTTACTTGTGAGGAACAAGCTATTATTTTATCATAAAGAGACATTGATTTTGATTACTAATTTTAAAGGATCATTAGTGATTTAATACTTAGGGTTTTGAAACCGATGATAAGGATAGTGCCCGATATCAAATTACCTTGAGACAAAAATAGTTTTTAAGAAGTAAAATTCTGATTTTCATTTAATTAAAATAGCTTGGTAGTGGAGGTCCATGCGTATAAACGCATCTCTCTCAAGGAAAATGCCCACCAGAGATTAGAAAAATTTGATCGAACTCTCGTTCTACAATTGAAGCTCCTAATACTCACTTTATGTTGTGAAACCTACTATTAGGTCATTACTCCAATCCAGGAGAGTTCTGCTCATCCTCTCTTGAGGGTAGGGCGCAACTCTCTTTACCTGCAAGTGATCAATTTATATACAAGAGCCTCTCAGCTAACTAGTGTTCAAAAATAAAAAATGAAAGTTATATACTTCTATATGAAAAATCACTCGATGAAAATCTAGGGTAAATCTTAAGCTTGGTAATTGATTTGAAAAGGAGAATTTTCAATGAAGAAAATAATTAATTTGTCCCAATACTCTTCGATATCGAGTGCTAAAATAGAATAGCCACTCATCGGAAGGGGACAAATTTAGAAAATAGGGTGTTCATGATAAAAACAAGAAATAAAGCTTGTTAGGGCGCTCACACACACACACACACACACACACACACACAATCTATTTGATATTAAAAAAATGCAAAATAACAAATAAGAAAACTCTACAACACACTCACTAGACGATAATAAAAACTAAATTAACACACACACACCCTTTGTCAACAATAATGAAATCTAAGTTAGCAAAAGAAAAAGAAAAATGTAAACCCATACACTCACCCACACAACATAAGGAGAATAAATAAAAAGAAAGAGAAAAATTGCTATCTCATACACACACACACACAAACACTCTATAAAAATGGAAATTAAATTAAAATAAAGAGAAACTAAAATCTCACACACACAACCAAAATAAAACCTAAGTTACAAAAAAATACCATCTCATACACACACACACACACGAACAAAATGAAACCCAAGAAAAGTAAAAGCTAAATTCATACACACACACACACCCATACTAACATAAAGAAAGAAAGAGATGAAGAAAAAGCTAATTCTTATCATTTGAAAAGAAGATTACAGTAGTTAGAAAAGCTTAAACTTAAAATTAAAAGCATGAAAATACCCACACATGTGCTTGAAAACAACACACAATAATTCATAAATACTCTAAAAAACACCTAAAAACAAGAGTTGGCGGTTGAAAAGATGGTCATGCATGGCAGATGGCTATTGAAAAGATTGGCGGGTTGATGTTGGCGGATGGAGGTTGGCATATTATGGGTAGCGGGCTGCGGGTAGCTGGTGTGTGGCAGCTTGCGGGTTGCGGATAGCTACCGCGTGCCATGATGGAAAGAGGATATTGGGCGCGTGGAAGCTAATGGGCTGGAAATCAGGCGGGCTGCGAAAATCTGAATAAGACATATTAAATATTATTACCTCATCAAGATCAGATTCATCCTGAGTTTCTTCTTCAGTCATGGCCATTAATCCACAACATCCATTTTCTTCTTCATCTTCCTCATTGTCACTGTCTTCATATGATAGAGGAGCTCTAATTCCTATCCTGGAAGCTGGATAGACATCATCTTCAATAACATCATAAAGCCTATTGTATGCTTCTTCTTCATCTTTAGATTCGGAAGAGTCTGAGTCACTTTGACTACAACTCTTCTCCTTCTTAGCAAGGAAAGTCTTTTCAAACTTCTTGCTCTTGTGGTGATGCTTCCTGTCACCATCATTCTTCTTCTCCTTTCTCTTGATTGGGCTGTCAGCAATGACATGTCCAGGCTTATTGCAACAGTAGCAAATAATGTTAGTAGAAATATGTTTTCTAGATTTAGGAGCATACATGTCCCCTTTGAGGATATTTTGATCTCTATTGTACTCTTTTTTTGAGTTGGAGGAGGAAGAAGGCATGTTCTTCCAGTTTTCTTCCTTGTCATCATTTTCTTTAACTGTCTTGAGAAGGCAGCAAACTCTCCATCTGACATTTTAGTATAAGATGTGCTTGGCTTAGAAGATTCTGAGTCGGCCACTCTTTTTGGAGGAGAGGGGATTATCTCCTTATTCTTCTTTGAGCCCACAGCCTTGAGGGCCACTGATTTTTCCCTTTGGTTTGTCCTTATATTAGCTTCCACATCTTTCCTTGTATTTAGCTACATCTCATAAGAGAGCAGCTTCCCATATAAAGTGTGAGGAGGAATGTTGGCCAGGTTGCCCTTCTCCCTAATGACACAGATTTTGTTGTCCTAGTACCTAGTTAGAGACCTTAGTAACTTATCAGTAAGCTCATTTTCTATGATGACCCTCCCATAGGTCTTTACCTCATTTACTATCTTGAAGGACTTTTTATAGGATTCTGCTATGCTATATTTGCTGCTCTACCTAAAGGCTTCATATTCTTGATTAAGAAGGGATTTTCTATCATCCCTTAATTCTTCTGTTCCCCCATGTTCACTATGAGAGTGTCTCACATCTCCTTTGCAGTTTGGCAGTGGATTTAATTATGAAAGATGGAGTCATCAATTGCACTGACTATGATATTTTTTGCTCTTTTATCCATATTAGCTGATGTTTTAAATGAGAGCTTTAGAAAGCTTTTGAGAAATTTATCCAAACCTATATTTGACGAAGGCAAGTATACCTTATCGCATATAGTATATGATATTTTTAGAAAATATCAAGGCCCTATTTGTCCACAGATTGTGTTGATTATTCTTACTTTTGAGGAACGAGCTATTATTTTATCAAAAAGAGACGTTGATTTTGATTGCTAATTTTAAAGGATAATTAGTGATTTAATACATATGGTTTTGAAAACGATGAGAAGGATAGTGTCTGATATCGAATTACCTTGAGAAAAAAAGTTTTTAAGAAGTAAAATTTTGATTTTTATTTAATTAAAACAGCTTGATCGTGGAGGTCCATAAGTATGAACGCATCTCTTGTAAGACCCCATTTATTTTGCTATGCTACTGGGTCTTACACCCAGAATCATCGTTTTGTGGTGACACTGACACTCGGGAGGGTAGCCACTACGAAATGCTGATTCCGCCGACAAGGAAGATCATCAAGAAGTAGAAGTAAAAATTAGAGAAGATAGTTGAGTCAAGTCGGCAATCACATATAACATATGAAATAGAAATCACAGTATGTCTACTTGATAAATATACTGACACACAATAATAACCCAAAAATATAAACGGGCTTATTCCTGGTTCAATAAATCCTCACTACAAACCTCTGGCGGAAACTAAGTAAGGTTAACACTTACGGAGCCAGAGACTGGTGCTCCCGGACTAGACTGTCCCACCTCCATGTGCACTGTCATCTGCTAGTGCTGCATCTCCTGCTGCTGCTCCATGTATCCCATCTGGAGTTTTGGAAATATTTGTTCCACCGACCGTTAGTCAAAATACTAAGCCTAATTTCCCCCACCCCTCCCCCAGTGGCTCCTAGGCACCAAGCGGGAGGAATGACAGGAAAGCTATGATGGTGGAGAGTGGTCAAAAGCAGGTGACGGTGGACCTAATCTAGCAGGTGTATTGTAACATCAATAGTGCTGTAAAAAGGAAATACAAGCAAGCAGTTCTATAGTGAATAAGCAGTAATGTAATCAAGCAAAGTAGAGCAGTAAGTACATGTAAAGTAATTATGGAATACGTAACCTTAACTTATATGAATGTCCATAAAAACTTATAAGTTAAGGGGTCTTTTGCAAGGCTCCCATCATATAATCTATCACATACTAGTTTTTACAATGGGGCGTTAGGTTTTATGCAGGTATGAGTGTAGTGATATGTTATGCCATGATTCATGCAAGTGCAACACACCCACACGACTCTATGAGCACAGACCTTTAGTTCCCCCATTTTGGAAGCTAGCTTAACTCCCAGGAGTCTCCATAGTGGACAACAAAAATAGTGGGTCGGGCCACCCCACTCCTAGGCTGGAATTCACACTACCAGGCCTTGCCGAAATTTACGCCTCTTAAGGACACAACAAAGTCTTTGCGTACTATGCTGACCAACCGCTAGTCTTTTTCTTGTCTAATTGTAAACCACACCCGCCGAGTCATCGTATCGATGTCGGTGTGAATGACCGTCAAATACCAACGACCCACCACTATACGCACAAGCATCAATGAATTCCCGAGCCATCGGCTCCCCGGACTAACTACTCTGTTACAACTACCTTCTGAGCCTTTGGCTCGCCGGGCTATCCTGCCCATTTCCACAACCACTGAGCCTACAACTCGGAAAACCTAATCAAGCTAACCTCTCAAGTCACCGAGGTGAGTGGAAGTGAAGTCCTAATATATCTAATTGCTCTTAACATTTTTAATCTTAGGGCTTATGGTTAACCTTGGACTGCCCAGGGCATTCCCTGTGAAGGGCTCTCGAGGGCACTAGGAACTACGATGGGTTGAAGCCAAAAGCTTCCTTTCACAAGGTACTTATTATTATTAGTGATTACCCATGTTCAAAATCTCTTAGCATTACGCTTGAACTAACCCTAAGTGTATTTAGACATCTTCTAGGGAAAGACGATCTATCGTCGGTCCCGAGCACAATTCTGCCCTTACACAATCGGGATCACAAATCCTACCTTCTCTTGGTGACCCTATTCATTCTCATCCAGAACAGGTACACCAACTACCCCTTCACAAATATGTTTCACATATTACTCTACTTTTATAGCTTCTACTATGTGCAGACCATCCTACATGATGAGTATGAATGGTGTCCCATTCAAATATTCATCCGATTGACCTAAGATTATAACTGGAGGTCTATCATGATGTTTTAGAAATAAATCCAGAATATATTCTTTTTCCAAATTCAATTGTTATTTAATTATTTTTCTGCAAAATAAGTCCAACATTGCCTTTGAACATCAAGTACACTTTTATATCTAGGTATGACCTTAGAAAAATTATGTCAGGTGTACATCATTAAAATAATAATAAATGCTGAAATTCATAGTTTTCCAAGAAGGTTTTTAGCTTGAAATAATTATTGACTTAATAGACACAATAATAGGGAAAAATAGGAAATAATAAAAATACTCATCCAAAAATTATAGGAAAATTACCAGGTGACCTACATAGAAAAAAAGGACTACTGACCAAGAATTATTATTTTCCAAGATTATTTTGTTACATAATTAATTCATATAATAATCTTCTACACATAGCACTTGTGAAATAACTTGTATAAAAATACTTCCAATAATTATATAAAAATTCACAGAGATAGGTTATATCCTAAAATATTCTCCGACCAAGTTTCATAATTTTCAATTAAGCACATAACCCATAAATAATTATCATGTTATTGAATCAAACTTAGGGTTTGTGAATGAAGTACTACAATTATTAATCCAAAATTCACAATAAAATTTCTAGGGAATAATATCACTAAATCAAGTTTACTGCCTAAGATTCATGAGCATCAAAATCCATTTGTGCATGTAAATAATTATTGGACCCAAGTGCCCTAAATCATCCATAATTATTTTAAAGAAGGTGTAAGATCCTAAAAATCCTAAAACTATTCTCTAGAGCCTATTTTTACCGTAGGAACTCACCATCCAAGTTCTAATGCACTCCAAGGACATATTGTCCAATGTCCGTCACTAGGCCCCAAACTTCAACTCTAGGGCCTACACTAGGGTCTTAGGGCATCTCCACCCAAACTACTCAATTTCTCTTGAGGAGGTGTTTTAGATGACTTTGAGGCAGTAACCCAAGTTTTATCCCTTTTCGATGAGGATTGGCCACTCAACCCATCAAGAACACATTTGCCCTAATTTTCCCTTAGGGGAACAAATTTTGGTCAACTCAATACCTAATCAAATCAACCCCAATTGGGCTGAGATTTTTACCAGGGTCATACCATGAACCAATGAATCATCCACTAAAAGTTTGGGGAGTTGTGATGCAATTAGACCCTCTAATCAAATCATACATGATTTATTAAATTTTTACAAAAACTATAGAAAAATATTTTCAAAAAATTCCTATTTTTGGATATGCCAGAGACATAGGAGGGACTAAACTATGACCCAAAATTCAAAGTATTTGGGTGAGTGGTTTCGTGGGGGCACACAACTTTGTGTGTGTTTCACCATAGGTATAGCTTCCACCATTTGGTGTGCTATGGTTAGACTAGTGACCCAAATTGGTTGAATCCAATTTTAAAATAAACCAGACTTCAAAGGCTACAACTTTAATGTTTGTCATTTTCCAAGTAGAGGGCTCCAAGTATTTTAACAATTAATTTAAATCACCACAATAACTGTGATATAAATGAAATAATAATATTAATAATAATTATATTAAACCGACGACACGAATCTTGGCGCATGGATGGACGGAATCCTTTCATCATCTCCGTGAAACCAATGGCTCATAGTAGCCCATCTTGGGTGGTTTTGGGAGTTGATTTCCTGGCCACCTGAGCATTTCCCCGACCGGCCAATGCCTCCACCACCTTCGTTGAGGTGGTGGCCGACGATAGGCGGTGGTAGGCCGGCCGCAGGTCGCCAAAAATGGGTTTTATGCATGGAATTTAAAGCTCCAAAATTTGAGTTTTCAGCCTACCCGATCTAGAGACAATTGGTTGCAATCCTTGCGAAAAATGGGTGGATATCAATTCACTAAGAAAGGAGAGGAGGATAAGACCTTTTGGGAGGACTGAAGCCTTGCCTATCGACATGACGCCATTTTAGGTGGTGGTGCCTTCGTGTGCTCTACAACAGTACTACTAGAGAGCCTGATTTCTTCAGGGAAGTGGCGGAAACGGCTGCTGGGGTTCTAAGGAAGCTTTTAAGATGAACAAATGGGGGGAGAGGAGGGGTCAAGCTTCAATGTCATTAATGTCCATTTGTGGTGTTTTTGACCAATGAAAAATCCAGTGAATGCATCCACTGGACAACCTAGAAAAGCCCTTGATCTCCTCTAAAGGATGAGGCGAGATGAATCTCCATCAGTTGGGAGAGAGATGAAGGGTCAAGTGCCTTCAAACACCATGAATGGCCACTTTCTATCTACTCTATTAAAGTTAAAATGGAGCATTCTCTCTCCTAGTCACCAAGGCCAAATTTCATGATTATTTCATAAAAAAATCACCCCATTAAACCATATGAATAATTAAAATGAGGTTAGCCCAAGTGGATTTGTGTTTGAGCTTGAGTTAGCCTATTTGGGTTATATTGACCCAATGTCAGTTAGCCTAACCCTAGGCCACATTGTGTGACATAACTGACCCAAATGGTGATTGGTGACCCCTTTGTCCTCCCCTATGGGCTAGGAAGGTCTGGGTAGGGTCAATTGGACATATTAAAGGCCAATTGCCCTTAATTAGGGCATCTTGCCCAATTTAGGGCTAGGGTTGACTTTGATCAACTTGACCCCCTGGGTTGATGGGTCCTTGGTGACCCATTAACCTCCTTTAAGGGTTAGGAAGGTGTTGGTGTGGTCAATTTGGCCAAGGGAAGGGTAATTGATCCTATCTTGGTTAGTTTGACCCATTTAGGATTAGGGTTGATTTTGGTCAACTTGACCTCTTTAGTTGACCCCAATGGGTCCTTGGTGACCCTATGGACCTTTTAAAGGGTTAAGATTGTTGTGGTGGGATCCTGAAGTCAAGTTGAAGCCCTAAGGTCAAACCCTAGCAGTGGTTAAAAGAAAGAGCTAGTTGCAGACCAAGGTGATCTCACCTTCATTCCTAGGTTAACTTGGTCTTCTTAGGCTTCCTAGGGTATTGTCATGACCTAGTCATGACAAAAACACTCTTTAGGGGTCTAGTAGTTTGAGGGATGTTACAAATCTCAATACATAAAAACAAAAATTTTGTCCCCAAAATTAAAGTTAGGCATACGGGGTTTCATTTAAAGTAAAAGTATGTAACAGGTCCCGTGGCTCCTAGTTGTGCTCCTCCTGCTCATGATTCCTCCACAGGACCTTGACTAGCAGGACCTTCTTATGTCGTAAGACCCATACCGTTGTAACATCAATCCTAACTGGCTCCAAGCTGACTGATTGATCTGAAGACACCAGTCCATCTATAGTGGAAATCAGCTGCTCAGGTCATAGTAGAGCCCTCCGAAGTGAATAGATGTGGAAGAATTCGTGCAATCCCACTAACTATAGTGGTAGCTCTAGTCTGTAAGCCAAGGGGCCAATCCGCTCCAGGATCCTGTAAGGACCCATATATCTCGGATTGAGCTTCTTTCGCACGCGAACCCACGATACTCCATGCATCAGCCATATCTTCAAGAAAACCTGATCTCCCGTCTAGAACTCCACCTGATGATGACGCACATCATAGTATTTGATCTGTCTACTCTAGGCCTCCAGCATCCTATCCCGAATCAATCTCACTTGAGCATCTGTATCCTCCAAAACCTTCGAGCCGAGTGCCTTTGGATCCTCATCCTGGATCCAAGATAGTGGGGTCTTGCACCTTTGTCCTTACAGTGACTTGTAAGGGGCCATGCCTATGCTGGACTGATGACTATTATTATAGGAGAACTCGATCAGCGATAATATTCTCTCCCACAGCTCTCCGCGGTCCAAAATGCATAGGCATAGAAGATCCTCCAGTGTCCGGTTGGTGAGCTCCATCTGCCCATCCGTTTGAGGGTGGAAAGCCATGTTGAAAGTCAACTGAGAGCCCAGGTAAGCATGTACCGACTGTAATACCCCAGATCCCCAAATATGGGTTCAGGTTGGGCGATACGACCTCGGACACGGGCGTGTCCCAGGGCATGTCCTGCTCGGATTTAGCAGCTTGTCGAGTGCTCGATGAAATGCGCTCGACAAAGGTTTCGAGCAGGAACACGCCCTGTAACACGGGCGTGTCCGAGGGCGTGTCTGAGTCGTGTTCGACAAACTTCACTCGACTAGATGCGGTCGACAAAATCTCAAGAGAGAGGGCACACGACCTGTGAAAAGGGCGTGTTACATGGCCGTGTCCTTCTCTGTGTCTACTAGAGTGGGTCTCGAGGGGGTGTCTCGAGTAGGTCTTAAATATCTCGAGTTCGGGCGGGACACGGGCATGTCCTCCATATGACACGGGCGTGTCATGTCCAATTACTCGAGTGGTGCTCTCGAGTTGGTCTCGAGTGGGTCTCGAGAGCTAGACACGGGCGTGTCAACCATGTGACATGGGCGTGTCAGCCATGTGATACGGGCGTGTCATGTCTAATTACTCAAGTGGTGCTCTCGAATAGGTCTCGAGTTGGTCTCGAGTGCTAGATATGGGCGTGTCAGCCATGTGACACGGGCGTGTCACATGGCCGTATCCTGTTCTGGATAAGTCAGTTCGTGCGCCACTTAAGGGACACGGCCTGTGACACGGGCGTGTCATCGGGCGTGTCAGACCCGAAAGAGCCATTTCAGAGAATTTTGTAGCCGTTCATTTCCTTCCTTTGGGGATCTGATGGCCCAGGTTTCTCCTTGCTGCTTTAAGGCCGAAACTGAGAAGATAATTCTCATTTTAACCCGGCCATTCTCTTTCTAAAAGAGCTAGAGAGAAGGGAGATCAAGGAGGAGGAGGAGAAGGGATCCGGCCGCTGGTGGAGCTTTAGAGTTTCGAGCTAAGGTCCGAGGATAGATTTGTGGAGGCAAGGCCGCTGCGGTGCTTTCCAACTGGCTAGATTTCCATGGCTCCAAAGAAGTCGTCAAGGGTAACGATCTTCCTTTTGGACATGTGAAGTCCTTCTTGTTGGCATGTGTATGGATTTCGCCAACCAGAGGGTGGATTTCAGAGGGATTTCCTTTCGGTTTATTCTTGGAATCCCCCATAGTCTTGCATATAGATCTGGAAATGTGTAGTACGGAATAGACATGCTGTGTGAAGCCCATGTGGACAGGTTGGTTTGGATTGGTGATGTTTTCTTTTGCACACCGGAGAAGACTCTGCATATCAATGTCTATGTTTACGGATTTTGATGGGTTGTGACTGTGATGGATAGTAGCATGAACTACTGGAGTGAAAGTCAAGGAAACTACCCACGACGCGATTGTACTGTATGCTATGGACTATAAGGTTAGGGCTAGGGATGGAAAGTGAGTTCTGTCGCTAACGCCGGATGAGACAGAATGTCCCTGGCGGTGGCTCCTAGCCAATCTGTGATTGTGAAGCCAGTCCCGAGGGACAGTGCGGCTATTTGTGAGCTTGATGAGCTCTTGAAAAGGCCTCGTGCCAAACGAAAAAAGTGGACGCCGACCCGCGTTAGTATTTGCATTGAACTAGAAGTTTGAGCAACGGGCAAAGGCTGAACTATATCCGTATTATCTGCCATGAGTTCCTGGGTGCCTAGAACTCGGCAGAAGTCTTAGGCCTATGCGCTATGATACTATGGGGGGCTACGGGCCAATCCCGTGTCTTTATAAGACTAAAGTCTCCGGCTACACGCCATGGAGAAAAATGCTCAAATTTGCCATAGGGCTTCGGGCCTTGAATGGCGGTGGGCGACTGGTTTATCCAGTACACCAAGAATGTGCCCTAAGTGCACGGATCGTCAGGGCGCGTGGCTGACGGTTATGATGATTGTTTGTGCGTGAGAGCATAATGTGTGATATCTATATATCTGCCTATGTATTGCTATGCCTGGAGGGAAGAATTACCACTACCCCAGGAGGGGTAGGGTCGTTATAAATTGGTCAGCTGAATGCTGACCGTTGCCTTGTTTGCCACCATTTGGTGGGCTGTCCTTATACAGGTGCTGGATAGCCAAGTGAGACACATAAGGGTTGAAGTCCCTACTGCTGCTGCTGCTGCCGCCGCTGCTGCTAGCCCTTGAAGGCTAAGCAAAGAATGTTGTTTTGTTCATGTGTGGCCGGCCTGCGCGCCGATGTTTGAAATCCACACTATTGTAAAGAGTAACTGTAAGGCCATAAGGCTAAACGATGTTGTATTTGTATACATTCCTTCGAGCGTGTGGCTGTTTATATATATAGTGGACATTCATGGTTAGGGTTCAATATTATTGTTAAAATCTTCCGCTAGCATGCTCTGTGTTAGGATGCGATTATGTGTGGTATTAACTTGTAACTTCCCCGCCTGTTTTGTGGCATATGGTGTGGGGTCCTGGCCGGACTTTCTATTATATGCTATATGAACGGATGGAGTCGTTACATTTTGGTATGAGCCTGTCTCGGTCTTTCCCTTTCGAATTCATGGTCGAATTCTTTTGTGGGGTGGCGAGCACGTGTCAGTGCACACCGCATTAACACTAATGAACTCTTGAGTGTCCACTTAAGGAATGCAAATACACCTGTTTGGGGAATCTGTGCATTCCTAGTATTGCTTGGAAATATGGTTGTTGCTTACTTGTGTGTTTCCCGACTATAGGACACTAGCGCGCATGTGGGGTGGCAGAAACCCAGTATTCGATGGGAAGGATGACACTAACCGTGGTACCAATACCTCCTCCTTCGGTAGAGATGGTCCGATTGATCGCTGATGAGGTCTTTGAAATGATCAAGGCCAACCTTGAGGGACAGGTACAACCCTTTGTTCCGGTGGTGCGTCCCATGTCGGTCAGTGTACTCAAGCAGATGGCAAGGGGAAGAGCATCAGTTTCGTCATTGGACATGTGCCTGAGCCAAGGAGTGGACATGGTTGAGGAATAGTTTCATGCATTTATTGCGCTGAGATAACATCCAGAGTTTGTGTTTGAAACTGAGGAGACGAAAATCAACAGGATTTATGATGGGCTACGTCAGGAACTATGTTTTTTGTTGATGGGTCCGAAGTTACTGGGATTCCAAACATTCGTGGAGTCCGCTCGATGATTAGAGAACTTGATAAGAGCCCATCAAATGCCTACGATCCGAGAATTGAGTTCTCCACAGGTTGGAAAGCCTGCTCACCGCAGGAGAAGGAAACATGAGACACGTGCTTGTTATACTTGTGGCAAGAAAGGACACCTTGCTCGAGAGTGTTGGGATGGTGACCAGAAGCCAAATAGGCAATACAAGTGTTACTCCTATGGTAGAGAAGGACATAAAGCACGAGATTGCCTATGCGGCCTATAGATGGAAATAAACAAGATGGGCAGGTTGCAGTTATGTACATAAATAACTGTGATCTTGTACTGTGCATGTTTTGTGTGTACAAACATGTTAGTCTTTGAATGGAAGTTTCAAATGTTTCATTTGTGCTTATACATACGATTGGCCTAAATGTGCTTGCTCGGTAGTCATGACCACGAATGACAAGTTGCTGTGTGAATACATGGGGTAACGTCGGGCATTTTCGCCTGGAACTGTCAGGTTGGTCAACCAAAAGGTTGACAAGAAGACAGGAGCGTCATATGCTGACAAGGGAAAGGCAGTGGTGGAGTCCACTGCCGCCCAAATGCGACCCCGAGTATCTAATCTCGGACAGTAGGAGGCCATAAAGTAAAGTGACGTGGTCACAGATACGCGTTTACATATGTAATTGCTGTGTTTGCTCTTTTGTAGTTTTTGTATGATGGGTTTGTATTCAGATTTATCCTGATTCGAGCCTGTTCGGCGGGAGCACTGTGTGCTACTGGTGCTTATCATGCATTTCTATATGAACCTCGTGTCATGGATCGGTGTACCGATTCGGTTAATGGCAGATCATGTGACGGTGTCACTACCAAATGGATGAGTATTGTGAATAGGTCTTGTTCTGTGACGGCACAAATAGGAAGTCGGGAGTTCGGATTGGAGGCAGTGGTGCTGCCGATATCGTGGTTGGACACGATATTTGATATGGACTGGCTCTCGGAGGTGCGTGCCAGGTGAAAAACCGGCGGCCCGCTCGCCATATCAAGTAGCACCAAAGGAGATGGCCGAACTAAAAGTGTAATAACAAGAGTTGTTGACACAGGTTTACATACGCCCAAGTATATCACCTTGGAGCGCATCTGTGCTTTGTGTGAAAACGAAGGGAGGTAGCCTGTGATTGGGTATTGATTATCGTGAATTGAATACACTGACAGAGAAGAATAAATATCCGATTCCATGGGTAGATGAGTTGTTTGATTAATTGGTGGGATCAAAAGTATACACAAAGTTGAATTTGAAATCGAGCTACTACCAGTCGCGGACTCGGGTAGGTGACATTCCCAAGATAGCGTTTGGAACACGCTACGGTCAGTACAAGTTTACTGTAATGCCGTTTGGACTATATAATGTGCCATTAGTGTTTATGGATCAAATGCACCGAACATGCCGAGAGTACTTGGACCTATTTGTCATTGTATTCATTGATGATATTTTTTTGTACTCTCAATCGGAAGCTGATCATGCAAACCACTTGCGGATGGTGTTACATACCTTGCAAAGGAGTAAGCTCTATGCCAAGTTCTCAAAGTGCGAGTTTTGGCTGTCGTCACTGGCTTTTCTTGGCGATGTGGTTAGTGGAGAGGACGTAGCAGTGGATCCATCAAAGATAAAAGCCATACAGGAGTGGCCGGTGTTGTCTTCGGTGGACGAAGTTATGAGTTTCTTTGGACTGACAGGCTACTAAAGATGTTTTGTAGAAAACTTCTCGCGGATCGCTTTGCCTCTGACCACACTGACGAGGAAGGATCAGAAGTTTGTTTGGATGCCGGAGTGTGTGCGAGCTTTTGAAGAGCTAAAGAGTCGTTTTACCATGGCGCCTATGTTGATATCGCCATATGGTACAGACGGCTATAAGATCTATAGTGATGCTTTCGGGAGCGGCTTAGGCTGTGTTCTTCTGTAATTTGGAAAAGTGATTGCTTATGGCTCACGCCAATGAAAGTGCATGAGCGAAATTATCCCGTCCACGTCTTGGAGTTGGCGGCGGTGATCCTTGCACTTAAGTTATGGTGGCATTATCTTTATGGCGTAAAAGTGGATATCTGTACAGATCAGAAGAGCCTAAAGTACTTGTTGGATCAGAAGGATCTTAATATGCGACAACGAAGGTGGATGGAATTCCTTGGGGACTACACCTTTGATATTCATTATCATCCCGGGAGGGGAAATGTGGTCACTAATGCCTTTAGTCGGAGGGCTAGGTTAAGGGCAAATTGGTTGCAGATGCATGATGAGCGTTTGATCCAAAAGTTGGAAGCGTTAGAGATTTCTTGTGTTGACAAGAATTCCACAGCCGATGCATGTTGAACCTGGACGGAGGTATAATATGACCTTGCAGACAGGACTCGACGAGCAACGGAACTGGATGAAAGTATCCAACGCTATGCAAAGGAGGGGCTAGACGACCAATTCTCCTGGGATGACGACCTTTTGCGGAAAGAAGGTCATTTGTGCGTCCCGAGTAGGGGTACGTTAAGAGAAGAATTGATGTTTGAAGCGACTTTTACAAATACTCAATTCACCATGGGAGCACAAGGGTGTTAAAGGATATGAAAAAGTTATTCTGGTGGCCAGGACTAAAGAAAGACATTGCTCATTATGTTGCTAAATGTCAAACTTGTGCTTTGGTGAACGCGGAATGCCAGAAGCCTGGAGGTTTCTTGAAGCCGTTTCCGATTCCGGAATGGAAGTGTGATGATATTTCATTATATTTCGTGCACGGGTTGTCGAGATCTCAATGCGGGAATGATTCAATATGGGTGATTGTAGTCCGGTTGACAAAAGTGGCTCACTTCCTTCCGAACAAACGAGATGAGTCAGTGGAAAGTTTGGCAAAACTCTACGTTGAGCAGATAGTACGATTGCACGGTGTTCCCCATAGCATCGTAAGTGACCGTGATGGGCGATACACATCGAATGATTGGCGACTAATCCATCAATTGTTGGGAACGAAGTTGACATACAGTATGACCTTTCTTCCCCAAACAAATGGCCAGAATGAGAGGACCAATAGAACAATGGAGGATATGCTCTGAATGTGCGCCCTGGATTTTGGTAAGAGATGGGAAGATCATCTATCTATGGTGGAGTTCGCCTACAACAATATCTATCAAGCAAGAATCGGTATGGCACCGGTTGAAGCTTTGTATGGTCGTAAGTGCCGTACACCATTAGCTTGGGCAGAAGCAGGCGAATCCAAACGATATATTCGTAAAGAAGTCGAAGAAGCTAACTCGATGATACGCTCTATTCGGAAGAGGCTACCGAGAGCCCAGGATCGACAAGTGAAGTGCTACAACGCCAAGCATCAGAATGTGGAGTTCGCGGTGGGCGACTGGGTATACTGGAAGATTAAACCCTTCAAAGCCGTGTCCAGGATTCAGTGTCTAAAAAAGTAAAGTCCGAGATATCTTGTTCCGTTTGAAGTGGTGAAGCGAGTTGGGGAAGCTGCCTATCGACTAGTTCTTTCGGTAGAATTGGGTGGATTACATGATGTGTTTCACATATCTGTGCTTCGGAGAGCCGTGAAAGGTCCAGCTCAAGTGATTGAGAACGATCGTATGCCGCATGAGTATGGGCTAATGTCGAAGGTTAGGACCATTCGGATCGAAGATCGAGTCGATAAACAGATGTGTAATAAGGCAATTGGGATGGTCAAGGTACGGTGGGACAATTGTGGCCGTGATCAGCCAACAGGGGAGCGAAAGCAGACCATGCGAGCTGAAGTTCCCGAGCTTTTTGTGTAAACTATTATACAGTGTACCCCTTATTGTAACATACATTATGTGGAAAGCTCACATCTTTCTTTTGTTCCTTACTATGTGCAATATAGGGATGAAATTTCTTGTAAGGAGGGGAGGGTTGTAACACCACAAATCCCCAAATATGGGTTCAGGTTGGGCGACACGGCTTGGGACACGAGCGTGTCCTGATTGGGTTGAGTAGCTTGTCGAGTGCTCGACAAAATGCACTCGATGAAGTTTTCGAGCAGGAACACGCCCTGTGACACGGGCGTGTCCAAGGGTTTGTCCGAGGCGTGTTCGACGAACTTCACTCGAGTAGATGCGCTCGATGAAATCTAGAGAGAGGGCACACGGCCTGTGATACAGGCATGTCACATGGCCGTTTCCTGCTTTGTGTCTACTCGAGTGGGTCTCGAGGGAGTGTCTTGATTAGGTCTCAAATGTCTCGAGTTCGGGCGAGACAAGGGCATGTCCGCCATGTGACACGGGCGTGTCATGTCCAATTACTCGAGTGGTGCTCTCGAGTAGGTCTCGAGTGGGTCTCGAGAGCTAGATACGAGCATGTCAGCCATAGGTCATGGGCGTGTCAGCTATATGACACGGGCATGTCAGCCATGTGATATGGTTGTGTCATGTCCAATTACTCGAGTGGTGCTCTCGAGTGGGTCTCGAGAGCTAGACACGGGCGTGTCAGCCATGTGACACGGGCGTGCCACATGGCCGTGTCCTGTTCTGGATAAGTCGATTCGTGCGCCGCTTAAGGGACACGGCCTGTGACACGGGCGTGTCAGACCCTAAAGAGACATTTTAGAGAATTTTGTAGCCGTTCATTTCCTTCCTTTGGGGATCTGATGGCCCAGGTTTCTCCTTGCTGCTTTAAGGCCGAAACTGAGAAGATAAGTCTCATTTTAACTTGGCCATTCTCTTTATAAAAGAGCTAGAGAGAAGGGAGAGCAAGGAGGAGGAGGAGAAGGGATCCGACCACTAGTGGAGCTTTAGAGTTACGAGCTAAGGTCCGAGGCCAGATTTGTGGAGGCAAGGCCGCTGCGGTGCTTTCCAACTGGCTAGATTTCCATGGCTCCAAAGAAGTAATCAAGGGTAACGATCTTCCTTCTGGACATGTGAAGTCCTTCCTGTTGGCATGTGTATGGATTTCCCCCACCAGAGGGTGGATTTCAGAGGGATTTCCTTTGGGTTGATTCTTGGAATCCCCCATAGTCTTGCATATAGATTCGGAAATGTGTAGTACAAAATAGGCATGTTGTGTGAAGCCCATCTGGACAGGTTGGTCTGGATTGATGATGTTTTCTTTTGCACACCAGAGAATACTCCGCGTATCAATATCTATGTTTACGGATTTTGGTGGGTTGTGCCTGTAAGGGATAGTAGCAGGAACTACTGGAGTGAAAGTCCAGGAAACTACCCGCTACGTGCTTGTACTGTATTCTATGAACTATAAGGTTAGGGCTAGGGTTGGAAAGTGAGTTCTGTCACTAATGCCGGATGAGACAGAATGTCCTTGGCGGTGGCTCCTAGACAATCTGTAATTGTGAAGCCAGTCCCGAGGGGACAGTATGGCTATTTGTGAGCTTGATGAGCTCTTGAAAAGGCCTTCTGCCGAACGGAAAAAGGGGACGCCGAACCACGTTAGTCTTTGCATTGAACTATCAGTTTGAACAACGGGCAAAGGCTGAACTGTATCCGTGTTATCAGCCATGAGTTCCTGGGTGCCTAGAACTCGCAGAAGTCTTAGGCCTGCGCGCTACGATACTATGGGGGGCTATGGGCCAATCCCGGGTCGTTACAAGACTAAAGTCTCCGGCTGCACGCCATGGAGCAAAATGCTCAAATTTGCCATTGGGCTTCGTGCTTTGAATGGCGGTGGGCGACTGGGTTATCCGGTACACCAAGAATGTGCCCTGAGTACACGGATCGCCAGGCCGTGTGGCTGGCGGTTGTGATGGATTGTTTGTGCGTGAGAGCACAATGTGTGATATCTACATATCTGCCTATAAATTGTTATGCCTGCAGGGAAGGATTACCACTGCCCCGGGAGGGGTAGGGTCGTTATAAATTGGTCAGCTGAATGCTGACCGTTGCCTTGTTTGCCACCATTTGGTGGGCTGTCCTTGTACAGGTGCTGGAGAGCCAAGTGAGACACATAAGGGCTGAAGTCCCTACTGCTACTGCCGCTGCCGCTGCTGCTAGCCCTTGAAGGCTTAGCAAAGAATGTTGTTTTGTTCATGTCTGGCCGGCCTGCGCGCAGATGTTTGAAATCCACACAATTGTAAAGTGTAACTGTAAGTCCATAAGGCCAAACGATGTTGTATTTGTATACATTCCTTCGAGCGTGTGGCTGTTTATATACATAGTGGACATTCATGGTTGGGGTTCAATATTATTATTAAAATCTTCCGCTAGCATGCTCTGTGTTAGGATGCGATTATGTGTTGTATTAACCTGTAACTTCCCCGCTTGTTTTGTGGCATATGGTGTGGGGCACCGGCCGAACCTTCTATTATATGCTATATGAATGGAGGGAGTCGTTACACCGACCTCCACTCCGTTGACGTAAACTGTCCATCCCGATCTGACTCGATCGTCCAAGGAACTCCATGGTAGCGGACAAACTGCTCCACAAATCTCCTCACCAGATCACTGACCGGAGCATCCTTTCTAATTGGAATAAACCTGGCCACCATTGTCAACCTGCTGACGATGATCCAGATCGAGTCATTCCCTTCATGAGATTGAGAAAGCCTATGTATGAAATCCATTTCTATATCCTCAAACTTCCACTCAAGCACCGATAGTGGTTGCAGTAATCCAGCCAGAGTCTTGCACTCCACTTTTACGAGCTGATAAGACCCCCAATGCGTCACGAAGTATGTATTATCCTTCTTCATGCCCGACCAATACATCGTACTCTTCAGATCTGCTACCATCTTTGTTATCCCCGGGTGCACTAAATATCTGCTGTAGTGTGCCTCTATCATGATATCTTCCCAAATTCGGCCTCCTATCGGTATATAGACTCGATCTCTAAAGCATAACATCCCATCTCTTAGAGAGTAATCCCCTGCAGTACCTTCCTTCAAGGCCCTAAATATCAGCTCCATCCTCGCATCCAGCCTCTGACCATCCCTGATGCGATCCCGGATGTCATCGGTGGTACTCATCGATGTTAGGTACTCCTTGTAAAGCTCTAGATCATCCTCAGATACCAAAGATATCTGCATCTCTTCCAGCATCTGCACCAGCTCTATAGCCATCAGCTAAGGCTCTGATCCTGATGTAGTGGTTTTCCAGCTCAGAGCGTCTGCTACCACATTGGCCTTCCTGTGATGATAGTGCCATGATGCATTGATAGTCTGACTAGCACTCTACCCAGCATCTTTGTCGGATATTCAGCTCCCTCTGCATATCTACATATTTCAAATTCTTGCGATCCGAGAAAATATCACAATGGACACCGTAGAGATAGTGCCACCAGATCTTCAGAGCTAAGATAACTGCTCCCATATTCAAGTCATGCAACGGGTAGTTCTGCTCGTGTTTCTTCAGCTCTCAGGAGGCATAAGCTATCATGTTCCCGTTCTGCATCAAAACGACACCCATCCACTGGTATGACGTGTCGGTATAAACATGAAATCCTTCCTTCCAAGATGGGAGGGCAAGGATAGGGGTCGAGGTAAGCCGACCCTTTAGTTCCTTGAAGGCAGCCTCACACTACGGTGTCCAAATAAAAGCCATCTCCTTCTTCGTCAGGGATGTGAGCGGGAGTGCTATCCGGGAGAATCACTCTACCAACTTCCGGTAGAAACTGACAAGTCTTAGGAAACTCCTCACATCAGTGGCCATCTTCAGTGGTGGCCAATCCCGTACTCCCTGAACCTTTGTCGGATCCACTGCCAGTCCTGCTCCGCTGATAATATGGCCCAAGAAAGCCCCCTCCTTCAGCCAAAATTGGGACTTGCTGAACTTGGCATACAACCTGTGCTCACAGAACTTCTCCAGAGTCAAGGACAAATATCGTGCATGCTCCTCCTCGGTCCTCGAATAAATGAGGATGTCATCGATAAACACTATGACAAAGACATCAAGATAGGCCTCGAATACCCGGTTCATGAAACTCATGAATGCGGACGATGATTTCGTGAGTCCGAAGGGCATCACGGTGAACTCATACAACCTATATCTACTGCTGAAAGCGGTCTTCAGAATGTCCTCCTCCTGAATCCGTAGCTGGTAATATCCCGACCTTAGATCTAACTTCTAAACCAGTGAGCCCCCTCTAACATGTCAAACAGCTCGTTAATCCTTTATAGTGGGTACGTGTGCCAGACAATCAGCCTATTTAGTGCCCTGTAATCGATGCATAGTCAGAGTGTCCCATCCTTATTCTTCACGAACAACACCGGAGCTCCCCATGGCAAAGAGCTTGGCCGGACAAATTCGGCTTCTACTAGCTCCTGCAGCTGGCTTCAAAACTCCACGAACTCTTTTGGGGCCATTCGATAAGGAGCTATGGATATCAGCTTAGCCCCCGGTATGAGCCGTATATGGAAATCCTTCTCTCGATACGGCGACAATCCTGACAACTTCTCCGGAAATACATCAGCAAAGTCCCGCACCACCAGGATACTAACAATGGAATCCTTGGCCTCAATCATCTCAAACAGCACCTGATAGACCTCATCTCCCTACAGATGGGCCTTGACGGCCTAAATAGAAGAGAGTAGAAGGCGAGAAGCTGGGATAATACCTTCAAAGGTCGGGTAAGTGTCACTGTATCTCATCACCACCCTTCTTGCTGGGCAGTCAATCTGCGCGTGGTTCCAGGTGAGCCATGTCATGCCCATGACAAGATCAAAATTCGGCATCCTAAGGATCGTTGTCGGGGCATGGAAGGTTACACCATCAATGGTCACTCTAAGAATGCACTTGGCCTTAGACTGGATCTCCGTCCTTTTGGGAAGATGCAACCTCCTAACGACTCCATCAAATCTCTCGATCTGGTCCAAGTCTTTGATGAACTCCTCTGAGACAAAATTATGTGATGCTCCCGTGTTGAATAGGGTGTGGTCGAGCTTGCCACACACCATCACTATCCCTGAGTTAGTTAAGTTTTTTCTCTTAGATATCTAGTTTCAGATTCTTTCCTAATTGTTCAAGTTTATATTCTTGTATTCTATCTTCTAGAAAGGAAAGAAACTTAAAATTTACTGGCATACCTGTAATAACCCTCTCCGTGTTCCGGGGCTAAGCTAGGTGTAATGGCCCAGTTTTTAGACCTGGAGTCACTGGAAGCTCACGCCCGACAGAAGAGAAATCGCTGGCGGTAGGTCGATAAGCTCGGCATTGGATCCAGTGTGCATGATCATGGGTCCAGTGCGCACGACCACTGGTAGTGCGCCACTGATCGTGCACACTGTTCTACATTTTTCCGAGTTATGCCTAGGGCAAACACACGACCATTGGACTTAGTGCGCACGACCACTAGTCGTGCGCCGCTGCTCGTGCGCTTTGGTCCCATTTGTTCTAGAGTTCTGTCAGTGTTAATCATACGATCATAGGATCCAGTGCGCATGACCACTGGTCGTGCGCCACTAATCATGCAGACAGGTCTGGTCCGTCATTTTGTTTCATGGTCGTCCGATTTTTCCTTAAATCCGATCCAAGGGCCCAGGATCTTCCGTCCAAATGATCTTATTAGGGCTGAGAGCCCCTTCCCATCATTCCTTATCATTTGGAGAGTTGACCAAGGGTTTCGGTGAGAGTGAGGAGGAGAAAGAAGATGGTCTTCCATTGCCATTGACGAAGCTTCAAAGCTCCGATCGTTATTTCGAGACCAGATCCGTGGAGAGGGCGTGGAAGCAATCGTGTCAATTCGTTCAAAGCAAGGATTCCATGGCTAGGAAGAGAGGTCGTAAGGTAATGATATTTTCTCCTCTCGGTTTGTAGGGTGCGTGCATAACATCTCTTTTCTTTCTTGTTTTTCAAGATTTTGGGCACCAAATCCCTCAAATGAGAGGGGTTTGGGTCGCCATGGTTCAAGAGGAACCACCGGGTCAATTGTTTCCGTCCCCGACATGATTTGCATTAGAGATCCACTCCATTAGTGGATTAGGCATTGTGGGTGAAGCCGTAGCGTGACCATTAGTCTGACTCGGTGATGTTGCATAGCGAGCCTTAAGGATTTTGTAAAAATCTGTTCCGGCAAGATGCCGTTTGTGATGTATGTGTTTTCCCCCTTTTTCGAGTGAGTACTTGTAGCTGGAACCAGACAGGGTTAGCTCCGCGTTGGCGGTAGATGGTTTCCTTGGTGCGCGGGAACGTTGCAGTACGAATGATGGATTAGGGTGGGAAAGGCTATGGATTGTGATGTGCTAAGGTGCGTCTTTATCTTCGTGGCCGACTGGCTTTCCCATGACGTGCAAGTCATATGGGGAGAGTGTCCCGGCGAGACTAGTCCCCTTCAGTGAGACTGACGAGAACACCACTCATAGGACAAGCCCGGGCAATGAAACCCACGAGCGGGTGGGGCCAGTAAGGGTTCTTAGAATTGGTCTGTGTGTGAGATGAAAACCTGACGTGAGAAGTCAGGGTTTGCAGGAAAGCTCGGGTCTAAGACCCACGAGTGGGTGGGGCCTTGACAATATTTTCATGTGGCGGCTAGTATGCTGTTAGGGGAATTGCAGTAGCCTTTTGTTTGCGGCTTGACGACGATGGGGAAATTGGAAGTACCCAGCTGTTATGATGATGTGCTAGATGCATACACGATAGGGTGCCTTGGGTGAAGCCCGAGATTGCATACATGTTGCATAGTAGGCCCCTTTGATTACATATTCAACATAGAAAACATGATTGTTGTTTGAGACATCCAAACCAGTTTTTAAAGCTTTACATGATTATGTATATGTCATACGAAGTGCTGACTTGCAGGTTGGAGGTGTACCCCAGGGTCCATTAGGGGAGGCCGAGAGGAGATGTTTTGGTTACATAGTAGAGGTCAGCATTTGCTGACCCACGTTACCACAAATTTTTACAGGGCAAGGATCGCGGGTGGGAGCAAGTGCGCCGGCCGAAAAGGCCTAAGCCTCATGATGTGATTACCATTCTTACTAGCTTGTTTTCTTTGTGACTGTGATGCTCCATGTTTTTGGTATTTTCGGCTTGCATGCCGAGGTAGCCTAGGAGTGCTTTTGCACGTTGATGTTTGACCTTGTTGTCATTTCATTTTTGGACTTATTTTGTGTAAGGCCTTAAGGCCATTTTGATACTCCTGTTTGGTAGTGGATAACTACTGGTTTTGTTGGTGTGTTTCTGCTACTGCTTTATTCTGAGTTTTGAGTTGGGTAGTTAATATCGTCTTTTAATGCTAAAGCTGTGGCATCCGTATGTTGTGGGGCCACAGCCGGACCCATATTATATGGTAATTACAGGGGAGGTGTTACACCAGGTCGAGGGCATATAACCGGCATCTATCCTGCCTGCGGTCTCGCCCCTGAAATCCACATCCTTGGTCGCGTCCTCGACCACCAAACTGCTGTGCAGGTGGGGAATCCTGAAGTACTGGTGGGAGTGCTTCCCTTATGGGTCAGTTCCTCTGCATGTGCCCCGACTGGTTGCACCAGAAGCATATCAGTGCCTCCTCCACTGCCTTCGACATCTCCCACATCTGCAAGGGCTGAGGAGCTAACACCACCGGGTTCCTTTGCTCCTGCCTGTCCTCTTGGTGGGGTTGATCCCCATTCCTCCTTTCCCCAATGACATGACCACTGGCCTGGCCTATCCTGCCTCCATTCACTAAGTTATTAGCTGGACTCTTCCGACCCCGAACTGTAAGATGGTCTGCCTCCAACTTCTTTGCCGTCTCCAAAATCCTGGCCAATATTCTGTCAGAAATGAAGAGTAGGGACTAACTCATGTCATCATGAAGGCCCTTGTAGAACCTCATCGCGTAGCCCGCATCATCCAGCTGATATGAGTCCGCAAAGTGGGCTAGGTGTGTGAATTCTCGGCAGTACTCCAACACTGTCCTGCTGTCATGCCACTACTATAGGAACCTATCATCCAATTAATCCCTCGTCGACTGAGGTACAAAATGCTCCAATAGAGCTGCTCTGAACTCCTCCTAGGAGATGTCTGCGCAATCCATTCCCGCAAAGGTGGTTTCTCATGGTGGCTTCCACCATCTCATTGCATGCGACTCCAAGCAGGAAATTGCCAAGGCTACAACCTTCTCCGTTGGGCATCGAATCTCGGCCAGCATCTCGTAAATAATGTCCATCCACTTCTCTATATGGATTGCTGACTCCGTCCTGAGGTAGGATGGAGGAGAAATCCCCCGAAAGATGCTCAACTAGTTAGCCCCGGGACTTGGCTGTGGGGCTGGAGCCTGCTAAGCCTTGAAGGCCTCCAGAATAGCGGTTAGTGTCTGCCCCATCTCCGTCTGCTGGAACAAAGTCGAAGCCGGCAGGGGTGGAACCATGTTCTGTGCCTGAGGTGTACCCTGCCATGGAGTAGGGTTTGTCGTAGGCTACAAGAAAAATTCCAATTGTTAGTTAATGTACATGTGGAACTAGTGAAAAGTGGACTTTTGCATGTGATTCTCCCTTGTGGGAACATCATTGCTTCCGCTGCTAGTTTGTCCTCAAACTAAGCTCATGCGGGGTGGCCTAGGGTTTTTGGGGACTTCTTTCCTTCCAATAGATATTTCCTTTGATACCAATTTGTAAGACCCCATTTTTTGTTATGCTACTGGGTCTTACGCCCAGAACTGCCGTTTTGCCGTGACACAAACACTCGGGAGGGTCGCCACTATAAAACGCTGATTCTGTCAGCAATGAAGATCATCAAGAAGTAGAAGTTAAAATGAGAGAAGACAGTTGAGTCAAGTCCACAATCACATATAACATATGAAATAGGAATCACAACATGTCCACATGATAAATATACTAACAAAAAATAATAATGCAGAAATATAAACGGTCTTATACCTGGTACAACAAATCCTCACTATAACCCTCTGGCAAAAACTAAGACTAACACTCTCGAAGCCAGAGACCGGTGCTCCCGTACTAGACTGGCCCACCTCCATGTGTACCGTGCTCCGCCGGTGCTGCATCTCCTCCTGTTGCTCCCAATCACCCATTCGGAGTTCCTGAAATGTTTGGTCCACCGACCGTTAGTCAAAAGACTAAGCCTAATTTCCACCACCCCTCCCCCAGTGTCTCCTAAGATCCGTGCAGGTGGAATGACAGGAAGGCTATGATGGTGGAGTGTGGTCAAAAGCAAGTGATGGTGGACCTAATCTAGCAGGTGTATTATAACATCCATAGTTCTGTAAAAAGGAAATGCAAGCAAGCAGTTCTATAGTAAAGAAGCAGTAATGTAATCAAGCAAAGTAGAGCAGTAAGTACATATAAATTAACTATGGAATAAGTAACCTTAATTTATATGAATGCCCATACAAACTTATAAGTTAAGGGGTATTTTGCAAGGCTCCCATCGTATAAGCTATCCCATACTAGTTTATATGATGGGGTGTCAGGTTTTATGCAGGTATTGGTGTAGTGATTTGTTATGCCATGATTCATGCAAGTGCAACACACCCACATTACTCTATGCGCACAAACCTTTAGTTCCCACATTTCGAAAGCTAGCTTCACTCCTATGAGCCTCTGTAGTGGCCAATGCAAATAGTGGGTCGTGCCAGCCCACTCCTAGACGGGTATTCACACTACCAGGCATAGCCCTTAGGTAGGCCTCTAAAGGACACACTACAGTCTCCACGTACTATGCTGACCAACCACATGTATTTTCCTTGGCTAATTGTAAACCACACCCGACGAGTATTCATATAGACGTCGGTGTGAATCACCATCAAATACCAAAGACCCACCACTATATGCACATGCATCCATGAATTCCCTGGCATCGACTCCCCAGACTAACCTGTCCGTTGCAACTACCTTCTGAGCCTTCGTATTGCCGAGCTATCCTGGCCATATCCACATACACTGATACTACCGCTCAGATAACCTAATCAAGCTAACCTCTCAAGTCACCGAGGTTAGTGGAAGTGAAGTTCTAATATATCTAATTGCTCTTAACATTTTTAATCTTACAACTTATGGCTAACCTTGGACTGCCCAGGACATTCCCGATGAAGGGATCTCGGGGGCACTAGAAACTACGATCGGCTGAAGCACAAAGTTCCCTTTTGCAAGGACCTTATTATTATAGTGACTAACCATGTTCAAACTCTCTTAGCATTATGCTTGAACTATCCCTAAGTGTATTTAGACATCTTCCAGGGAAAGACGATCTATCGTCAGTCCCGAGCACAACTCTGCCCTTGCACAACCGTCCTCACAAGTCCTACCTCTCTTGGTGACCCTATTCATTCTCATCCAGACCAGGTACACCAACTAACCTTTCCAATAATAGGTTTCACATATTACTCTACTTTTATAGTTTTTACTATATGCAGACCAACTATCCTGCATGATGAGTTTGAATGGTGACCCATTCAAATATTCATATGATTGGTCTAAAATTATTATTGAGGGTTTATCATGATGTTTTATGAATAAATACAGAATATAATAGTTTTCTAATTTCATTGTTGTTTAATTAATTGTCTGCAAAATAAGGCCAACAATGCCTTTGAACACCAAGTACACTTTTCTGTCTAGGTATGGCCTTAGCAAAATTATGTCAAGTGCATGTCATGAAAATAACAATAAATACTGAAATTCATAATTTTCCAAAAAGGTTTTCAGCTCCAAATAATTATTGACTAAATAGCCACATTAATAGGAAAAACAGGTAATAATAGAAATATTCATCCAAAAATTATAGAAAAATTACCAGATGACCTACATAAATAGAAATGACTACTGACCAAGAATTATTATTTTCCAAGCTAATTTAGTCACATAATTAATTTATCTAATAATCTTGTACATAACGCACTTGTGAAATAACTTGTATAAAAAGACTTCAAATAATTATTTAAAAATTCATAGAGCTAGGTTATATCCTCAAATGTTCCTCGACCAAGGTTTATAATTTTTCAGTAAGCATATAGCCCCTAAATAATTATCTTGTGATTGAATCAAACTTAGGGTTTGTGAATGAAGTACCACAATTATTAATCCAAAATTCACAATAAAATTTCTAGGGAATAATATTACTAAATCAAGTTTACTGCCTAAGTTTCTTGAGCATCAAAATCAATTTGAGCTTGTAAATAATTATTGGTACTAAGTCCCCTAAATCATCCATAATTATTTTGAAGGTGTAAGATCCTAAAAATCCTAAAACTATTCTCCAGAGCCTCTTTTTACCATAGGAACTCACCATCCAAGTTCCAAGGCTATCCAAGGACATACTGTCCCATGTCCTTCACTAGACCCCAAACTTCAACTCTAGGGCCTACACTAGGGTCTTAGGGCATCTCCACCCCAAACCACTCAATTTCTCTTAAGGGGGTGTTTTAGATGACTTTGATGCATGGCCCAAGTTTAATCCCTTTTGGGTGAGGATTGGCCACTCAACCCATCAAGAACACATTTGCCCTAATTTACCTATAGGGGACCCAATTTTGATCACCTCAATACCCAATCAAATCAGCCCAAATTGGGCTGAGATTTTTACCAGGGTCATACAATGACCCTAAGAAACATCCACCAAAAGTTTGGGGAGTTGTGAAGCCATTAATCCCTCTAATTAAACCATACATGATTTATTAAATTTTTGCAAAAAATATAGAAAAATATTTTCTAAAAAATCCTATTTTTGGATGTCATATTCATTAGAGGGACTAAACTATAACCCAAATTTCAAATCATTTGGGTGAGTGGTTTAATGGGGGCACACAACTTTGTGTCTGGTCCACCCTAGGTATAGCTTCCACCATTGGGTGTGCTGTGGTCAGATCGATGACCCAAATTGGTTGAAACCAATTTTAAAATAAACCAGACTTCAAAGGCTACAACTTTAATGTTTGTCATTTTCCAAGTAGAAGGATCCAAGTATTTTAACAATTAATTTGAATCACCTTAATAACCGTGACAAAAGTGAAATAATAATATTAATAATAATTATATTAAACCAGCGACACGAATCTTGGTGCATGGATGGATGGAATCCTTTCATCGTCCCCGTGAAACTGACGACTCACAGCAGCCCATCCTGGGTGGTTTTGGGAGGCGATTTCCTGGCCACCTAAGCGCCTCCCCTGTCAGCCAATGCCACCACCAGCTTCGTTGAGGTGGTGACTAACGATAGGTAGTGGTAGGCCGGCCGGAGGTGGCCAAAATGGGGTTTTAGGCATGGAATTTAATGCCCCAAAATTGGAGTTTTCGGCCTACCCAATCTGGTGACAATTGGTCCCAAACCTTGCGGCCAATGGATGGAGATCTATCCACTGAGAAAGGAGAGGAGTATAGGACCTTTTGGGAGAACTAAAGCCTTGACGATCAACGAGACGCTATTTTTGGTTGTGGTGCCTTCGGGTGCTCTGCAATAGTCTACTAGATAGCTTAATTTATTTATAGAAGTGGTGGAAACGACTGCTTGGGGTCTAGGGAAGCTTTTAAGATGAACAATTGGGGAGGGGAGGGGTCAAGCTTCAATGACTTAGGCTCAGTTTGTTTTGGTGGTGGCGGTGAGAAAGGAGCAACGTTGGGAACGGAGCTTTGAGAAAGGAGATCCGGACAGTTGCCGGAAAGGAGCGTTGGATCGGCTGTGGCGTTGAAAAAGGAGCAAAGTTGGGGTGAGAACGTGCGAACCAAACAGTTCCCAAAAAAAAGTGACGCTGCGGCTGGAACTCAACGGAGCGACATCGTGGAAACAAACGGACTTTTAATGGCCATAAGTGGTGTTTTCGGCCCATGAAAAATCCAATGAATGCAGCCACTGTACATCCTAGAAAACCCCTTGATCTCCTCTAATGGATGAGGGGAGACGAATCTCCATCAGTTGGGAGAGAGATGAGGGGTCGAGGGCATTCAAACACCATGAAAAACCACTTTATCTCTCCACCATTAAAGGGGAAAATGGACCTTTCTCTCTCCTAGTCACCATGGCCGAATTTCATGATTAGTTTAGCCAAAAATCACCCCATTAACCCATATGAATAATTAAAATGAGGTTAGCCCTGGATTTGTGTTTGAGCTTGAGTTAGCCTATTTGGGTTATATTGACCCAATGTTTAGCCCAACCGTAGGCGACATTGGGTGACCTAACTGACCCTAATGGGAGCTTGGTGACCCCTTTGGCCTGCCCTATAGGCCAGGAAGGTCTCGATAGGGTCAATTGTGCACAATAAAGGCCAATTGCCCTTAATTAAGGCACCTTGCCCAATTTAGGTCTAGGGTTTACTTTGATCAACTTGACCCACTGGGTTGACCCTAATGGGTCCTTGGATACCCATTGACCTCCTTTAAGGGTTAGGAAGGTGTTGGTGTGGTTAATTTGTCCAATGGAAGGGTAATTGGCCCTATCTAGGTTAGTTTGACCCATTTAGGGTAGGGTTGACTTTGGTCAACTTGACCTCTTTAGTTGACCCCAATGGGTCCTTGGTGACCCTATGGACCTTTTAAAGGGTTAGGAGTGTTGTGTTGGGGTCCTGGAGTCAAGTTGAAGCCCTAAGGTCAAACCCTAGAGGTGGTTAAAAGAATGAGCTAATTACAGACCAAGGTGATCTCACCTTCATTCCTTGGTTCACTTGGTCTTCTTGGGATACCTAGGGTTTTGTTATGACCTAGTCATGACAAAACCACTCTTTAGGTGTCTAGTAGTTTGAGGGATGTTACATCTCTCTCGAGGAAAATGCCCACCTGAGATTAGGAAAATTTGATCGAACTCTCGTTCTACAATTGAAGCTCCTAATACTCGCTTTATGTTGTGAACACCGTTTTTAGGTCATTACTCCAATTCGGGAGAGTTATGCTCATCCTCTCTCGAGGGTAGGGTGAAACTCTCTTTACCTGCGAGTGATCGATTTGTATAAAAGAGCCTATCAGCTAACTAGTGTTCAAAAACAAAAATGAAAGTCATATACGTTTATATAAAAAATCACTCGATGAAAATCTAAGGTAAATCTTAAGCTTGTTAATTGATTTGAAAAGGAGATTTTTAAATGTAGAAAACAATTAATTTATCCCAATGCTCTTCGATATCGAGTGCTAAAATAGATTAGCCACTCATCAGAAGGGGTACGGCTTTAGAAAATAAGGTGTTCATGATAATAAATAGGTGATTACGGGTGCATTTAGCCGATTTTAAGAAGTGTAAAAAATGAATAAAAACAAGGAATAAAGCTTGTTAGAACACGCACACACTCTCTATGATAATAAAAGAAATGCAAAAAAAAAGCATACTCCACAACAAAATTAGTAGATGATAATAAAAACTAAATTAACACACACACCCTTTCTCAACAATAATGAAATCTACGTTAGCAAAATAAAAAATGTAAACTCATACACTCACCCACACAACATAAGGAGACTAAATTAAAAGAAAGAGAAAAATTGCTATCTCATACACACGCACACTACCAAAATGAAAATTAAATTAAAATAAAGAGAAACTAAATTCTCATACACACACAACCAAATTAAAAGCTAAGTTAATAAAAAAATACGATCTTATACACACACACACGAACAAAATGAAAACCAAGAAAATTAAAAGCTAAACTCATACACACACCCATACAAACATAAAGAAAGAAAGAGATGAAGAAAAAGCTAATTCTTATTATTTGAAAAGAATATTACAGTGGTTATAAAAGATTAAAGTTGAAACTAAAAGCATGAAAATACCCACACATGTGCTTGAAAACAACACATAATAATTCACAGATACTGTAAAAAACACCTAAAAATAATAGTTTGCCATTGAAAAGATGGTCTTGCATGACAGTTGGCTGTTGAAAATATTGGCGGGTTGAAGTTGGTGGATGGAGGTTGGCGGATTATGGGTAGCGGGCCGCAGGTAGCTGGTGTGTGGCAGCTTGCGGGTTGTGGATAGCCACCGCGTGGCATGATGTAAAGTGGATATTGGGAGCGTGGAAGCTAATGGGTGGGATTACGGGTATATATAATTTCTATACTTATTTATTATATAAAAAATATTATATATTTTAAATAATTTTTATGACAATATATTTATTATAATATATATTTATTTCTTTTTTGCATTCATGATATAAAAACTTATGCACATATATATACTATACATATTTATATATATTTTCTTGCACCTTGATTATAAATACTTACGCATATATATATATCCTATATCAATTTATTTTTAATACAACATGACAGTTCAACACTTGTTAGATCGATCAAATTGGTTGGGTCTTGAACCTTAGAATGAACCATAATATATTTTCTCATTGTTTAAGAACAAACCATACTAGATTAAATTATAGTAGCATTTAGAGATTAAAATTAAGAACAAAGTAATTAGAGAATAAAATTCAAAACAAACCATTTATTCTGTTGGAACACCCTATTACTAATTTGGGTCAGGATCACTATGTCTCTAAGAATCTGTGTTTTGACCTTCTGTATAGCTTAATAGGTCAATTAGAATTGAGTCTAAGGGTTATAAGGCTAGGATTGGAAGCTGCCCTGAAGACCCAAGTTTTTCTGGAGACTAAGTCCAAATCGTCGAGCTCAGCACGACGTTTCGTCGAACTCCGGTCGACGATCGTCTAGCTCAACTTTGACAGATCGTCGAGCTCCATTCGACGATCGCTGAGCTCAAACCTCATAATATCGTCGAGCTCTGGTCGACGATCGCTGAGCTCAACTTCTCAATATCGTCGAGCTCTGGTCGACGATCGCTGAGCTCAGGTCGACGATTTTGACTCTGCACTGGATCCTTATCTCTGAGCTCAGTTCGACGATCTTTGAGCTCAGATCGACGATTTCTTTGCTGCTTGCATCTTCCAGTTCGCTGAGCTCAGCTCGACGATAGCAGAGCTCAGTTCGACGATTTCAGTTATCTTTCAGAATTCAAATTCAAATCAGATAGAAGTTATTCTGCATTTAATTCAGAAGATCTGCCAGCCGTTTTCATTTACTTCTGGAGCAAGTTTCAAGGGATTTTTCAAGGAACAATTCAGTGGACTTTCCTTCAGAACAGATTATGCAATTAAGGCTGTAATCAATGCAGACCAACGACTATCTTTGACAGAGTAATATTCTATTCAGACTCAGAGAATAAAAGATAGAATGTTTTTGAATAAAGACAGAGAATAGACAAGAACAGAAAGAGATTAACAAGAATAGGACACCTCTCAATATACAGAGACTCTGAAAAATATTCTGTCAACAAGAATTCAGAAGAACACTCATCAAGAAGAGATCAAGCTTTCAAACATTCTTCAGATCTCTTCAGCTTTCAAAGTGTTCAAGGCCAACATCATTTCAAGACTCCAGACACTCAACATTTCAGCTTACTGAAATCATCTTCTGCTGGAGATCTATCTTTGAAGGCCTATCACCCTCAGCAAAGCTCATCTTCCTGACGATCAAGGACTCAGGGGGAGCTTTGAAATCAATCCACTTAGTCTTCTCAGTTGATTGAGAAAAGAGAAGACTGCCATAACTCTCTCAACCCCCTCTCTGTAAAGGGTTTTTCAAACTCCCTTCAAAAGTTTGAATCTGGTTTTTGAGCACCTTGTCAAAAGCTCATTGGTGGCAAGACACCTGATCAAAAAATCTGATTTGGTTTTTGAGCACCTTATCAAAAGCTCATTGGTGCCCAGGACACCTGATCAACTCATCCTGCAGTGGATTCCTACCTAGGGTGGTAGAAGAGTGGATGTACCCAAGTTTGGGGAACCACTATATTTCCTTGTGTCATCTGGTTCTGCATGTTTTCTTTTTGTTTCTGGCCTAGATTTTCTTGTGTTTAATTTCATCATAGCTTAGTTTTGTGATTAGTTTTTCTTCTGCTTCCCTGCTTACACTCATTACAACAATTGTTGTAAAGCTTTGCAAAAGTTTTTCTTTGTATTTTAAAAAGCACCATATACTCTATTCACCCCCCCCTTTAGAGTATATCAGATCTAGTTTCCCCTTTCATATTCATTATTTTACATGAATTATTGCAAACTTTATTTATAAATTATACTAAAACAAATACTAAAATATGTATAAATAACTACTCATCAAATACCCTTATAATTAAGCTTCTGCTATTATAGGGCAACAATAGGTGAATACTTATAAGAAATTAAAATAATTCATAACTTAAACTAACATTTCATTTGATCGAAAGAAGGACCAAAAAATAAAAAAAAACTGGAAAGGGGAGAAACTGAGTCAGTGGGAGACATGTACAACAGACTGAGTCTAATTGTCAGTGAACTGCAGACATTAGACAAAGAGATCTCACTGACTGAACTTAATGACAAGATTCTAATGTGCTTCCCCAGCACTTGGGATTCAAGAATCTGGCCAATTAAAGATGCCAGAAGCCTGAATGAGATCACCACTGAAGCCTTGTTGGGTAAGCTCAAATCTTATGAGCTACTCATCAAGAACAGAGAAGAAGAACAGAAGGCTGCTTCACCAGCCACAAGAAAGGAGAAGACTATAGCATTCAAGGCAACTGAGGATCTGCCTGAAGAAAAGGGAACATCCAATGATGAACTTCTCAGCTTGTTGGCCAAAAGATTCTATAAGATGACCAGAAAGGACTTCAGAAGAAGATCATACAAGGAGCAGGATAAGCCAAGGTATGACAAGTCCATTGGCAATAGCAAAGACATTATTTGCTTTGGTTGCAGGAAACCAGGGCATATGGTTCCTGACTGTCCAGAAAACAAGAACAAGGACAGAAGGGACAGAAAAGAAAGAAGAAAGGAGAAGGACTCCAAAAGGAATGGAAATAGCAAACCTTCCTCCAGCAGAAATAAGCACACAAGGAAAGGATTTGTTGCTGAATCCTGGAGTGAGACTGAAGAAGAGTCAGAAGCCTCTTCCAGCTCAAGTGATGATGAGGATGATGCAGAGGAAAATGAGTTCTGCATGATGGCAATCAATGCCTCACAACACAACTCAGAGGAAGAGGAGTCAGAGTCAGACTCAGAGACTCAACCTGAAGAGGATCAGGTAATCAGCTCTTTTGATTTCACTTCAGAAGATTTTAAATTTGAATTTAAAGCACTATGTTTAGACCTGCTAAAGTCTGAGAAAGAGATCATCTCTCTCAGAAATCAATTATCTGAACAAAGTGGTTTAAAGTCAGAAAACCTCAAACTCTCTCAGGAGTTGGAGAACCATAGGGAACAGATAGCTTCACTAAAGAGTGAACTCTCTGAGGCCAAGAAGCTTGAAGAATCTCTCAATGGGAGAAGCATCAAGCTGATGGACATCACAAGCACAGTGAACTCAAGATTCAACAGTACACTGGGCTTGGGTGCCTCATCCAGCCAACCTATTGTTCTAACAACCCCTATCAAGTTCATTTCTGACAAGGGAAAGGGAGTTGTAGAGGTTGCCAGAAAAAATTCTGATCTGCCTCAGAAAACTAAAGTCCAGCACAAATCGTCGAACGGAGATCGACGATCGCCGAATGAAGATCGACGATCGCCGAACGCAGCTCGACGATCTCAGGACAAATCGTCGAACGCTGGTCGACGATCTCAACCAAAGTCGTCGAACGAAGCTCGACGATCTCATATACCTGACCTCACCCATAGTCGACCGTCGAACGGAGCTCGACGATCTGACCCAAGATCGTCGAACTCAGCTCCAAGATCGTCGAACAGAGGTCAGAGCTCTGGAAAACTTTTCAAAGGCAAATCAAAATTGAATCCTGAGGGTTCTTCATCCCAAACCTTCAACCCTTATACTGAATGGATTTTACCTCCAAGGAGATATCATCCTGAAGGATATAAGAGTCAGCCAGGGATGTCTTTCATTTCTGAATTTAGAGGTTATCAACCTAGGCCCAAGGTAAACTGGGTCAAAAACAAGTAAATTGTTTCATGTGCAGGTGAAGACCTATCCAACATCTAACCAGCAATGGTATTTGGATAGTGGGTGCTCTAAGCACATGACAGGGAACAAGGACAACCTCAATTCCTTTAGAGCCAAGCTTGGACCCAAGGTTATCTTTGGTGACTCCAACTTTGGACAAACTAAAGGATTATGGAGCAGTCCAGATTGGTTCTGTAACCTTCAAGAAGGTAGCATATGTGGAAGGACTGAAGCACAACCTAATCAGCATCAGTCAGCTATGTGATGAAGGCTACCAGGTGACCTTCAGCAAAACCTTATGCAAAATCAAGTCAGAGGACAACACAACTGTGTTGACAGGTAAAAGGAAAGGTAACATCTACCTAGTAGATTTTCTTTCAACCACTATAGATATCTGTTTATTCAATTCAGTTTGTAGACCAAATGTTTTATGGCATAAGAGATTAGGACACCTAAACCTTAGAACTATTGCTAGGCTCTCCAAGGACAACCTTGTTAGAGGACTACCTTCTGGCCCCTACAAGAAGGAAGGACTCTGCAAGGCTTGTCAATTAGGCAAGCAAACTAAAAACAGTTTCAAGTCACTTAATAAGAGTGATTCACCTAGGATATTGTATCTGTTACACATGGATCTATTTGGACCCATCACAGTACAAAGCCTAGGAGGGAAATCCTACACTTTAGTGATTGTAGATGACTTCTCTAGATTCACTTGGGTGTTCTTTCTAAGGAAGAAGTCTGATAACTTTAAGTGTCTGACAGAGTTTCTCAAATGTATAAAGATTGAGTTCAATACTCACATTGCCCTGATCAGAAGTGATCATGGGACAGAGTTTGATTCTCTTCTTATGCAAGAGTTCTGTCAGAGTGAAGGGATCAGGCATACTTTCTCAGCTCCTAGAACTCCTCAACAAAATGGGGTAGCTGAAAGGAAAAATAGAACCCTTATTGAATCTGCCACTACATTGTTGTCAGATGCTCATCTACCTCTATCCTTCTGGGCAGAGGCAGTGAACACCTCCAACTATGTGCTGAACAGAAGTCTAATACATAAACTGAAGGGAAAGACTCCCTATGAATTACTCAAAGGGAAGAAACCTAAAGTTGACTATTTCAGAATTTTTGGCTGCACTTGCTATATTCACAATAATGATAAGAAATATTTAGCAAAATTTCAAGCCAAAGCTGATGAAGGAGTGTTTCTGGGATACTCCATGATCAGCAAGGCCTATAGGGTATATAATAAATCTTCATTGAAAATTGAGGAATCTGTTCATGTTTCTTTTGATGAAACTAACATGTCTTTCAAGGAGAAGATCTCTTCTACCATAGAACCTTTGCAGGAACATTCTCTAGTTGAAGATATGAACAAGCTACAGGTTGCTCAAGAAGAAGAAAGCAGTGAAGATGAAAGCAATGCTCAACACATTGAAGCTCAACATGAAGAGCCAGTTGTTGTACCACAAGAGGAAACAACAACACAGGTTGGTGAACAATCAACACCCCCTGTTGATTTAGTAACATCAAGAGACCATCCAATTACCCAAATAATTGGAGAAATCTCAGCTGGTGTGCAAACCAGAAATCAGGTCAACCAAAACCTGTTGCACACCTGCTTCCTTTCTCAAATTGAGCCTCAGTCCATTCAAGATGCAGAGCAAGATCCACACTGGATCATTGCCATGCAAGAAGAGTTGCATCAATTTGAGAGAAACAAAGTATGGGAACTAGTGCCAAAGCCAAAGGATCATTCCATTGTTGGAACAAAATGGGTATTCAGAAATAAACTGGATGATCAAGGAATAATAATAAGGAACAAGGCAAGGCTAGTTGCCCAAGGATATTCTCAAGAAGAAGGAATTGACTACGACCAGACTTTTGCACCTGTTGCAAGATTGGAAGCCATCAGAATTTTTCTAGCTTATGCAGCTCACAAAGGCTTCAAGGTTTATCAGATGGATGTCAAGAGTGCCTTTTTAAATGGAGACATCAAAGAGGAAGTCTATGTCAGACAACCTCCAGGTTTTATCTCTCCAACTTACCCTGATTATGTTTTTAAACTACATAAAGCATTATATGGTCTCAAGCAAGCTCCTAGAGCATGGTATGAGACCCTAGCATGCTTTCTCTTGAAAAATGGTTTTATAAGGGGTAGAGTAGACCAAACTCTTTTCATTAGAACTCATAAGTCCCATACCCTACTAGTACAAATCTATGTAGACGATATCATTTTTGGTTCTACTGACTCAAAACTATGCAGAAGGTTTTCTAACCTAATGCATTCTAAATTTGAGATGAGTAGCATGGGTGAGCTATCCTTCTTCCTAGGATTGCAAGTCAAACAACATGCTGAGGGCATCTTTATTTCTCAAACCAAATATGCTAATGAGCTGGTTAAGAAATTTGGCATGTCTGAGGCATCTTGTATGAAAACACCCATGCCTACCAATGCTGTATTGGATGCTGATGAACATGGGAAACCTGTTGATCAGACAACATATAGAGCAATGATTGGCTCTTTACTGTATCTTACAGCTAGTAGACCAGATATAATGTTTGCTACATGTATATGTGCTAGATTCCAAGTTAGCCCTAGAGAGTCACACCTCATATTAGTAAAGAGGATTCTTAGGTATGTTAAAAGTTGTCCAAATCTAGGTCTCTGGTATCCAAAAGATTCAGCATTTGAGTTAACTGGATTCTCTGATGCTGATTATGCTGGATGCAGAATTGACAGGAAAAGCACCAGTGGAACTTGTCAGTTCCTTGGTGATAGACTTGTCTCTTGGTTTTGCAAGAAACAAACATTTGTGTCAACTTCAACTGCTGAAGCTGAATATATGGCTGCAGGCAGTTGTTGTTCACAAATTCTGTGGATTCAAAATCAACTCCTAGACTATGGTTACAACTTAGAGAAGTCAAAAATCTTTTGTGACAATATAAGTGCTATCTCCATAGCTCAAAATCTAGTCCTCCATAGTAGGACAAAACACATAGAGATTAGGCATCACTTCTTAAGGGACAATGTTGAAAAGAATAAAATTGAACTGCAATATATCCCAACTGATTTACAAAGGGGAGATATTTTCACCAAGCCTTTGGATGAAAAGAAACATACTTTCTTCCTAAATCAGTTAGGAATGTTAGATGGAGGAAGTCTTAAATAATATCCAAGATTTTGAAAGCTAAAAATGACCAAGACTAGGCAAAATTCTGATTTTCCTTAGTGTCTAAAATTTCTCTGATCTCTGAACTGCGCTCGACAATTTTCCCAAAGATCGTCGAACGGAGTTCGACGATTTCCTGAATCGTCGAACTGAGTTCAGCGCTCCTTTGATAGTATGGACTATCTCTTCTGGTCAACGATCGTCGAACGGCGCTCGACGATTCTGTTCACTGAACGATCGTCGAACGGAGCTCGACGCCTTTCCAAATCGTCGAACGGAGATCGACGATTTTGGAGTCTCTTCAGATTCCTTTAGAAGCCTCGATCGTCGAACTGAGTTCAACGATCTTTCCATTTCTGCGTCGAACCCTAATATAAAACTCATTTTTCGCCGTCGTTCTCTCTTGCGCTTTCAATTTCTCTGCACAATTTTCTTCCCTTCAAACAGTTCTACACTTGGTCGTTTTGTCTGTTGAGTTTTGCAGGTACAATGGCCGTTTCAGTTGCTGTGCTAGCCGCCATGAAATTTGATGCAGGATTTGACATTGATCTAGACTCCTTCAACACCACCGATCAAGTCTTCCAGGACATCCTCAGTTTATTCAAGGATCAGCACTTATCTGCCCTCATGACCACAAGAATCAAACTTGCCTCAGATGAAATCAAAGAATGGGTATATACTGCACACAACCTTGACAACAACACCATTGTTGGATCCATTGGTGGCACCCAGGTACCTCTGACCCCAACCGTCCTCACAGAGGTTTTTGGATTAAGAAATGGTGAAGACTCTGCTGAACTTTCTGGAGAAGAATTATCTGATATACTTGCCAGGATGGGTCATCCTGAGGGGAACCCTAGCAAGTTGTTTAAGAGGAACCTGTCAGTTGAATACAGGTTTCTGGCAGATGTTGTAGGCAAGGTTCTGTTGGCCAAACATTCTGCACATGACACCATCTCCAGATATCAGCTCTGCCTCATGGGAGCTCTGGTAGATAGGAAAAGCTTGAACTGGGGAGAAGTCTTTTTTGATCTGTTGAAGAAAAAGATAAACAAAACCTTTGTGAATTATGGAAGAATTCTGGGAGTCTTCCTTCAGGCCAAGTGCCCTGCTCTGCTAGTCTCCTATGGAGTGCACATCAATGCCTCCAAGAGACTCACCTGTGCCCTATTTGGGAAATGGGACAGGCAAATCATCAAGCCCAGTAGGCCCTCTCCATCTGCCCCTTCAGGCACCAGGACTCTAAGAGTCACTCCCCCCCAGGTCTCTGCCCCTGCAGAAGACCTGCCTGCTGCTAGTGCTGCTTCTCCTCCTCCTCCAAGTCCAACCCTACCCATTCCATCTACCACTCCAGCCTCATCCACAATTACAATTTCCAGCCCATCTCCAACTTCTATTCCATCTCCAGCAACCATCTCATCTCCACCAGCAGACCACTTCCATCCACTATTCTCTTATCCACCACCAGATGTCACCTCATCCCCATCCATCCCCTCCTTCACACTTCTGGATGAATCCTACATGGATGATTCCACCTCCTCTCCTCCAGTATTGCCCTCCTCTTCAGAATCTTTCCAAGACCTTCTCCACCACATTATTGCCTAACCAACATTCACTCCATCCATATCCATCCCATTATCCTCCATCTCCACCATCCCCTCTCCTGAGCCCTTCATTCCACCCTTCAGCCCTCCCCCTCCAGCCTCTTCAGCCACCCCTATACCCTCTACCTCTGCTCCTCTTCTTGAGCAAGTAGATCTTTCAGCCCTTGCTGACAAGCTGTATGAGCTCATTGCCCCCAGGCTCTCCCTTCTCTTGGAGACCTCTTTGGCTCCTCTGCACTTGTCAGTGATAGCTCTCTCTGCCAGGCTTTCTTCTCTCCTTCCTCCAGCAGCCCCACCAGCAGGTTGCCTTGATCCAGAGGTATCTGCATCCAGGCAGGGGGAGATGCCCTATGAAGATAGTCTTCATGCTGCTGCTGCTGCTGCTCCTGTCTCTGCTACCTCTTCTGCTCCAGTTGCCTCTGCTACTCCAGCCCTAGCAATAGACCTAAGGTGTTTGCTATCTACATTTGATACTGCATATTACAGCTGCCTCCCAAAGCCCCATGCTGTCCAGCCCCCTGAAGATCTGTCCAAGGCTCTGGTGCCCTTCTCATGCTGTGACCCCAGTATCATTTCTGCTTTTATTCTTTCAGTGACTACTGCTTCTGATGATGTTACTGCTGCTACTGCTGCTGCTGAAAACAAGGCTGTATCTGCCTCTGAAATTGTTCTTGCTGCTGCTGAAGCAAATGTTCCATCTGCTGCTGAAAATCAAATGGATTCTGTTGAGCCCATCCCCCAGGATTCTTTGATGACAGAGGCTGTTGTTTTTGAGCCTGCTGTAGATGTTGTTGTTGTATCTGAGCCTGCTGCTGCCAAAATTCCTGAAATAATCACTGTTGCCTCTACTGCTGCTCCAGTACCTGTTGTTATATCTGCTGATGCTTCTGTATCTGTTGCCCCATCTGCTGCTGTTCCTATAGCTGCCCCTTCTGCTTCTGCCCCATCAGCTGCTGTTCAACTGAAAGAAACATTGATGAAGAAGATTGATGCCTTATATGATGCACAGAGTTCTGAATCTGAGGATTATAACACTGCTTCTAATGATTCATCTGCCACCATTGCAAAGAAAAGGAAGGCAAGAAGTAAGGCATTGAAAAGGGTCCCTCCTGCCAAAGTTAGAGATGACAATGATGTTCCTTACTATATTCTGCACAACTGTCCAATCACTGAGCATTGGATGCAGTTCTCTAAGAACCAGCTAAAGGCTATGAAGAAGAAGAGGAAGTATGAGAAAGGTTCCACTCAGTTCAAGCACCCTCATCCTCCTCCACCACCTCCACTTGATGCAGGTGCAGGTGGCAGCTCTGCAAGATCAGGCCCAGCTAGAAGCCAGGCTCCCTACCAACCTCATGCTAGAACATATCAAAGGGAAAGCCAGTCTATGGGCTCTTACTCTAGAAGGGGAGGATATAGGGGAAACCAAAGAGAGACTCAGGTTTACTCCAAAGGGCATTCCAGGCAGCATCCTTACTCCAGGGGAGGACATGTTCCTTCTGACACATTTTCTGGTCCTTTCCCCTATAAGCTCAAAGATACTGTGACTGCCAGGACTCGTCAAGATACTTCTTCCAACAGGTATGAGCCACCTGTTCCATTTGAGGACCCTGAGAAGAATCCTGTGGCTTGGACTGCTAGAATGAAAGAGCTGGCTGCATTAGATCAAATAAAGAAAGCCAAAGAGAAAGGCCTAGACACTTCCAACATCTCCACAATGTCAGAACAAAGACAGAAAGAACTAGAAAGATATGCTTCCAGCAAATTTTTTGATGCAGACAGGTACATGGAGTTGCATCCTGCTGCAGTGGTTCCAAGGACTTCTAAGCAAACATATTTGGGAGCAGCTGATGACACAAGATCCAACAAAAAAGCATTAAATCCTAATAGAGAGATCAAAATGGTAAAAGGCAAAGAAAAGGAATAACTCTGTAAGGTGATAGCTCTTGGTTTTTCTGACTGCCTTCTGGATATCATGTTTATATATATCTCTGTGATGGTTCTGTGATGTCTAGCTGCTGTTGTTTTTATGTTTTTCTGACTGTATGATGTTGTTTGTTTTTCCTATGTCTGTAAATAGTTTTCCTAACCCAAATAGGGGGAGATTGTTGGAACACCCTATTACTAATTTGGGTCAGGATCACTATGTCTCTAGGAATCTGTGTTTTGACCTTCTGTATAGCTTAATAGGTCAATTAGAATTGAGTCTAAGGGTTAGAAGGCTAGGATTGGAAGCTGCCCTGAAGACCCATGTTTTTTTGGAGACTAAGTCCAAATCGTCGAGCTCAGCATGACGTTTCGTCGAACTCCGGTCGACGATCGTCTAGCTCAACTTTGACAGATCGTCGAGCTCCATTCGACGATCGCTGAGCTCAAACCTCATAATATCGTCGAGCTCTGGTCGACGATCGCTGAGCTCAACTTCTCAATATCGTCGAGCTCTGGTCGACGATCGCTGAGCTCAGGTCGACGATTTTGACTCTGCACTGGATCCTTATCTCTGAGCTCAGTTCGACGATCTTTGAGCTCAGATCGACAATTTCTTTGCTGCTTGCATCTTCCAGTTCGCTGAGCTCAGCTCGACGATAGCAGAGCTCAGTTCGACGATTTCAGTTATCTTTCAGAATTCAAATTCAAATCAGATAGAAGTTATTCTGCATTTAATTCAGAAGATCTGCCAGCCGTTTTCATTTACTTCTGGAGCAAGTTTCAAGGGATTTTTCAAGGAACAATTCAGTGGACTTTCCTTCAGAACAGATTATGCAATTAAGGCTGTAATCAATGCAGACCAACGGCTATCTTTGACAGAGTAATATTCTATTCAGACTCAGAGAATAAAAGATAGAATGTTTTTGAATAAAGACAGAGAATAGACAAGAACAGAAAGAGATTAACAAGAATAGGACACCTCTCAATATACAGAGACTCTGAAAAATATTCTGTCAACAAGAATTCAGAAGAACACTCATCAAGAAGAGATCAAGCTTTCAAACATTCTTCAGATCTCTTCAGCTTTCAAAGTGTTCAAGGCCAACATCATTTCAAGACTCCAGACACTCAACATTTCAGCTTACTGAAATCATCTTCTGCTGGAGATCTATCTTTGAAGGCCTATCACCCTCAGCAAAGCTCATCTTCCTGAAGATCAAGGACTCAGGGGGAGCTTTGAAATCAATCCACTTAGTCTTCTCAGTTGATTGAGAAAAGAGAAGACTGCCATAACTCTCTCAACCCCCTCTCTATAAAGGGTTTTTCAAACTCCCTTCAAAAGTTTGAATCTGGTTTTTGAGCACCTTGTCAAAAGCTCATTGGTGGCAAGACACCTGATCAAAAAATCTGATTTGGTTTTTGAGCACCTTATCAAAAGCTCATTGGTGCCCAGGACACCTGATCAACTCATCCTGCAGTGGATTCCTACCTAGGGTGGTAGAAGAGTGGATGTACCCAAGTTTGGGGAACCACTATATTTCCTTGTGTCATCTGGTTCTGCATGTTTTCTTTTTGTTTCTGGCCTAGATTTTCTTGTGTTTAATTTCTGCATAGCTTAGTTTTGTGATTAGTTTTTCTTCTGCTTCCCTGCTTACACTCATTACAACAATTGTTGTAAAGCTTTGCAAAAGTTTTTCTTTGTATTTTAAAAAGCACCATATACTCTATTCACCCCCCCTTTAGAGTATATCAGATCTAGTTTCCCCTTTCATATTCATTATTTTACATGAATTATTGCAAACTTTATTTATAAATTATACTAAAACAAATACTAAAATATGTATAAATAACTACTCATCAAATACCCTTATAATTAAGCTTCTGCTATTATAGGGCAACAATAGGTGAATACTTATAAGAAATTAAAATAATTCATAACTTAAACTAACATTTCATTTGATCGAAAGAAGGACCAAAAAATAAAAAAAAACTGGAGTATAAAGAGTTAAGTTGTAAATTATGAGAATGATTTCAATAGAGATAAATATATTAGCCAAAAGACTTATTGAGATAACCAAACAATAAGTATAATTACAGTCATTAATAAATATGATTAGACTGGAATTATAAATCCTTAACTTTTAAAAAATTTGAAGGAAATAATACAACTTACTAATTTTGCTCTCAAAAGGAATTTAAATTAAGTCTAGTAACAATAAATTGGCTAAGGGGAAAGGGGTATAAAGCTCTTGCAAAAGAAGAGCAGTTGAATTAGGGGTGATGAATTTTATCCTCTCACCTATTTTTATTCTTTTTTTGCAAATGTTAGGAAAATGAAAATCTTATTTTTCAAGACATATATACTTTTAGGATTCAACTTCAAATGTCCAAATACCTATGTTTACAGAACAAATCTTATTCCCATTGACTTAAGAGCTTCTAAATTTTATTGGGTGCCTATGTTTACGAAATGAAATCTTATTCTCATTGACCTGAGGTCTTTTAAATTTGTATTTTTATTCATCTTTAAGCATGCCAAGCAAAATGGTGCATACTAAATGTAGGGGAAGGTGGTTTTCAATAGAATTTCTAGATTTTAATAAAAGATTTTTGAGAGCAACTTTAGTAGCTCGAACATTCCTAAGTTTCTAAAAGCTTGAAGTAAAGATAATTAAAGTCTAAGGTTGTTTTTTTCTAACATATACACATGTATCTATTTTAGATAAATTAGATTTAGTACTTGAAAACAAATCCTCTATTTATATTGAAAACAAAGATATTTTTTAAAACATAACCCCAAACGTTTAAATCTATCAATATATGATAAACAAACATCTAACAAACTAAGAATTATGAAAATCTACAAATAAATACTCTCGAAACTAGATGCTTTGAAATAAAAAGTAAGGTTTTATTATATTTTGGGGTTTTCTATGTTTTCATAATTTTTTTTGTTTTTCTAAGTTTTCATATTTTTTGTCTAAGTTTTTTTTTGTTTTGAAATATGATCCTTTTTTCTTGTTGATTCTTTTTACTTAATATATACATACTAATAAAATAAGGTACTTAAGAAATAATTTTTTTATTTACAAGAAGAGAGAATATTCACATAGAAAATAACAAATTTTTTGTTTGGTTTTTATAAGTAAAAAAAGAAATATGAAAAAACATTTTTCATATTTTTGGAAATTGTGTTACGAAATTAACAGTTTTTGGAAAGTTTTGGGGTTTTGTAATTTTTTGGAATTTTTCATTTTCTATTTTTTATATTTATAAGTTAGAAGTACTAAAAATACTACTTTTTTTGTAAATACTAATAAATACTACTAATACAACTATACAAAATTTTCTAAAAATAAAAAAAATATTAAATCTTTTTGGGATTTTGGTATTTTGTTAATTTTTCATTTTCTAAGTTTTTTTTAATAAATATTAAAAAGAAAAGGGAAACACCCCCATACTTAAACTCAACATTGTCCCCAATATTGAAATATAAGTATGTGGAACAAAGCAAGGAGGAAAGTGCGATATGTACAAAAAGAAGGAACGAGAAAGAAGGCTTCCTTGATTTGAGGTAGGCGAGAGCGCAAGAAAAACCTGCAAATTACTTAAAATGATGTATGAGATTTTTTTTTGATAAATATGGGGTGCCTCCCATGAGAGCTGTCCTTATTGTTTCATAGCTTGACTAATATTGCAAGATGAGTATAGGTTGGTAAGGTTAAATGATTCAGTTTTTTTGTCTAATGGATCTCTCGCAATATAAAGTTCTAGCTAGTGCTCATTAACTTTAAATGAGCCTTTTTTCGGGTGGGAAATAAGAATGGTCCCATATGCCCTAATGTAACACCTCCCCTGTAATGACAGTATAATATGTGTCCGACCAGGGCCCCACAACATACAAACACCACAGCTTTAGTATTATAAGATGATATAACTACCCAAACTCAAAACTCATGAGCAAAACACAGCGGAAACATCAACCAAGACTAGAAGTTTTCCACATCCACAAGTGTCTCGAAACGGCCTTATGGCTTTACAACAAAAGAGAGTCCAAATCTCCAACAATACATAAACATCAAAGTGCATATGCACTCCTAAGCTACCCCGGCATACAAGCCGGAAGTAAACAACATCAAACATACAAAATCACAAAAGTAAAGACATAGCAAGGATGGTAACACTTCATGAGGATTAGGCCTTTCTAGTCGGCGAGCTAGCTCCTGTTTGCGATTCTTGCCCTGTAAAATTTGGTTGTAATGTGGGTCAGCAAAGGCTGACCTCAAACTGTGTAACAAACATATCTCCTCCCTGCCTCCCCTAACGGAACCCGGGGTACCCCTCCAACCTGCAAGTCAGCACTTCGTATACAATATACAAAAACAAGTATAGCACTAATGAACAAGCTTGGATGTCTCAAACAACATGCACGTTCTCTACCGTTGAGCATATAAAGAAAAGGGGCCTACTATGCAGCATGAATGCAAAACCCGGGCTTCACCCAAGGCACCCTAACGCGTATGCATCTAGCATATCATCACATCATCTGGGTACTAATCATTTCCCCATTGGCATTAAGCCGCAAACAAAGGGGGCACTGTTGGGTATTGTATCCACGATTACCTAGATTTGAGGAAGCCACCTGTCAAGCTAAGATGAATTCACAATGTATTTGATAAACTTTTTCAAGTTGTACTTGCAGTCTCTCCACGCTAAGTGCACACCAATGTCAGGGTGCAGTAGGTCAATATACACGGGTCTGCACGACGTAATCCCTCGTTGAGCAGATCAGTGTGTTGGCCTATGTGTACTCTCTCTATTGGAGTGCACTTACTTTCAAGTACAGGGCCGCTCATATGCAAGAGAAGACAAGGAGCTTGGAGGATCAAGGAGCAGCTCCTAGGTGGAAGACGAAAAATCGTCCAAGGCAAATTCGACGAGAATCACCAAGTGATTCTCGCCGAATCGGCGAGAATCACTAGGTGATTCTCGTCGAATCGTCGAGAATCGTCAGTGATTCTCGCCGACTCCTTCTGGCCATCTCAAAATGGTGCCAAGTAAGATTCGGCGAGAATCACTTATAATTCCCGCCGAACCAGTGGTCAAGCAGCCCATGAATACAAAGTCCAATTCGTTGAGAATCGACAAGTGATTCGACGAGAATCGTCTGCGATTCTCGCCGATTTTTACTTGGCGTTTTCTCAGAATGCTGCTGAACCGGATTCTGCTTCTGGATTTGTTTGAACCGGATTTTGGGGATTTCATTTGTGGGTCCCACAAACGGTCATATTTGAGAATCCTACAGTATTTATACACAGGTATTTTGAACAGTAAATCTACGGATAAGAGAGAAAGAAAATCCAGCGGCGACGTAACCCTAACTTCGCGAAATCGCTCCGCTCCGCCGCCGCCGCTCGCGTCAAGTGGTCGCCGCTGCTGATCGCTCTTCTTCCCGATCTCCGGTGACAGAAGCTTAGCAAGGCTTGTGTCTCACGCGTCTATCCGGAGATCTCTTGTCTCTCGATTTGTTGACCGGGAAAACTTCCCCGTCCGAATCGATCGAGACGACCGATCCTAGAGTGACCGTTTGTAGACCTAGCTTGCTTCGCTACGAAGTTTAGATCTCCAAGTTCTGCAGCCACTTTTCATCGTAGCCGCCGATCCCGAAGCTAGCCGCCGCTCGTGTGCCGCCGCCGGTTCCGGGGAGATCTTCTCCAAGAGAGACCAAGGTCGTAGACTCTTCATCGACTTCAAGAACACGTCGTCGAACAAAGAGGAACACCGTAGTCTCCAAAAGAAGTTTGTATCACGTGTACATTCTACATTTTCATTTCGTTGTAAAGGAACTGTTGTTCCGAGTTGTAAGGGTTGGGTGCAACCCGCTTTGTGGGAGTGTTGACTCTCACGTGTGGAAGGGCTCCTTCCGTTAGTGCAGGGATTGGGTTTCAATCCCGTGGGTGAAGTGACCGAGTCGTCCCTTGTTGGGGAGATAGGTCGAAGGGGGAAAGTGGATGTACCCAAGTCGGGGAACCACTATAAATTTGCTGTTTATTCTGTGTGCTGTGTCTGTTGTTTTTATTGTGCAGGTACATCTGTAAATTCCGCAAAAGAACCACACGTCACCTATCCCCCCCCCCCCATAGGTGCACATAGCCGACACTAGGTGGACTTTCAAGTGGTATCAGAGCCAGGTTGCTCTTCAAAAAGGTTAACACCTTGAGCAGAATCCTGCGACCAATGTCAGAAGCATGGATCTGGATTATGACGTATTGCCACTCAAACTCCCTGCATGCTCAAAGGATTATTATCCCATCTGGAGGATGAGAGTATTATTTCACCTGGATGCCATCGATCCACGAGCATCCCTCATCCTGGAAGAGGGTCCGTTTATCCCCATGAAAACCTCCGACTCGGGGATCCAAGTGCCCATGTGCATTGCTGAGATGACAGAGATGGAACTCTCACTTTTCCAACTGGACCAGAGGATTCGACTAATTATTATGGATGTCTGGTCTGGAGCCTCTCACTCTAGGTTGGAAAAATGTAAAACGGCTAAATCTCTGTGGATGACGATCTCAGAGCTGATGGGGGGGTCAGAGAATGCTGAAATATGCTGCCAATCAGAGGATGAAGCGTATGTGGGGGTCCTCACCTCTGAAGATGAATGCAAGGATCCTTCAGATTGCATCAGAGCTCCAGTATCCTTGTCAGAGACTGAAGAAGATAGTGAGGAAAGCAGCTCCGACGAGGACGAAACATTGGTCACTGATTCGAATGACAATAACCCAGATGAGCAGGTATCATCTTCATCCTGTCCCACATCTTTTGACTTTTCTGAAGACAGAAACTGCTCCCCTCCAGAAAATACTGATTCCCTGAAGAGAGCCCTTCAGGAAAGCAATCTACTTGCTGAGGAGCAAGCTCGAGAGATTGCTCGACTGAAGATCTTGTTGGTTCTCCAATTGGCGTCCAACAAGGTCAAGGACTCTAAGATCTCAGCTCTAGAGAATAGTCTAGAAAATGAGAAACGTATAGTATCTAACTTTTCCAAAGTTGATGCTATAAAGAGAAAACAAGAAACCGGGTGGATCTCCCGGATTATCCAGGGATGGAGAAATGGGGAAACGGTGTTCCGACCTCCCACTCCAAGCGGGAAGGCAACTCATCATGCCTTCAGGTATGACCACAGGAATAATCGTGGTCACTGCAAGGGTGAATTGTCCCCATGTAGAAACGTCCATAGTGCAAGAGGCGTCATGGCCACCCATGAGGAAATACCTAAGGCTCATTCTGAGCCCTTTGTATTCACGGCCACTGCCACAACAAAGTGTGGATCTGCAGGTCCTAGTTCACAGAAGAATTCTCTCCATTCGAGGACACGGGATAGGGAGAATAGAAGTCATGATGTCAGGCGTCATGGAGCCTCAGCAAGGAAGATGCCTGAAAGAATGGCACCGCCTTCTCGGCCTCATAACGCTCACATCATGCATTCGTTCCACCCTTCATCATGCCTCGACGGAAGAGGAATTTGTGCAACAAGAACATGCCCTATCCCTTTTAGACCTAGGATCGTGACAACATCCGTCACTAGATCAGGTCGAAAACGGCGATACAACATTCACTCTTGTTGGTGCTGCGGCAAAGTGGGACACTTTGCCATTGACTGTTGGCACAACCCCTCAGTGCCCACAGCAAGGGCTTATCCACATTCTAGGGACATGGGTAGTCTTCCAGACAGGTTTTCCGAAGGAAGGCAGTTGCATGCTTATGCTAATAGAAACCTAGGACCCAATATGATTTGGGTTCCTAAGGTAAAGTAATTCTGTCTTGCAGGGTAGTCTAGGTCCCCGTGAATACTTTGGGAACTAGACAGTACGTGGCTCAAGGCTAACTTGGAACAAGCGTCTGCAATAACAGATGTGCTACCTGTTGAGCATACTCACTTTAAGCTACTAATATGTTCTACCTGTGGGACTAAGACGATGACTCTCCATATCCCAGGTAATTTTGATCAGATCAAGGACTTGTGTCATGATGCATCCTCATTCAAAGTAAATATATATATATTTCTATCCTTGTGTATACGTATACTTATGCGTATCACGAGGCATGCAAACCATTACACATCAATAAAAGGATAACAAAGATATGTCATTGCGAATTTTGACACATCACAATTGACATCAAGAAGTGTCTGAAGAAGTCTCGCTCAAATCCTAATTGATTGTCGTTATAATAAACATGTATTTATTAATCTTGTATTAACTTGACATTCGAAGACATGTCGTTGTAAATCTCGACAACATACAATTGACATTTAGAAGACTTTGCAAAAACCTCAGTAAAATTCAAATAGATTGACTTTAGAATATACTTGTATTTATCATTCCTTTTATTAACTTGACATCGGAAAATCTCTAAAATGGTGCAATGCTTACCAAAGTAGTCAAGAAAAACATCAATATTTACTCCGAATCCCGCCAACCCATTTTACATCTCGCCGAATTAGACAAATCCCGCCGAAGAAGTTCCCGACCGCTCGACTTCCATAAGAATCCCGACGACGTATATAAATCCCGCCGAAAGACCATCTCCGCCTATTCGCCTTCCTCACAACTCGCGCAAGAGCCCACCCGACGACCCTCGCGCAAGAGAACTCCCTAAGACTCTCGCACGGGCACTTCCGCGAACTCGCCGACACTCGCAGCCCTCTGACGCTCTCGTCGACGCCGTCGAATCGCTGCTGTGTGTGACCTTCTTCTCACGGCAAGGTTCTAGCAAGGCCGCACCCCTCGGGATACTCTCCCCTCCACCGAAGATCTTCCCGAAGCTCATCAACTCACTTGCGTGTAAGCCCTTAGGTAACCTCCTCCTCAATGGCTCCAAGGCCGAACCCCAAGTGATGTTTTCCTTTTGAATGTTCACTAATGTTTAGAGTCGGGCTTCCTTCTAGATCCTCAATGGCTCCAAGGACGACTGCAGGCTTGATTTCTGGTTGCGAGCTGGTTCGCACTGGTTTTTCTCATGCCTCGGACGAGTTCCGGAACATCATTCTCATGCTGGAAGAAGCCGGACTAACCTTCGTATTGGAGCATCCTTGCAAAGTTTTAGATAAAGAAGTGCTGGAGTTCTTCTCTACCGCAAGGCTTCGAGACAGAGACTCCATCATCAAGAGCAAGGTGGCTGGGACTAAGGTAAAGATGTCTGCCAGTAAGCTAACACGCTACCTGCAGCTTTCAAGTGCGGAGCAGGAAGACTATTTGGAGGACGAGGACAAAGCCAGAACCCTCCTGTTCTGCGGTCTACCCAGAGGCACTCGATCAGTAAAGCGAAAAGAGATGAATGAAGAAGGGAAGCTCCTATCTGACATCATAGGAAAAGTACTCATCTGCAAGCTAGGCTCCCATGATCATATCTCCGGAGATATGTTCAAAATTCTCATAGCTGTGGTCTGCAGAAAGAGGTTCAACTGGGGAGAGTTGCTGTTTCAAAAGATCAAGGACACTCTGGGCACTCCAAGCTTCGGCCGCATCATCAGTCTATATCTCAACCAGCTCAACGGAGACAAATTCGACATGAGCAAAGGAGTCCCTCTCCATTACTTGAAAAAGATGGATGCTACTGTGTTTGATCGATGGGAGCGGCGCATCGGACAGCCTGCTGTAGAAGAGCATGAGGAAGTATCTCCCGCAGCCTCCCCCCGTGAAATTCCTGATACCCTGACTGCAGGGATCGAGGGGGAGACTCTACCCTCTCATATGGATATCATATCTGACATCGCCCAGGTGGCCAGGGATGCGGTGGCCGACGTTCATGAAGAAAGTGAACCTGGGTTGGAGGATGAGGAGGTCCTGAACAGACACACTCAAGGAACTGAAGCTGAAACACTGGACTCTGCTGATCAAGAAGAGGAAGAAGCTGCTGATGTGGATGAATTTTTGGATGCGGACGGAGAGGACGCTGTGAATAAGGGCCATGAAGTGTTTGAGTATCCGGATACTGATGAACCTCCTACTGATAAGTCTGCACTAGTGGAGGGGGAGGTAAATGAGGCCACCAACATTCCTCCCATAGAGACTGTGATGGTATCCAGCTCTACTGATGCGTCTGCTGCCGAGCCAGAGCAAGGCCAAGAAGTGCCTCCGGGTATCCCATTACGAGATGACCTAGCCATTCACACTGTCCATATAATTCAGGGCATCGTGAATGAGCTTAAAACCTCTTTTGATAAAGCTCAGAAAACAATGCTGCAAGAGATTAAGACTTCTGAAGATCTCATGCTGAAGAATATGGTGGCAATCAACCATAAGATAGACGTAATGGAGAAGAAATTCGAAGAAAAATATAACGCGGTCGGCGACGCTGTCACACTGTTAATGGCCGGCTTGAAAAAGGCTACTGATACTCTAGCTGTTGTCAATCAGAACGCACACGTTGTGGCCAACAATATTCAGAAATTTGATGGTAACATGGTCACTTTAAATGCAAATCAGCAGGCCCTAATCACTGAATTCGGCAAGACAACTAAGCATATTGATGACTCCTTGCACTCATATGTCAATTGCATAGCTGACGAAGCCAAAAAGGGGGAGAAGGAGTATATCGCTAAGCTGGCCGAGCTCCAAGAAAGCATGGATGCAAACTTTGCCCAATCAAGCAAATACGTCTATGAGAGTTGCTGGTGGATGCTACAACAGGCACTGGGCACGTTAGGCATCGTCCTACCTGACCAACCTGCCGGTGTTCAGGTTCCTGAGACTTCTAAGGCTGCTGAGGAAGTACATATTGCTGAGGATGTAAGTACAAGTGCTGCTGATATTTTCACTGATGAAGCTGACGCTAAGGCCATCTCCAAATCTAAGCTGAGAAGTATGTTTGACCAGGAGGCTTTAGCTAAAGCAAGGGGAAAGAGGAAAGTTCAGGAAGGGACATCAAAGGAGACACCAACTCAAAAGAGGATCAGACTGAGTGAGGAGGATGTAAGAAACGAAAGGTGGAGCCCAGTTTCAAGGAACATCATCTTAGACACCTTCCGGCTGCAAGAAAGAGGAGAGATAAATCGAAATGAAGCATATAGCCAGTATGAATGGGAGACGCACAAAGCATTTGAAGCGAAGCGCAACATTTTCTTCAGAAACAACAAGGATCCAGACAAAGTTGCTCCTCCTAGGTACTACCCGAAGCCCAAGGAATACATGGAAAGGCAGAGCAAAAAGTACTTGGCGCAAACTCTTAAGGGTGACGTAGCTAAGGACAAATAGTCATTATTTTATAGCTGGTCACGGTGTATTAAGAACATTTGATAATTATTACTGTCATATGAACAGTTCTGAATTATATGTGAATATATTTCTCTTGGTATATATATATATTCTTGAATGTGTGAATGATTCAAGTCCTGTTCTGATTACATATATTCCCTTGAGTTGCATATTTAATTTTTTTTTAATGCTATAATTATTATTTGATAGGTGTTATTCATCTTAGCTAGTAGGGTTTTGGCTTCGTCAAATAGGGGGAGATTGTTGGGTATTGTATCCACGATTACCTAGATTTGAGGAAGCCACCTGTCAAGCTAAGATGAATTCACAATGTATTTGATAAACTTTTTCAAGTTGTACTTGCAGTCTCTCCACGCTAAGTGCACACCAATGTCAGGGTGCAGTAGGTCAATATACACGGGTCTGCACGACGTAATCCCTCGTTGAGCAGATTAGTGTGTTGGCCTATGTGTACTCTCTCTATTGGAGTGCACTTACTTTCAAGTACAGGGCCGCTCATATGCAAGAGAAGACAAGGAGCTTGGAGGATCAAGGAGCAGCTCCTAGGTGGAAGACGAAAAATCGTCCAAGGCAAATTCGACGAGAATCACCAAGTGATTCTCGCCGAATCGGCGAGAATCACTAGGTGATTCTCGTCGAATCGTCGAGAATCGTCAGTGATTCTCGCCGACTCCTTCTGGCCTTCTCAAAATGGTGCCAAGTAAGATTCGGCGAGAATCACTTATAATTCCCGCCGAACCAGTGGTCAAGCAGCCCATGAATACAAAGTCCAATTCGTTGAGAATCGACAAGTGATTCGACGAGAATCACAAACGATTCTCGACGAATCGTCGAGAATCACTTGGTGATTCTCGCCGATTCGTCGAGAATCGTCTGCGATTCTCGCCGATTTTTACTTGGCGTTTTCTCAGAATGCTGCTGAACCGGATTCTGCTTCTGGATTTGTTTGAACCGGATTTTGGGGATTTCATTTGTGGGTCCCACAAACGGTCATATTTGAGAATCCTACAGTATTTATACACAGGTATTTTGAACAGTAAATCTACGGATAAGAGAGAAAGAAAATCCAGCGGCGACGTAACCCTAACTTCGCGAAATCGCTCCGCTCCGCCGCCGCCGCTCGCGTCAAGTGGTCGCCGCTACTGATCGCTCTTCTTCCCGATCTCCGGTGACAGAAGCTTAGCAAGGCTTGTGTCTCACGCGTCTATCCGGTGATCTCTTGTCTCTCGATTTGTTGACCGGGAAAACTTCCCCGTCCGAATCGATCGAGACGACCGATCCTAGAGTGACCGTTGGTAGACCTAGCTTGCTTCGCTACGAAGTTTAGATCTCCAAGTTCTGCAGCCACTTTTCATCGTAGCCGCCGATCCCGAAGCTAGCCGCCGCTCGTGTGCCGCCGCCGGTTCCGGGGAGATCTTCTCCAAGAGAGACCAAGGTCGTAGACTCTTCATCGACTTCAAGAACACGTCGTCGAACAAAGAGGAACACCGTAGTCTCCAAAAGAAGTTTGTATCACGTGTACATTCTACATTTTCATTTCGTTGTAAAGGAACTGTTGTTCCGAGTTGTAAGGGTTGGGTGCAACCCGCTTTGTGGGAGTGTTGACTCTCACGTGTGGAAGGGCTCCTTCCGTTAGTGCAGGGATTGGGTTTCAATCCCGTGGGTGAAGTGACCGAGTCGTCCCTTGTTGGGGAGATAGGTCGAAGGGGGAAAGTGGATGTACCCAAGTCGGGGAACCACTATAAATTTGCTGTGTATTCTGTGTGCTGTGTCTGTTGTTTTTATTGTGCAGGTACATCTGTAAATTCCGCAAAAGAACCACACGTCACCTATCCCCCCCCATAGGTGCACATAGCCGACACTAGGTGGACTTTCAGGCACTGCAATTCCCCCGACGACATGCAAGCCGCCACACGGAATTCTTGCTAAGGCCCCACCCGCTCATGGTCTTAGACCCGGGCTTGCCTGAAAGCTCTGACTTCTCATGTCAGGATTCTGCCTAACACACTGACCGATTATAAGAAGCCTTTCTAGACCCCACCCGCTCATGGCCTCTTTGCCCGAGCTTGTCCCATGCTTGGTATTCTCGCCAGTCTCATAGAAGGGGACTAGTCTCACCGGGACATTCTCCACACATGACCTGCACGTCACAGGATAGCCAGCCGACCACGGAGACAAAACAACGCCTTAGCACATTACAATACAAAAACCATTCCCACCCTAATCCCTCATTCGTACTGCAACGTCTCCGCGCACCAAGAAAACCATCTACCGCCAATGCAGAGCTAACCTTGTCCACCAAGGAAACCATCTACCGCCATTGAGGAGCTAACCTTATCTGATTCCGACTACAGGTACTCACTCGAGAAAAGGGGGAAAACATCACAAATATCACAAACGACATCTTGCCGCAACGGATCTCTACGAATCCTTAAAGCTCATATGCAACATCACCGAGTCGGACTAACGGTCGCGACTACGGCTTCACCCACCATTCCTAATCCATTAATAGAGCGGATTTCTAATACAAAAACATGTCGGGGACGGACTCAATCGACCCGGAGGTCCCTCTTGAACCTTGGCGACCCAAACCCCTCTCATTTGAGAGTTTGGTGCCCAAAAACTAGAAAGTAAAAGATGCTAAACATGCATCCTAAAAACAAGAGGAGAAGTGTCATTACCTTCCGACCTCTCTTCCAAGCCATGACAGCTTAGCCGGATGAAAACATTCGTAACAGTATTGCCTCCACGGATTTGGACTCGGCTCGCGATTTGGAGCACCGAATCTTCTCCGGCAGCCAGATCTCTCCTTCACCTTTGTTGGGTATTACATCCACACTAACCCAGATTTGATGAAGTCACCCTGAAACTAAGATGAATTAAGTTGTATTTGATGCTTGGTTTGAGTTATATGTTTACAGGAATTTCACTGGGAAGTGTAGACCAATGTTAGTCCACAGTGGGTCACCAAACACAGGAACAGTGCAATGTAATCCCTCATTGCATATTCCAAGGTGTTGACTCATGTGTGGTCTCTCTATTGGGATACACTTCATATACAAGCTATTGGACCTTGGGAAAAGGATTGGAAGTTGACTACATTAGAAGAAAGAGTTTCCAACAACAAAAATTCTCTAAGTCTTTTACTCGAGTAGGTCCATAACTACTCGAGTAGATTGGTTATAATTTACTCGAGTAAAGAAACTTTGTACTCGAGTACTTAAGTGTATCTCTCGGGTAGATAAGTCATGTACTCGAGTAGACTTAGTCATATACTCGAGTAGCATGTTTATTTACTCGAGTAGATCACTCATTATACCCGAGTATTAAAGGATTCACTCGTCAAAATTTTTCTAAGTCATGGACTCGAGTATAAACACTGATATACTCGAGTAAGTATACTCACATACTCGAGTAGATAGAATCATACTCGAGTAGTTCATTATACCTACTAGAGTAGATCATGTTTCACTCGTGTACTTTGAAATTTTCCTCACTCCAGAATTTTCTAAGTCTTTTACTCAAGTAGAACGTTCACTTACTCGAGTAGATCACTTCCTCTCGAGTAGTTTAGTTCAACTTCTCGAGTAGCTGCTTGCTGTCGTCTTCAGAAATTATTCTAAGTATTCCACTCGAGTAGTCCTTCATGTACTCGAGTAGTTTATGTAATATACTCGAGTAGTCTTTCTTGTACTCGAGTAGATCCTTTATGTACTCGAGTAAGTCACTATACATACTCGAGTAGTTCTTTCTGCTTACTCGAGTAGTTGATTTCTACCTACTCGAGTAGTCTATCTTTATGTACCCGAGTATGTTCGCCTTCATGTACTCCAGTATGAAAGATATTGTACATAATCACCTAGAGGGGGGGGGGGGGGTGAATAGGTGACTTAAATCTTTTTGACTTTTTAGCCAGAATTCAACTTATAACACAGAATTAAATCTACTTTATCACAACACACAATCAGCAATCACAGAATTCCACAAGCACACAGTAGACACACAGTTTTATAGTGGTTCCCCAAGGTTTGGGTACATCCACTTTCCCCGTTCGCCTATCTAGCAGTGTACTAGATTCGGCCAAACTCCTCCACTATCTCAGATCCTCAGATCTTACACTCAGAATCCCAAAACAAGGTTCCTACAACTCAGGCCCAAGGCCCTACAACTCAGCTTCTTCACAAAGCCTACACTCAGCCACCAAGGCCTACACTCAGCCACCAAGGCCTACACTCAGCCACAACAGGCCTACACTCAGAGATACAACTCTCCTACACTCAGGCACTCAAGCCCTACACTCAGCCTTTATAATTACAGGCTTATAAAACTCAGATCCCTGAGGATCGTACAAGATAATATGAATACAGAATGTTAACTCAAGAACTCAGTGAAAAGAGAGATGAGTTGTGAGTTTCTTGATGAGTTCTTGGAAGAACTCAGCTGAAATCAATCTGACTTGGCTTTCTTCAAAGCTTCTTGAATGTAGAACACGATAAGATTGACCTCTTCTGCAGTTGATCCTTGATCTCTGCAACTTAAGATTCAGAACAAATCTGAACCCTTCTTCACAGCCTGGTTCCAACGGCTGGCTTCTTGGATGGAGCTCTCTCTCTCCAACTTCTTAGATCTTCACTAGATTCTTCAAGGAATAGCTAGATCTTCTTGTATAACTTGACGTGTTGATCTTTTGAACTTGTGTTCAATCTTTCAATCATCTGTTTCTGTAGACAGTATAAGCCTATTTATAGGACTTCTTCATGGTAATCGGCTGGTCCGGTTCATAATTGATTTCGGACAACTCTGACAGGTGCAGTAGACCGGCTGGAATGGCAGCTGTCAAGTCATCCAGTCAGTTCTTGAAAATTCTGTAACTGTCTGTCTTTAAGTGTCGACACTTATAGACCAAGTGTCGACACAAGTTGTCTAAGTGTCGAGACTAGCCTACAAGGTGTCGACATAACTCCTTGTGTTGTAGATTTTATATCTCGACACAGCTTCTTCTTCATGTGTCGACACTGATAAGGTTTGTCGACATAAGTACTTGTACTTCAGTATATTTCTGAATTCTTGTAAGTGTCGACACATCTCCTTTGTGTCTACACATCTTCATGTGTTGAATCTATTAAATGTCGACACTTCTTCTTGGTGTCGACACAAGCTTTCAGTGTTGATACTTGCTGGGTGTCGACACAGCTCCTTGTGTCGACACATTCTTCTTCTGTTGAGACTTTTGCTGAGTGTCGACACATCTCCTTTGTGTCGACACTTGTACTTAGAATATTCTGGAACTTTGCTAAGTGTCGACACAGCTCCTTGTGTCGACACTTTCTTCAAGTGTTGAGTCTTCAGCTGAGTGTCGACACATTCTTTCTTGTGTCGACACTTTCTTCAAGTATTGAGTCTTCAACTGAGTGTCGACACATTCTTTCTTGTGTCGACACTTTCTTCAAGTGTTGACTCTTCTGCTGAGTGTCGACACATTATTCTGGGTATCGACACTTATACTTAGACTCTGCTGACTTTTGCTGAGTGTCGACACAGCCTCCAAGTGTCGACACTTTCTGATGTAGACACAGTTTCTCTGGGTGTCGACACAACTGCTAAGTGTCGACACAGCTTCACTGGCTTTTCTTCATTGAGTGTCAACACAGCTCCTTGTGTCGACACTTTCTGTCTGGTGTCGACTCTGCATCCCTGGTGTCGACACAAATACTCCAAGTGTCGACACTGCTTGCCTGGGTGTCGACACAAGTCTTCTTAAGTGTCGACACTTTCCTTTGGGTGTCGACACATGGACTTAGAAACTTTTTCTTCTTTCCTGTAAATACTTAACCTGCACAAGTAAACTCAACATACATCAAATACATTTTGATGTATATCATTAAGTAGGGTGAGGCTTCTTCAAATCAGGTACATTTGAACCAATGTACCCAACAATCTTCCCCTATTTGGAGAAGTCATAACCCTTAGTCAATGATATACACCATTCATAATAACATTATAAAATGATGTAAAGAAGGATTATATATCAGGGCAAACATAAACATGTATCAATCAAACATGTATACATAGACATTATCTCAGAACAATTATGAAATAAATTCATCACACAGCAAATTTATCACACACCACATTATTCTAACACTTTGTCAAATACATAATTCTAAAGTTTACAGAATGTTTTACATCAAAAGATTACATAGTAAACTTAAGAAAATTCTATTCTATTTTTGTTCAGCCTCCTTGATCACTATTCCTTTTTCAGATTGTACTTTGGCTTGAACAGGAGCTCCAGCAACTTCAGCATCAGCAGGCTTCTTGCCTTTCAGATCCTTTTTCTTTTCTCTTCAGCTTTAATCTTTTGCCTTTCAAAATAATGATATGGCTTGGGAAAGTACTTGCTAGGCTCCTGAGCAGTAGGAGGTAGCTTTCCCATCTTGGCCTTCCTTCTATATTGGACTATTGCTTCTTGCCTTGTCTCATGTTTCCTCCATTCCAATTCAGAAAACCATTTATTCCTGTCTTGAATATTATCTTTTGCAGCTTTCCATGCAGTTAAGATAATGTTTCTTGAAGTGTGGCTCCACTGCTCAAAGTCTGGTCTTTGTTCAGCTTGCTCCCTGAACCTCTTCTTAGACAATCTGGTTTCTTCTTCTTTCTGCAGAGCTTCTTGCATAGCTTCAGATACTGGCTGAACCACCTTTTCTATGATAACATTTTTCTTATCCTCAGGTGGGCTATACATTGTCTGGATATCAGCATGTATCATATCAAAATCTGGAGGAGGGTAGATGACTTGAGCCACTTCAGGTTGCTCCCCTCCTAGATATGCAGGATTAATCCCAGATTCTGCAACATTATCATCATCACATAAAGGAGGATAACCAAGAGTAGCTCTGATAGAATTGGATATCCACTTGGCATGATCAGAGCTGGCTTTGACTAACACCCTCTCCCCCTTTATGACTTCTCTAACCATGTGATCCCTCAAATCATCCTTTTGAAATCTTATTTGGGCATCCAAATAGTTGACTCCATCTTTAAAATAAGGTTTCAACCTTTGGAGTTTGTCAGTTATGATCTTCTGAGAGTCTTGTATGGCAGTCTTAACATCAGTTATTTCCTCTTGGAATGCTTTGTCAAATTCTGCTTTAGTAGTAGCAGTAGAAGTAGTCAGTCCAGCAGCTATGTTCTACATCTCAGTGATAATGGCATTGTGAGATTCTGTTAAGTTGTCAGTCATTCTGATCTGATTCTCTAGTACATAGCCTTGCTTGACTTCAAGTTCATCTACTTGAGCTTTTATCTTTTCTTGATGAGTTGCTAGATAGACTACTGCATTTCCTCCCTTGTGGAAGCAGTCAGTCATCTCCTTCTTATTAAGATTCATTTCAAATCTTATAGACTTTATATCTTGGGCTAGATCAAACTGGAGAGATTTATGCCCCTCATCCACATAGGTTTCTATGGCTTTCCTGTGCTCATCAAGCTTGATCTGCATAGCAACCATAAGAGCACTGTAATCTACAGTTGGTGCTGGTTGAGATATAGGCTGTGGAGCAATAGTTTGCAAGGCCTTCTTATAATTCTGGCTTCTTCTTTTAAAGACTTGAAATTTCTTTTTCTTAGACCTTGCAGCTTCTTCATCTTCAGAGGCTGATGTACTTGCTATCTCTACCCTCTCCTTAGGTAGCTCCTCAACAGCTTGGGGCTTCTCAGGCTCTTGCTTTGCAGGTTCTTCCAGAATTACTACTTGCTCCCCCTCAACTGGAGCATTCCCCCCTTCATTCAGCAGCATTGTCCTTTTCAAGATCTGCTTGATCTAGATTGAGGAAGAGATCTTTTATAGTAAACTCTTGTGGAGAATGGGCAGGAGAAACTCTGGGCTCATCTACCATTGGATCAGATACAACTTGAACTTCAACAGATGTGTCTTTCATGACAACATCTGGGAGTTGGCTATCTAGCTAAGTTTGTTGATTAACATTATAATGGATCAGATAAAACAGTATCCACTTTAAGGAAATCTAAAGCATTAAGCTCAGTGATTACCTCAAGGATGATGTTGGTTGCTTGCTCACTCTCAAGAGGAGTTGGCTCTTCCACAACTAGTGGCTCCCCCTGGACTGAATCCTGGTATAAGGGGCTAGCTGGTGGTAGCTCCCCCTGTCTTACTGCAGTATCTTGTTGAGCTGGAGAGTTCACAACATTTCCTTCTACACCCACATCAGGAGTAAAGACAACCTGCTCTTCACTACCTGAGCTGCTAGATGAATCCTGAGCCACTGGGGCAGTTTTCTTCTTCTTCTTCAGTGGAGTTTCCTTCTCAGAAGTTATTTTCTCAGGGGTTGGCATCTCCTTAGATAAAACCCTGTCCCATCTAGAGAATATCCTCATGTCCATTTTCCTCATGTGGTTGATTTTTGTTCCTGCAGCTTGACCCATAACCTCTGGTAAACTACCAGCTAGGTATAAACTTAAGATCCTACCCAAGTTGGGTTTCTTCAGACTTTCCTTGATCTTCTCAAAGACTATAATAGACCAATCTGTTTTCAAAGTGAAGATTATCCTTGTCATAATACTGAACATATGGGCTGATACCCTATCATGCCCTCCAGGCTTACTTAAGATTACCTTGCCAACAATTTCAGAAAGGAATTTCCCCTGGCTGTTCATGCCCTTTCTATTAAACACTGATCCAATTTTCATTTTAGAATCCAGACCACACCATGCCAATGCATCTCTGGTCCTGGAAGCAGTAACCTCTTCTTCTTCCTTAGTTCTTGGTAATTGAAGGACTTTCCTCAAACTTTTTGGTGAAACCTTAACCTTTTCACCATGAACCCTAGACTTGATCTTGAGTCCAGAGTCGTCTACTTTAGCTCCATTTAGGAATTCTAAGACTTCTTTCTTCCAGATCTTTATGGGCTCTGAAACAAGAAATTCCAACCCCGAGTCTGCAACTAGGGTTATCACATTCTTGATTTCCGGGTCTGCATCCTCAAATGCGTCACGCACTAATTCATAGCCTTCATTGACGTTCTCCTCAAGCTTTGGCGCCATTAGGGTTTGAAGAATTTGAACTGAGAGAAGAGAGGTGTTGACACACAAGTTTAGTCTCGAAACTTTTGAAAGCGTGTCGACAGACTAAGGCAAAATCCTATTTATACCTTTCTAGGTTTGAAGATGAAAAGGTGGGTCAGCTAACTTAAATTGTGTTGACACTGTCGATAAGTGTCGACACTGACTTATAATGTCTCGACACAAGTTTAGTCAACATATATATATGTGTCGACACTTGTTTATGTGTCGACACCACATAACTCGACATTTAGTCGAGACTTTACTTAGATAATTCTGAGTAAAGCCTAAGTGTCGACACCACCTTGGATGTGTCGACACCTACTTACCATGTGTCGACACTAATGTTCTGAAGTGTCGACACCAACTTCCTAGATGTGTCGACACCTTTTCCCTGAAGTGTCGACACCACTTTTCTGTGTCGACACAGATATCTCTGTGTGTCGACACCTTTTTACTTAGCCATTTCTATAAACTTATTCTAAGTTTATCATACCTAGTTCAATTTTAAACCTATTGAACTTAGTTTCTTCTAGGGGCTTAGTATACATATCAGCTAGTTGATTATCTGTTTTAACATATTCCAGTAAAATATCTTCTTTCTCTACATGTTCCCTAAGAAAATGATATTTTATTTCAATATGTTTAGTTCTACTATGGGAAACAGGATTATGTGCAATTGATATAGCACTAGTAGAATCACAAAATAGTGGAGTTCTACTTACCTGAAATCCATAATCCTCAAGCTGATGTTGTATCCATAGAAGTTGAGCACAACAACTTCCTGCAGCCACATATTCTGACTCTGCAGTGGAGATAGCCACACTTGTTTGCTTCTTGCTACTCCATGAAATCAGTCTTCCACCTAGGAATTGACAGGTTCCAGTTGTGCTTTTTCTGTCTTCTTTGCATCCTGCAAAGTCTGCATCTGAATAACTTGTTAGTTCAAAATCCCCATTCCTAGGGTACCAGAGGCCTAGATAAGGAGTGCCCTTTAGATATCTCAATATCCTTTTGACTGCTGTCAAATGAGACTCTTTAGGACATGCTTGATACCTTGCACAGACACATGTAGCATACATGATATCTGGTCTACTTGCAGTCAAATATAATAGGGAGCCAACTATCCCTCTATACAAATACTCATCTACAGGTTTCCTTGCATCATCCTTGCTAAGAGACATACTTGACCCCATAGGAGTCTTCATGGTACTGGATGAATCCATACCATACTTTCTTATGAGTTCTAGGGTGAACTTAGACTGGCATATGGATAGACCATTCTCAGTCTGTCTAACTTGGAGGCTCAAGAAGAACTTAAGTTCCCCCATACTACTCATCTCAAATTTCCCTTGCATTAGTTTTGCAAACTTTTTGCAAAGACTACTTTCAGTAGACCCAAATATGATGTCATCTACATATATTTGGACTAGTATTACTTTGCCTCTGGATTCCCTAAGGAATAGAGTCTTGTCTATTTTCCCCCTTGTGAACTTATTCTCAATGAGGAAACTAGACAGGGTTTCATACCAAGCCCTAGGGGCTTGCTTTAACCCATACAATGCTTTCCTAAGTCTATAGACATGATTAGGTAGAGTTGAATCAACAAAACCTGATGGCTGTTCCACATAGACTTCCTCTTTTAGATTACCATTCAAAAATGCTGACTTGACATCCATTTGGTAAACTTTAAATCCTTGAAAGGTTGCATAGGCCAGGAACATTCTTATGGCTTCCAGTCTGGCTACTGGAGCAAAGGTTTGATCAAAATCAATACCTTCTTCCTGCCTATATCCTTTAGCAACCAATCTTGCTTTGTTCTTAATGATGACTCCATGTTCATCCATCTTGTTCCTAAAGATCCACTTGGTCCCAATTATGTTGTGGTCTTTTGGTTTAGGAACAAGCTCCCAGACTTTGCATCTCTTGAACTGATTGAGTTCTTCTTGCATTGCCTCAATCCAATGAGGGTCTAGGATGGCTTCTTCAAACTTCTTTGGTTCAACTTGGGATAGAAAACTGGAGAAGAGCACTGCATTCAGATTTTTGCTCCTTGTTTGTACCCCTTGTCTTGGATCACCAATGATTTGTTCTGCTGGATGATCTCTAAGATGCCTATTGGCTGGAGGCATCCTGGCTTCAGGTTGAACTTCTTCAACTTCTTCATCTTGTTGTACTCCTTGTACTTCTTCTGCATTAGGTACATGTAGTACTCCCCCTGGACAACAGCTACTGTCTTCTACTTGCTGTCTTGCAGTAGGTCTTACTTCAATAGTGAGCTTGTCCAACTTCTCAGTTATACCTGTGGGGCTGCAAATACTACTAGACAACTCATTGTTAATAAGTCTAGTTTCATCAAATACTACATGTACAGATTCTTCTACAACTTGTGTAGACAAGTTGTAGACTCTATAAGCCTTACTATTGTTGCTGTACCCAACAAAAATTCCCTCTTGGGACTTGGCAGCAAACTTAGTCAAGTAAGACTTTCCATTATTAAGTATAAAGCACTTACAACCAAAGATCCTGAAGTAGGATAGGTTTGGTTTTCTGCCTTTCACAACCTCATAGGGGGTCTTGTTGAGGCTTTTAGTAATGGTAGCCCTATTAATAACATGGCATGCAGTATTCACTGCCTCAGCCCAGAAGTATTCTGGTAGTGATGTATCACTTAATAGGGTCCTACCAGCCTCAATCAAGGTTCTATTCTTCCTCTCAGCAATGCCATTTTGCTGAGGTGTCCTTGGTGAAGAAAACTCTTGAAATATCCCAAATTCTTCACATAGTTTTGCCATACTATCAGACTGAAATTCAGTACCATGGTCACTTCTTATTTTGACCACTGTACTAGCTAGTTCATTCTGAATTTGTTTGACAAAGCTATAGAAGACATTAGGTGTTTCAGATTTCTGTCTAAGGAAGAACACCCAGGAAAACCTTGAGTAGTCATCTACAACTACAAAGGTATAGACCTTCCTACCTAGGCTATGAACTGGCATTGGACCAAAGAGATCTATATGCAAGAGGTATAAACACCTCACAACATCTTTGTTTTCAATGCTTCTAAAGGTGGATCTAGTCTGCTTGCCCTTTTGACAAGCTGAGCAAATACCATCTTTAATACACTTAACTTGAGGACCATTCCTCACTAACTCTTTGCTAAAGAGTTTACCAATTGTCTTGTAGTTTAGATGGGCTAGTCTCTTGTGCCATTTGACATAATGAGAGACTGTCTCATCAGCTACAAGACACACTGGAGAACCATTGTTCTCAACCATAATGTCTAAGCAATAGACATTCCTTTTTCTATAACCAGTTAAAATGATCTCTTGATCATTTGACCTCCTGATATGACAACCATCTTTCACAAATGAGATGTCATATCCTACATCACTCAATTGACTTATACTAATAAGGTTATGTTTCAAACCTTTAACATAGGCCACTTGAGTAATTGTAATATAGGAGTTATAAATGTTACCAAAACCCTTGATGATCCCTTTTTCAGAACAACCAAAGGTGACTTTTGGACCATCCTTTATAGGTGTGTAGTCCTTTAGTAAACCCCTTGTTCCAGTCATATGTCTGGAACATCCACTGTCCAAGTACCATATTGGGGCATGGCCACTTGGACTGACCTGCAAAACAGATTAGTGAACCTTAGAACCCAAAGAATTCTTGGGTCCTTGGTACTGGTTAGTTTGCTTCCTAACAAAGCTACCTGCAGGTTTTCCAACAGGCAGTTTGCTACTCACTTTGGCACTAGCATTGTGCCAACAGTCCATTGCAAAGTGGCCTACCTTGCCACAGCACCAACACTCAAACTTATTGTACCTTTGCTTAGGTACAGTCTTAGCTATTTTATCTACATCTCACTTGTTGAGAGTTGGGGCTTTGCCCTTGGACTTGGACTTAGACTGAACAGTCCTAGCTGGTTTAGTAAACCCCAGTCCAGCTTTACCTTTTTGATGAACAAATTCATCAATTAAGGGTATAACTGACTTAGGTTTAGAAAACCTAGCTACTAAATCTCTTTCCTTCTGAAGACTAATCTCCAGACTCTTGATTTGATCATTCTTAAATGATATAGTCCCCATCTGAATCACAGTTATGTGCTTCAGTCTGGCTATCTCATTAAGTTTTTGATCAAACATCTTCTCATAATCAGTTGCAGCCATTTTGAGACTTGCAATCTCCTTAGCTTGACTCTTGGCCAAGGATTTGCATTTATTAAATGCTTGCAACAGAACTTTATATTCATCTATCAACTGATGAATATCCTCTTCAGACTCAGATGCACTCTCATCACTTGATGATGATGAATCTGATTCTGTACTAGCACAAGAAATTGAACTGAAAGAACAATGTTGTACCTTACTAGGTCCTGGCTGCTCCAGGATTTTGTCACTTTCTGTCAATGCCATTAGCCCTTGGCACTGACTGTCCTCTTGTTCATATATAGAGTTCATGATCTGAATGAACTCTTCTTCTTCTTCCTCAGCAAACAGTCCTATATATGCCTCAACATCTGACTCAGTTTCTGATGAAGAAATATCTGACAGGATCTTATCCTTTTTGGCAACAAAAGACTTTTCCTTCTTGCCCTTGTATTGAGTCTTTTTCTTGTCATTAGACTCCTTCCTTTTCTCTGGACAGTCTGCAACAACATGTCCTTGTCTATTACAGCAATAGCATACTATTTTTGAAAGAGTTGCTTTGCTAGACTTAGTCTTTTTCCTGTCTTTCTTTGAAGACTTTTTATTCTGATAATAGTCTTCTTTACCCTGTGAAGTAGATGGCCTTGTCCTCCACTGTTTCTTCTTTAAGAACTTCTGAAAATGTCTTGTGAAGTCAGCAAAGTCCTCATCACTTTCACTGCTTTCAGACTTTCTACTTGCTGACTCATCTGACTCAGTTTCAGCTACTTTTGATGGTGGAGTTGGTGACTTACTTCTGTACTTTCTGGGGGCTTCTGTTTTGAAGGCCACTGTCCTTTCTTTGTGTTCACTTCTTGTAGATTTCTCCTCTTCTTTCCTCACCATTAACTGCATTTCATAGGACAGCAGTTTGCCAAACAGTGTTGGTGGAGGAATTTCTGCCAACTTTGTCATTTCCCTAATGACACAGATTTTGGTGTCCCAATATTTTGTTAGGGACCTTAGAAACTTATCATTGAGCTCATAATTACTGAACTCTCTGCCATAGGACATAAGCTCATTCACAATCCTATAGAACTTTTTATAACATTCAGTTATGCTGTCAGATTTACCTTGTCTAAAACTTTCATATTCTTGGTTGAGCAAGGATTTTCTGTCTTGCCTCACTTCTTCAGAACCCTCCATATACACTATCAAGGTATCCCACATCTCCTTAGATGTCTTGCAGTGTATCAAATTCTGAAAAGTAGCATCATCTATAGCACTCACAATGATGTTTTGAGCCCTCTTATACATAGTGGCTAGAACAATCTCATCCTTTGTCATTTCAGAGAAATCCTTTGGTGTTCTCTGATTTGCATCTAAGACTGATACCTTCATGGGCACATAAGGCCCTTCTTTCACTGTGATATATATCCTAGGGTCTGAGGCTTCCATAAACAGTCTCACCCTTTCCTTCCAGATACCAAAGATCTCTTTTCTACATATGGGTAGCTTCATGGATCCCAATTCCTTATGATTCTCAGTGGAACCCATGGTTCTTGAGTTTCTTGATTCTGTAATTTGACTTAGACTGAATCTGCCAACAGGATCTACTCAGACAGTTATGTCCTTTTTGAGTAACCTCCCTCTGATACCACTTGAAAGATATTGTACCTAATCACCTAGAGGGGGGGGGTGAATAGGTGACTTAAATCTTTTTGACTTTTTAGGCAGAATTCAACTTATAACACAGAATTAAATCTACTTTATCACAGCACACAATCAGCAATCACAGAATTCCACAAGCACACAGTAGACACACAGTTTTATAGTGGTTCCCCAAGGTTTGGGTACATCCACTTTCCCCCTTCGCCTATCTAGCAGTGTACTAGATTCGGCCAAACTCCTCCACTATCTCAGATCCTCAGATCTTACACTCAGAACCCCAAAACAAGGTTCCTACAACTCAGGCCCAAGGCCCTACAACTCAGCTTCTTCACAAAGCCTACACTCAGCCACCAAGGCCTACACTCAGCCACCAAGGCCTACACTCAGCCACAACAGGCCTACACTCAGAGATACAACTCTCCTACACTCAGGCACTCAAGCCCTACACTCAGCCTTTATAATTACAGGCTTACAAAACTCAGATCCCTGAGGATCCTACAAGATAATATGAATACAGAATGTTAACTCAACAACTCTGTGAAAAGAGAGATGAGTTGTGAGTTTCTTGATGAGTTCTTAGAAGAACTCAGCTGAAATCAATCTGACTTGGCTTTCTTCAAAGCTTCTTGAAAGTAGAACACGATAAGATTGACCTCTTCTGCAGTTGATCCTTGATCTCTGCAACTTAAGATTCAGAACAAATCTGAACCCTTCTTCACAGCCTGGTTCCAACGGCTGGCTTCTTGGATGGAGCTCTCTCTCTCCAACTTCTTAGATCTTCACTAGATTCTTCAAGGAATAGCTAGATCTTCTTGTATAACTTGATGTGTTGATCTTTTGAACTTGTGTTCAATCTTTCAATCATCTGTTTCTGTAGACAGTATAAGCCTATTTATAGGCCTTCTTCATGGTAACCGGCTGGTCCGGTTCATAACTGATTTCTGACAACTCTGACAGGTGCAGTAGACCGGCTGGAATGGCAGCTGTCAAGTCATCCAGTCAGTTCTTGAAAATTCTGTAACTGTCTGCAAGTGTCGAGACTGTCTGTCTTTAAGTGTCGACACTTATAGACCAAGTGTCGACACAAGTTGTCTAAGTGTCGACACTAGCCTACAAGGTGTCAACATAACTCCTTGTGTTGTAGATTTTATATCTCGACACAGCTTCTTCTTCATGTGTCGACACTGATAAGGTGTGTCGACACAAGTACTTGTACTTCAGTATATTGCTGAATTCTTGTAAGTGTCGACACATCTCCTTTGTGTCGACACATCTTCATGTGTTGAATCTGTTAAGTGTCGACACTTCTTCTTGGTGTCGACACAAGCTTTCAGTGTTGATACTTGCTGAGTGTCGACACAGCTCCTTGTGTCGACACATTCTTCTTCTGTTGAGACTTTTGCTGAGTGTCGACACATCTCCTTTGTGTCGACACTTGTACTTAGAATATTCTGGAACTTTGCTAAGTGTCGACACAGCTCCTTGTGTCGACACTTTCTTCAAGTGTTGAGTCTTCAGCTGAGTGTCGACACATTCTTTCTTGTGTCGACACTTTATTCAAGTGTTGAGTCTTCAGCTGAGTGTCGACACATTCTTTCTTGTGTCGACACTTTCTTCAAGTGTTGACTCTTCTGCTGAGTGTCGACACATTGTTCTGGGTGTCGACACTTATACTTAGACTCTGCTGACTTTTGCTGAGTGTCGACACAGCCTCCAAGTGTCGACACTTTCTGATGTAGACACAGTTTCTCTGGGTGTCGACACAACTGCTAAGTGTCGACACAGCTTCACTGGCTTTTCTTCATTGAGTGTCGACACAGCTCCTTGTGTCGACACTTTCTGTCTGGTGTCGACTCTGCATCCCTGGTGTCGACACAAATACTCCAAGTGTCGACACTGCTTGCCTGGGTGTCGACACAAGTCTTCTTAAGTGTCGACACTTTCCCTCTGGGTGTCGACACATGGACTTAGAAACTTTTTCTTCTTTCCTGTAAATACTTAACCTGCACAAGTAAACTCAACATACATCAAATACATTTTGATGTATATCATTGAGTAGGGTGAGGCTTCTTCAAATCAGGTACATTTGAACCAATGTACCCAACAGAGTAGTTATTCAACTACTCGAGTAGCTCTTCTCTTACTCGTGTATATGGCTAAACTTTCCTGAAATTTTGTCTAAGTCTTTTTCTGACGGGATTTTCAAATCACGCGACATGATTGGTCCACGTACACATCATTATGACCGATTATGATCGTTATTCTCTCCTATATAAAGTCTTATCAGAAAATGACAAACCCTAAGTATTCTCTAAGCCTTCTTGTCATTTTTTATTTTGAGAAAGTTTTCAGCCGACTCCTCTGTCTGTCTTTCACGGAACGGAAACCGTCGCCGCCACCATCTTCTTCGGCCACTGCTTCTAATTTCAGGGGACTCATTCTGAAGAAAATTACAGATCGAGATCAACATCACTGTTCATCTTCTCTCTCTGATTCTGTAAAAGCAAAGAAGATCCAGATCTAGGCCGAGATTCTCTTCACCGATTTCTGATAGTGCTGCAAAGTCCATAAGAAGAAGTTTCTGGTCATTTCATTAGATCTGATTGGATTTAATGTTTGTATAATTTTTTCCAAAACTTTATTAATCTTGTAGGAGAAAGTTTCTCCAAGTGTAGGAGTTTTTCACTCCGAGTTTGTAGGAAGTGTTATCTTCCGAGGTGTAGATCCCTTTGATTGGATCGAGTTTGTAGGAACTTTATTCCGAGGGTAGGATCGAGTTTTGATCCGAGATAGTGGAGTAGCCGAGTCTAGTTGATTGCTAGATCGGTGAGGGAAAGTGGATGTACCCAAGGTCGGGGAACCACTATAAATCTTGTGTCGTCTGTGATATTGGTAGATAGGTCTGTGCTGTGCTCTAAGTTTTTTTTTATTCCGCAAAAGACGCACAACTCACCTATTCACCCCCCTCTAGGTGATTTAGGTTGACAACCATTTTCTTTCAATTGGTATCAAAGTGAGGTTGATTGTCAAAAGGTTAACACCTTGATCAGATCCAAATCTGTTGTCTGAAAGATTCTACCATAAAATGGACAGGGGCAAAGATTTCACCAAGCTTCCACTGTGCAACAAAAATAACTTCCCCATGTGGAAAGAAAGGATAAAATTTTTCATGGAAGCTGTGGATCCAAGGATCTTCATGATCGTTGAAGAAGGTCCTTACATTCCCATGACTGTGTCCACTATCGACCCTACCAAGAAAGTTCCCAAAAAGCTAATGGATCTCGACAAAGACGAGATTGCACTTGTCTCCCTCGACAAGAATGCTAAGAACATTATAGCAAGTGCAGTCGATGACTCGATGCTGCAGAATTTGATTCACTATCAATCGGCTAAGGAGATGTGGCATTCCTTAGTCACTTTGATGGAAGGAACTGAAGAAGTAAGGGATGATTAGAGATCCCTTCTCAACCAAAAATATGAAGCGTTCCGACAAGGGAACATGGAAACAATTGCCGACACCTTTGAAAACTTCTTCAAAATTGTGAATAGCCTAAGACTATATGGCCGTGTCTTCACCAACGGAGAACTGAATGACAAATTCTTGAGATCCCTATCCAAGGAATGGGATAACAAGGTATGCGCCATCAGGGAGTTCGGGAAGCTAGCTGAAACGGACCCGCAAAATCTCTTTGGAAAGCTTATGTCTTATGAACTCCAAATCAATACAAGAAAAGCTGAAGAAGAGAAAGGCAGGTCTGCACTAAAGGAGAAATCTGTCGCTCTGAAGGCAGACACCTCCAGAAAGACTAAGGCTGCCTCCCCCGCTCCAGCTCCAGAAGTTGATGAAGAAGAAGAAACATCAGAGCCTAGCACCTCAGGCTCTGAACTATCTGAAGGAGAGTTCTCCTTACTCTCAAGGAAATTCAAGAAGTTTCTTAATAAAAAGAAACAATGGAAAGGCAAGGATGCATCATACACAAGATCGCGGCGCGATGGCGATCGACAAAGAAAAGGCTCAAGCAGCCACGAAAGGTACAATTCTAAACAGAACAAATACGTTTCAACTGACATCATTTGTTATTGCTGTAATAAGCCAGGTCACGTCATTGCTGACTACCCTCATAAGAAGAAGGAGGGTGGTATAAGAGAATAAAAGAAATCCTCACACAACAAGAAGAGGAAAGAGACGAGCCTCATAGCCAAAAAGAGCAGGACTCTTAGCGACTCCGACTCATCTGAGTCAAGCGAAGAAGAAGAAGCTTACTTTGGGCTAATGGCTCAAATAGATGATGAACAAGAGCCCCAGTTCACTGAGAACGTAAACTCTCATACCCCTCTCTCAGATTCTGAAGTCTCTGAACATGATTGTGAGGGTAGCTCCTCTGACGATGAGTCAGAGTTAATGGCCCAGTACAAGGAGTTAATCATGGCTTACGACAAATATCATCGAGTCATGAAGACTCAGGCTAAAGAGATCAAATCTCTAAAAGCCGAAGAGAGCATCTTAAGAGAGAAAGTCGCAAAGACTGACTCCCTCGAAGAAAACTTCAATAATGTTATTGAAGAACATAACAAGGCTCTTGAGCACCTTGACCTTAAGGAGAAGATCATCAAAGAATTGGAAGCCGAACTTGCGGCTGAAAAGAAACTTGTTGAGAGTTTCTCGAAGCCCAAAACAGTTCTTCCATTCGTTGCTGAATTCTCAGCAAAGGCCAAGGGAGCTGGACTAGGCCATGAAGAAGCTCCTAGTAAATCCTCTAGGAGAAACAAGAATCAACGGAAGAACAAGGCCGCCAAAAAGGCCTTAGTGAAAGAGAAGGGGAAAGACCCTTAAGATCAAACTACATTCAAGAAAGTCATCTTTCCGATAAATGAGTTTGATTTTGACTCATCCTACGGGCACTTTGCTAGGCCTACCTATGTAGAGCCAAAGTCCCGCTATCAAGGATGGACTCGACCCCGAAACTTTGGCGAAAGTGTCTTTAAGGCACCTTATGAAGAAGTTATTCTTCAGAGCTATGGCCCTTTCAATCATGGGCATAACTTCAAGAAGGCACCAAAGACAAAGTCTGTTGTAGAGAAGCTCATAAAGGAGAAGAAGCCATGTGATTGCCATCATCATGAGGCATCTTCCTCCAAGAATGCTACCCCTGCTAGACCAAAATTCCAAAAGGTCAAGCAGGAGATCTTGAGGCAAAGGTACAACAGATTTGACTGTTGGTGCTGTGGCAAGGTTGGTCACTTCGCCATAGATTGTTGGTTCTATTCCAGAAATGATGCAACCCCTCATGTCAGCAATATGAGAAAGACCACTCATAATGCTAACACTCGTAGGGGGAGTACTCTAACCTGAGACCAAGGACCCAAACTTGTTTTGGGTTCCTAAGGCAAATTGATTATGATTGCAGGGATGTCCAAAGGCCAACAAAACGCCCATCTGGTACTTGGACAGCGGATGCTTTCGGCATATGATCGGGACTAAGAGCCTCATTCAGAACTTTACTCCAGTCGTGAACGGACTAAAGGTCATCTTTGGAGGTTCAGACCGTGGAATTACTAGAGGCTATGGTATGATTACTAACAGCAATGTATCCTTCTCGGATGTGGCCTATGTCGAAGGATTGGAACACAATCTCATTAGCATAAGCCAACTCTGCGATAAAGGATACATAGTTGAGTTCCATGCTGATAAGTGCTTGATAAAATTCGTTGACAATATGGAAACGATTCTATCCGGCACTCGAAGCAGGAATATTTTCTGTTTAAATTTCATCTGTATAGATTCCTCTACACCAGTGTGTCTTTTAGCAAAAGATAGTGCGTCTCTTGGTGACCAATGGCACAAGAGACTAGCACATATTAATTTCAAAACCATTAATAAACTATTTTCAATGAACTTAGTACGTGATGCCCCAAATGTCAAATGCGTCAAAGACAGGCCTTGTTATGCATGCGTAAAATGCAAGCAAACAAGGGCTACCTTTAAAAGCATTATTGGCAAAGACTCTAACAGATGTCTCCATCTACTGCACATGGACTTGTTTGGTCCACTGCAAATTAGAAGTTTGGGAGGTAAGGACTATACCTTGGTAATTGTTGATGACTACTCGCGCTTTGCGTGGGTGTTCTTTCTGAAACACAAGTCAGATACCTTCGACATCTTTACTAATTTTGTCAGGCAAGTTCAGAATGAATACAACTGCTCCATAGTCAAAATCAGAAGTGACAACGGAACAAAGTTCAAATCTGGGGCCATGACAGAATTCTGTGAAAGCTTAGGTACCTTTCATGAGTTTTCCTCTCCTCGTACCCCACAATAGAATGGAGTGGCTGAGAGAAGGAACAGAACACTCATAGAGGCCCGCAGGACCATGTTCATTGATGCTTCACTACCGGAGTACTTCTGGGCTGAAGCCGTCAACACTGCATGCCACGTGCAAAATCGAGCACTCATAAACAAAGACCATAATAAGACACCTTACGAACTTCTGAAAGGCAGGAAACCAATAGTCTCATACTTTAGAATCTTTGGTTGTAAATGCTTCGTACTTAACAATGGTAAGTATCATACCACCAAGTTCAGCGAAAAGAGCTTTAAAGATATTTTTGTAGGCTATAGTAGCCATAGTAAGGCATATAGGATATTTAATAGAAAAACCCTGGTGGTGGAAGAATCGATACATGTTGTATTTGATGAGATGAGCTTGCTGTAAAGCAATCCGTCTAGTGTGCTCATTGAAGATGCAAGTGAAAAGCTGAAAGAAACTAGCTTGGATGATCCGTCCGAAGACAAAGGCGAGAATTTCATTAAGATCACCACTCCAACTCCTATTGGAGAGGCTGATGATCAAAATGAAGAAGTCATCCAGGATGAAGAAATCACTCCAGTGATTGAAGATAATCCAGATGCAAGAACTCTAGAGCTCGGACATCTGAAGGATCACCCCATGGACCAGATCATAGGAGATCCCCGGGATGGTGTCAGAACTCAAAGAGGTACAACTAATGAGAATCTTCATTTGAGTTTTCTCTCACAGGTTGAACCAAAGAAATTTGAGGAAGCAAACTCAGACGCATCATGGATAATGACAATGGAAGAAGAGCTAAATCAGTTCAAGCGCTGCAATGTGTGGATGCTTGTTCCAAGACCCAAAGGAAAGAACATCATTGGAACAGAATGGGTCTACAGGAACAAGATGGACGAAGACGGAACTATCATAAAGAACAAGGCCAAACTCGTCGCTAAAGGCTATCGTCAAGAAGAAGGAATCGACTTCGACCAGACATATGCTCCAGTGGCGAGGCTGGAGGCAATAAGGTTGTTCCTAGCATATGCTGCTTTCAAGGGCTTCAACGTCTATCAGATGGACGTGAAGTCGGCCTTCCTAAATGGTAACATAAAGGAGGAAGTGTATGTGGAACAACCTCCAGGTTTCGTCGATCCTAACTTTCCTGATTATGTCTATTTTCTGCACAAGGCCCTATATGGTCTGAAACAAGCTCCTAGAGCTTGGTATGAAATGCTGTCTACCTTTCTACTTGAGAACAAGTTCACAAGGGGAAAGATAGACAAGACATTATTTCTTAGGGAAATAAAAGGCAAGATTTTGCTAGTGCAAATCTATGTCGACGACATTATTTTTGGCTCTACAGATGACAACCTCTGCAAAAAGTTCTCAAAACTGATGTAAGGGAAGTTTGAAATGAGCAGTATGGGCGAGCTGAAGTATTTATTAGGGCTTCAGGTGAAACAATCTGAAGATGGAATTTTCATCTCGCAGACCAAGTTCACCAAAGAGCTAATTAAGAAATTCGGAATGGAGAACGCAACCTCTATGAGGACTCCAATGGGCTCAACTATGTCTCTGGACAAGGATGAAAAAGGGAAACCTTTTGATGAAACCAAGTACAGAAGCATAATTGGATCCTTGCTCTACCTTACTGCCAGTAGGCCTGACATAAGGTTTTCAACATATGTCTGTGCTAGATTTTAGGTGAACTCTAAGTAATCTCATTACGATGCTGCAAAGCGGATCCTGAGATACCTTAAAGGCACACCAAATCTTGGCTTATGGTACCCAAGAAGTAATGACAACGAACTAATTGGGTTTTCAGATGCAGATTTTACAGGCAGCAAAGACGACCAGAAAAGCACCTCAGGGACTTGCCAATTCTTCGGAAGAATGCTAATCTCCTGGAGTAGCACGAAGCAGAACTGTGTCGCAATCTCAACGGCCGAGTCAGAGTATATCTCTGCAGGCAGTTGTTGCGCACAGTTGCTATGGATAAAGAATTAGTTCGAGGACTACAACCTGCAATTCAAGGATATTCCTTTATTTTGCGACTCTTCCAGCGCAATTGCAATAGCCAACAATCCAGTCTCCCACAGCCGGACAAAGCACATCAAGCTAAGGTATCACTTCATCCGGGAACATGTGGAGCATGGAGACATAGATCTCCAATATATGCCTACAGATAGGCATGTTGCAGATATCTTCACAAAGCCGCTGGACGAGACCAAGTTCTCGTTCTTCAAGACTGAGCTTGGGATGCTCAACAAAGAGGACTAAAGAAGGCTGGATGACTAAGAAGCAAGTAATTCCAAGGGGTTAGTCAAAATCTACATTTTCTAAATTTTTTTCAAAGTTTGACTCGAGAAGCATAAGACATACTCGAGTATGTGAATTCACCTACTCGAGTCACTGCAGACCAACTCGAGTAACTACTGACATACTCGAGTACGTTAATTTACCTACTCGAGTACTCTTCTCTACTTACTCGAATATAAGAGTGTGCCTACTCGAGTTACTACTTACCTACTCGAGTATTTTTCTCCACCTACTCGAGTACTTTCTACAGACCGACTCGAGTAATTTCTGAAGATCTACTCGAGTAACCTCTTACCTACTCGCGTAGTCTATATCTTTCTCCTATAGTGTTTCACAGATTTTGAAATTTGTTCTATTCGCCACCCAAGGCTAAATGCCGCCTCTTCCCTCGATTTAGTTAATTTCCTTGAAATTAATTAGATGTAATTTAGGGTTATATATATGAATTTCCGAAAACTCCAACCTACACGAAATCATTTCGTTCTCTCGAGTACCCTCTGCCGCTTCGCCTACTCTGCCGTTTCGCCTCTTCGCCTCCTCCGCCGCTGTTGCAGAGCCGCTTCCCTCCTCATCACTTCCAGTCAACCGCAGCCATGGCCGCTTACTCCAAGATAGGCGTCGGATCAGAACTCGTTACCGTAGGTATTGCAGAGCTCTCAGATGACTTCCACAACCTTCTCATCCTTCTCGACACCGCCGACCTCTCCTACATCCTCTAGGAACCCTGTCGAATTTTATTCCCAGAAGTTGCCGAATTCTTTTCCAATCTAAAGGTCAAAAGGAATGGAAAAGTCCTGAAATCTAAGGTGAAGGGTTTGAAACTTAAGCTCACCAAGACCTCTGTCTCTCAGCTTCTCCGATTGCCGCTTGTCGATGAAGAAGATCACTTAGTTGCAGAAGACTCTGACAGAACAACCATTTTCTGTGGTTTTTCAACTGATGCTCAGTACTTTAAAAGGTCAGACATGAATGCAAAAGGCAAATTTTTGGTTGATGTTATTGGCAAAATTTTGTTGTGCAAGACACACTCCATCAGAGACATTCCATCATATTTCTTCGACATAATGCAAGCAATTGTATGCCGCAAGAAATACCAATTTGGTATGCTGATTCTGGATTAAATCAAGGACAGTTTCAAATCTCCCAACTGCGCCAGAATTATCTCTCTGCTCCTCCATGAAACAAATCCTGAAGTCTTCAACTTCTCCAAAGGGACCCCTCTTCACCACATGAAGAAGGTCTCCATCTCTTCCATTCAGAGATGGGATCTCAAGCTAAAGAATTCTGCACAAGCTGCAAAGATCTCAGAAGTTCTAGAAGTTCCAGCTATAGAGGACAGGACTCCATCTCCCTCTCCTCATCATGTGGCCAGCTCCTCTGGTGCACTAAGTGAGGGGGAGCCTGCTCCTTCTAGCCAAGTCAGGCAGCCCTCTCCTCAGCCAGAAATTCCTTCCCTACCTCATACTCCACAAAGTCCAGCCACACCTTCAGATCAAATACCTCAAGAATCTCTTCTGTCCACAGCTGCTGCCATAGATGCTATGATTGCAGAGCTTTCTGAAGAAGTGATGCCCATTCCTCCTCTATCTCCTCCAGCTCCAACCTCTGAATATCACAAGGACTTCTCTCCAGCACAGTCTCCTGCCCACTCTCCAGCCAGGACTCCAACACCATCTCCAGATCCCCCAAAAGACAAGCAATACACCATTCTTATTTCTGATGAGACCTCTCCAGAGCCAGTTGAGGCCCCTCTCAGAAACCTAAATTTATCCATTCCCCATGATACAGAAGAAAGGGATGCTATAATTCATACCACCAGACCTCTCAGCTCTGTCATTATTGAAGAAATAGCTCCTTGGGTAACTCCTCTCCCTACTACTGCTCCCTCTACTGCTGCTGTTACAGTCTCTTCCCCCTCAGATTTGCTGCAACATATTACAACTCTTCTTCAAGAACAAAGAAATTATTTTGACACTTCTCTAAAGATAGTAACTGACAAGGTAACTGCTCTTGAGACTGAGATGAGCAGAGGCTTTGCTGAAATTTAGCATAACACTGACAAGCTCAAGTATTTATTTCAAATTGGTGGCAAAGCCCTTGACCACACTATCACTAGTGTTGGAAATGTTATGGAACAAGGTGTCACCCTGGCCAACAATCAGATAGAACTAGACAAGAGAAATGAAGCTAACAAAATGAAAATCTGTGAAGAAGTGGGTATTTTCAAAGATGATGCTATAGCCCAGCTATCTGTTGAAATCAGAAAGGGGGAGGGATTGGTCAAAGAACTCAAAGAACAGGTAGAAAAATCTGCTGCTCAGAAGACAGATGTATGGGAAGCTCATGTGAAGACCATTCATGATGATATACTAGCCCAGATACAGAGTGTCAAATTTCACACTAATGACACTGCTGTATGGATGCACAATCAGATTTTGCCAGACCTTGCAGTTGATCCCAACATCATTCCCCATCATCTCAACCCTCTAGCTACAGATGTCACTGACCCAGCTGTTCCTCTGCAACCTACCTTCTCTCCCAAGCCTGGAGACTCAATTTCTCCTCCAGATACTTATGTTCCAGGCTGGGAAGAAGAAAACCCTGCTGTTATCTTCCTTCAAGCTCCTCCAGAGATCAGAACCTACAAGAAGAAAAGGAAGTATGGTGAAGGCCCCTCTGCTAGCAGGACTGCTCCTTCCAAAGCCACTGAATATGCTGAAGCTTGGTCTCCAACTTCCAAATCTCTAATTTTGGACACACTCAGACTAGTTATGGATCTTAATGAGAACAGGAACATTCATTACAGTTCCCAGGAATGGGAGTTATATGAGAAATCAATGCTAAAGAGGAAGATCCATGATAGAGAGTTTGGGAGAAATAATCCTGCTGCTCCTCCAAGGCCTCCTAAATATTTCCCTAAGCCTTTCAGCTATCTAAGAAGACAGTAAGAAAAGATGGAAAAGCAGCAAACCCAAGCCTAAACCTAAAAGATGTTGAGAGATTGAAATGACAAGTTGTAGACTTGATGTTTTTGGAAATTTACATATATACAATTCTAAATTTCTGTCTAATCATCTTTTTCATTGTCTATTGCTTACCTGCTCATGTTTTTCTTCTTAGTTTCTTTTATGTCTATAATTCACCTTAGTGTAAAGGGTTCTGACTTCAACAAATAGGAGGAGATTGTTGGATATTACATCCACACTAACCCAGATTTGATGAAGTCACCCTGGAACTAAGATGAATTAAGTTGTATTTGATGCTTGGTTTGAGTTATATGTTTGCAGGAATTTCACTGGGAAGTGTAGACCAATGTCAGTCCACAGTGGGTCACCAAACACAGGAACTGTGCAATGTAATCCCTCATTGCATATTCCAAGGTGTTAACTCATGTGTGGTCTCTCTATTGGGTTACACTTCATATTCAAGCTATTGGACCTTGGGAAAAGGATTGGAAGTTGACTACATTAGAAGAAAGAGTTTCCAACAACAAAAATTCTCTAAGTCTTTTACTCGAGTAGGTCCATAACTACTCGAGTAGATTGGTTATAATTTACTCGAGTAAAGAAACTTTGTACTCGAGTACTTAAGTGTATCTCTCGGGTAGCTAAGTCATGTACTCGAGTAGACTTAGTCATATACTCGAGTAGCATGTTTATATACTCGAGTAGATCACTCATTATACCCGAGTATTAAAGGATTCACTCGTCAAAATTTTTCTAAGTCATGGACTCGAGTATAAACACTCATATACTCGAGTAAGTATACTCACATACTCGAGTAGATAGAATCATACTCGAGTAGTTCATTATACCTACTCGAGTAGACCGTGTTTCACTCGTGTACTTTGAAATTTTCCTAACTCCAGAATTTTCTAAGTCTTTTACTCGAGTAGAACGTTCAATTACTCGAGTAGATCACTTCCTCTCGAGTAGCTTAGTTCAAATACTCGAGTAGCTGCTTGCTGACGTCTTCAGAAATTATTCTAAGTATTCCACTCGAGTAGTCCTTCATGTACTCGAGTAGTTTATGTAATATACTCGAGTAGTCTTTCTTGTACTCGAGTAGATCCTTTATGTACTCGAGTAAGTCACTATACATACTCGAGTAGTTCTTTCTGCTTACTCGAGTAATTGATTTCTACCTACTTGAGTAGCTTATCTTTATGTACCCGAGTATGTTCACCTTCATGTACTCGAGTAGTTATTCAACTACTCGAGTAGCTCTTCTCTTACTCGTGTATATGGCTGAACTTTCCTGAAATTTTGTCTAAGTCTTTTTCTGACGGGATTTTCAAATCACGCGACATGATTGGTCCACGTGTACATCATTATGACCGATTATGACCGTTATTCTCTCCTATATAAAGTCTTATCAGAAAATGACAAACCCTAAGTATTCTCCAAGCCTTCTTGTAATTTTTTATTTTGAGAAAGTTCTCAGCCGACTCCTCTGTCTGTCTTTCACGGAACGGAAGCTGCCGCTGCCACCATCTTCTCCGGCCACTGCTTCTAATTTCAGGGGACTCATTCTGAAGAAAATTACAGATCGAGATCGACATCACTGTTCATCTTCTCTCTCTGATTCTGTAAAAGCAAAGAAGATCCAGATCTGGGCCGAGATTCTCTTCACCGATTTCTGATAGTGCTGCAAAGTCCATAAGAAGAAGTTTCTGGCCGTTTCATCAGATCTGATTGGATTTACTGTTTGTATAATTTTTCCAAAACTTTATTAATCTTGTAGGAGAAAGTTTCTCCGAGTGTAGGAGTTTTTCACTCCGAGTTTGTAGGAAGTGTTACCTTCGAGGTGTAGATCCCTTTGATTGGATCGAGTTTGTAGGAACTTTGTTCCGAGGGTAGGATCGGGTTTTGATCCGAGATAGTGGAGTAGCCGAGTCTAGTTGATTGCTAGATCGGTGAGGGACAGTGGATGTACCCAAGGTCGGGGAACCACTATAAATCTTGTGTCGTTTGTGATATTGGTAGATAGTTCTGTGCTGTGCTCTAAGTTTTTTTTATTCCGCAAAAGACACACAACTCACCTATTCACCCCCCTCTAGGTGATTTAGGTTGACAACCGTTTTCTTTCAACCTTCTTCCTTGCTCTCCCTTCTCTCTAGATCTTAGAAAGAGAGTGTTTGAAAAAGAATGAGGGTTTTTATACCCTATTCCCAGAATTAACTCAGCAAGGGCAACCCTGGACCATCAGATCCTAAAAGAAGGAAATGAACGGCCATGATCTGAACTGAAAATCAAAACACCTGGGCCGAACAAGGCTTGTGACACGCCTGTGTCCAAGGCCGTGTTCCCCAATCGACGCCGAAACCGTCGCACCCAAAGCAGGACACGGTCTCTGAACACGCCCATGTAAGAGCTGACACGCTTGTGTCATGTAGTACACGCCCGTGTGCCTAGGCGTGTTCCTCCATCGATACAGGACCAATCACAACCCGAGGACATGGGTACTTGACATGCCCGTGTCACATTTGACACGGCCGTGTCCAACACGAACACGCCTGGGCTTCAGACCGTGTTCAATCCCCTTACACGGCCCAGCTCATAACCCGAGAAGGACACGGCCTGGGACACGCCTGTGTCTCAGGCCCTGTTCAAAGTCTTGATGATCGTCTACTGCCTCTTCGTCGACTTCGCAGAAACCATTCGTCGAACTTGCTCGACACGGCCTTGGACACGCCCGTGTCCCAAGCCATGTTCACTGTCTCGACACATCGTCGAGTGCAGTTTATCGACCACCCACGCTCTCGACGAACCCGGCACGACACGGCCATGGACACGCCCGTGTCCTAGGCCGTGTTCCCTGTCTCGATACATCATCGAGCGAAAATCATCGACTTCCCGGGCTCTCGATGAACCCGGCATGACACGGACACGGGCACGCCCGTGTCCTAGGCCGTATGACCCTTACTAAGACCCAAACTTGGCTCTCGACGCTGCTTGTCCTTCTTTCGAATTTTGGGGCATTACAACTCTCTCCCCCTTAAAAGAATTTCATCCCGAAATTACCAAAAAACAAAAAAGAGGTACACAAAACATAAATGATACCTGAATGGAAAAACTCTGGATACTCCTCCAGCATGGTTTGTTCTCGCGCCCAAGAGAGTTCCTCACTGCCGCAGTTGTCCCATCGGACTTTCACGAGTTTGACCTCTTTGTTCCACAACTGCCGAATTTCTGAATACTCTATAGCAATTGGACGGACTCGCATCCTCAAGTCTTCCTCTATCGGCGCAGATGCCGATTCGATCACCACACTAGCCTCTACCAAGGCTTTCCTCAAGACAGAGACATGGAAGATGTCGTGCAATCCACTCAGCTCTGTGGACAACGCCAATCGGTACGCTGCTTCTCCCACTCGTTCAACAACCTCAAAAGGTCCCAAAAACCTTGGACTCAATGTCTTGAGTCGGCGAATCCGTGAAACGCCTTTGAATGGCTTGATCTTCAAATAGACCCAATCGTCTACCACAAACTCCAACTTCCTGTGGCGAGCATTAAAATATTTTGCTTGCTGATCTTGAGCCACCTTCATGCGCTCTTGAATTGTCCGTACCAACTCACAAGCATCAGCTACCGCTTCTTTTCCCAATAGTTTGCTGTCTCCCGCCTCTGTACACGACATCGGTGTTCGACACCGCCTCCCATACAAAGCTTCGTATGGCGCCATCTTTATACTTGCTTGGTAACTATTGTTATATGCGAACTCCACCATGAAGAGGTGATCCTACCCTTTCTTGCCGAAGTCAAGAAAACACATCCTCAGCATTTCCTCCATTGTACGGTTCGTTCTTTCGGTTTGCCCGTCAGTTTGAGGATGGAAAGCCATACAGAACTTTAGCTTCATGCCCAGACTCTTCTGAACTAACCTCCAGTCCTTGGACGTGAAACGTCCGTCACGATCGCTGACTATACTTTTAGGAATCCCATGTAGTCGAACAATGTTGCGAACATACAACTCCACCAGCTTCTCGGTGCTGTCCTCCTTCCGGTTTGGGATGAAGTGAGACACTTTGGTTAAGCGATCCACAATCACCCAAATCACGTCGTTACCCTGCTGTGATCTAGGTAACCCATGCACAAAATCCATGGAGATATCATCGAATTTCCATTCGGGGATTGGAAGAGGCTTCTGGAACCCGCCCGGATTCTGACACTTGGCCTTCACCAAGGCACAAGTTTGACATCGATTCACGTACAAAGCAATGTCCCGCTTCAGTCTAGGCCACCAAAAGGATCTCTTCATATCTAAGTACATCTTTGTACTGCCCGGATGAATGGAGTACTTTGTGAAGTGAGCCTCAAACATCAACTCCTCGTGGAGCTTGCCGAACTGCGGTACACAAATCATTCCGTCCTTCCTCAAAATCTCGTCAATCATCTCCCAGGCGCTGCTCTCGCGTTTTTGAGCTTCCACCACGAATAGCCGAAACTCCACATCCAAACGATTCGCTTCCCGAATACGATCAGACAAGTTGTTCTGCATTTCAATCCAGTATAACCGAGCCACGCTAGACTCGCCCCTTGCTATGCACTCCAAGCCGAGGGACCCCCATTACTGCACCAACCGCTCATCATGAGCTTCGATCCAATTCCCTTGCCCTGAGTATTTTCTAGTCAAGGCATCTGCCACCACATTGGACATGCCTAGCGTATACTGAATCGCCACCTCGTAGTCTCCAAGGAACTCGACCCACATGCGCTGACGCATATTCAAGTCCTTCTGATCTAGGAGATATTCACGCTTTTGTGATCCGTGAAGATCTCCAACTTCGCACCATAAACATAGTGCCACCACAATTTCAACACGAAAATTACCACCGCAACCTCCAAGTCATGAACGGGGTAATTCCTCTCGTGAGGCTTCAGCTGCTTAGACCTAAAGGCTATTACACTGCCATGTTGCACCAAAATGCAACCCAAACCGCATCCTGATGCGTCACTGTAGATTTGAAATCCTTTGGTCCCCATCGGTAGACTTAGGATTGGAGCCGTCATCAGTCTTTCCTTCAGTGTCTCAAATGCCTGACTGCACTCCTGAGTCCACACAAACTTCTGATCCTTACGAGTTAGTGACGTGAGGGGTAGAGCTATCCGTGAAAAGGTTTTCACGAATCTTCTATAGTACCCGACTAGTCCATGAAAGCTTCGGACTTCCGCCACTGTTCTCAAAATCGGCCAATCTCTGATGGCCTCCACTTTTGTTGGATCTACTGCAACCCCATACCCACTAATCACATGACCTAAAAATGCTACCTTCTCCAGCTATAACTCGCACTTTGAGAACTTTGCATAAAGCTGGGTCTCCCTCAACACTTGCAAGAGTTCCCTCAAGTGAGACTCATGCTCCACCTCCAATTTGGAATAAACCAAGATGTCATCAATAAAGACAACTACAAAAGAGTCCAAGTATTTCCGAAACACTCGATTCATCAAATCCATGAATACGGATGGTGCATTCGTTAGCCCGAACGGCAACACCGAGAACTCAAAGTGACCATACCTCGTACCAAACGCTGTTTTGGGTATGTCCTCGTCTCGAATTCACAACTGATAGTATCCTGACTTTAAGTCCAACTTTGAATACACCACCGACCCCACTAGTTGGTCAAATAGGTCGTCAATCCGAGGAATCAGATACTTATTCTTGATAGTCAGTTTATATAAACTCTCGGTAGTCTATGCACATCCGCATACTACCGTCTTTCTTCTTTACGAACAACACTGGCGCACTCTACGGTGAAGAACTGGGTTTGATATACCCCTGCTCCAACAGTTCCTGCAACTGTACCTTGAGCTCAGCCAACTCTTTCGGTGCCATCCTAAATGGAGGACGTGACACCGGTCGTGCCTCTGGCACCAACTCAATTAAGAAATCAATCTCCCGCCGAGTAGGTGCCCTAGGAAGATCTTCAGGAAACACATCCTCGAACTCTGCCGCCACTGGCACTTCCCCAAGTGATAACCTGGAAAGGCAAACCTCAAATAACGCTACAAGCGGTACTCCACCCCGATTAACTGCCCGCGCCAACTGCAAGGCCGAAATCAAAGAATAGGCCACTCCATTAAGGCCCTCAAACTTGAACTCCGTCTGCCCTTCGCTTCTTAGGGTCACCACCTTGGATAGGCAATCAATATTGGCACGCTTCTCCGCTAGCCGGCCCATTCCCAAAATCACATCAAACTCGACTAACGGTAGGACCGCCGCTATCAATACGAAGTCAACTCCTCCTAGCTCCCAAAAAATGCGCTCTTTCTTCCCGGTGGTTATGAATGACCCATTGGGCATGCGCACCTTCAGCTCCGCGTCCACTGAAAATGATTCAACTCCAATCCTTCGGATGAAGCTTTCTGCAAGAAAGGAGTGTGATGCTCCCGTATCAAACAATACCCTAGCGGGGTATCCGGAGACTAACATAAAGCCTAAAACATAGACATCAATCATAACAGTCTAAAATCATGAAGCATAAGGTTAAACTTAAACTTCATCATACCTGTCACCACATCGGGTTGGCGGATCACTTCCTGCTGTCCAAGGTTGTAGGCCCTTGGTTGCACTGGTTGGAAACGAGAAGCTCTAGACTCCTCCATCTTCCCTTTTTCTGCGGCACTGGGGCCAGAGCGAACATTTTGCTCCTGCCTTGCCTCCTGCTCCGCACCTCCTTGGTTACAAAAATGAGCAATGTGCCCCACCTTACCACAGTTGAAGCATATCGGTGGCCCCTTAGAGTGAGACCCTCCGGACGTCCACTTACTTTTCTCACCGGACTTGTTCGGGTGAGGATTCCTCCTCCATCTCTCCCCTTTAGACTTTCCTTGGGATTGAGAAGGCTTCCACTCTCCTTGCTTGGGCGCAAAACCCTTGCGACATTGGCTTCGCTCTAGATCACTCTCCAACATCCTGGATGCCTCAACTAACTCATTGAAATCAGCTCTCTTCATGGAGATGAGGGGTTGCCTTAGATTCTCCCTCAGCCCCAGGTAGAAGAGGTTATCCCTCTCCTCATCGTCCGCCATGGTCGTCCGCGAGTAACGACCCAAATGAGTGAACTCCTGAACATACTCGTCCACCGTCTTATCTCGCTGCATCAAGTGCAGAAATTACCTCTGAAGGGACAACCTTGTTGAAACAGGTATGTACTTCTTTAGGAGAGCATCCCTAAGTTCTTCTATGGATGGGGTGCGTCTAGGAAATTGGCGGCCGCTATGGCTCACCCACCACAACTTTGCATCTCCCTCCAACATGAAGGCCGCAAACTCAGATTTATTCTCCTATGGCATCTCTGCCGCCCTCAGAAGCTCTTGAATCTGTGCCCACCAATCCTCCGCATCAGTCGGAGTACCGACTCCTTTGAACGTCAGGGGATGGAAGCTCAGAAAGTACTTCATCTGCAGGTCTCCATGCCCGACAACCACCCTTTCTGCCAAAGGCTCTACTCGCCTGGCTTCTCTGCCCGGCACGACCATCACCGTATATGATGTAGCAGGGGTTGCTACCTGAGCTGTCGCTGCAGCTTGGGCTGCCACCATTGCTTCTGCTAGCATGCGACAGAAGTCGGCCGGGTTTACACCCATGCCTAAAGGACCTTGAGCAGTGGCGCTGCTCGCCGAAAGCTCTTCTCTTGGTCTTGACGTACCCGCCTCGTTGCTTGCTCTCTTAAGAAAAGCAAGAAAATAAGGAATCAGTCTCTAATCCTCAGACTCAAGCATAAGGACACACACGGTCCCGCATTACTCTTATGTGGATAACTTCTATACGCACTGACCTTGGATCTAACCTTGCTCTGATACCAAATTGTAACACCTCCCCTGTAATGACCGTATAATATGGGTCCGGCTGGGGCCCCAAAACATACAGATGCCACAACTTTAGTATTATAAGATGATATAACTACCCAAACTCAAAACTCATAAGCAAAACACAGCAGAAACATCAACCAAGACTAGAAGTTATCCACATCCACAAGAGTCTCGAAACGGCCTTATGGCCTTACAACAAAAGAGAGTCTAAATCTCCAACAATTCATAAACATCAAAGTGCATATGCAGTCCTAAGCTACCTCGACATGCAAGCCGGAAGACAACAACATCAAACATACAAAATCACAAAAGTAAAGCCATAGCAATGATGGTAACACTTCATGAGGCTTAGGCCTTTCTGGCTAGCGAGCTAGCTCCTGCTTGCGATCTTTGCCCTGTAAAATTTGGTTGTAACGTGGGTCAGCAAATGCTGACCTCAAACTGTGTAACAAACACATCTCCTCCCGGCCGCCCCTAACGGAACCCGGGGTACCCCTCCAACCTGCAAGTCAGCACTTCGTATACAATATACAAAAACAAGTACAACACTAATGAATAGGCTTGGATGTCTCAAATAACATGCACGTTCTCTACTGTTGAGCATATTATGAAAAGGGGCCTACTATGCAGCATGAATGCAAAACCCGGGCTTCACCCAAGGCACCCTAACGCGTATTTATCTAGAACGTCATCACATCATCTGGGTACTCATCATTTCCCCATTGGCATTAAGCCGCAAACAAAGGGGGCACTGCAATTCCCCCAATGACATGCAAGCCGCCACACAGAATTTTTTCCAAGTCCCCACCCGCTCATGGTCTTAAACTCGGGCTTGCCTACAAGCTCTGACTTCTCATGTCAGGATTCCGTCTAACAAACTGACCGATTCTAAGAAGCCTTGCTGGACCCCACCCGCTCATTGCCTCATTGCCCGGGCTTGCCCCATGCTTGGCATTCTCGTTTGTCTCACAGAAGGGGACTAATCTCACCGGGACACTCTCCACACATGACCTGCACGTCATGGGATAGCCAACCAACCACGGATACAAAGCCACACCTTAGCACATTACAATCCAAAAACCATTCCCACCCTAATCCCTCATTCGTACTGCAACGTCCCCGCGCACCAAGGAAACCATCTACCGCCAATGTGGAGCTAACCTTGTCCACCAAGGAAACCATCTACCGCCATTCAGGAGCTAACCTTGTCCGGTTCGGACTACACGTACTCACTCGATAAAAGGGGGAAAACATCACAAACATCACAAACAACATCTTGTCGCAACGGATCTCTACGAATCCTTTAAGCTCGTATGCAACATCACCGAGTTGGACTCACCATCGCGACTACGGCTTCACCCACCATGTCTAATCCACTAACGAAGCGGATCTCTAATGCAAAACATGCCGGGGACAGACTCAATCGACCAGGAGGTCCCTCTTGAACCTTGGCAAACCAAATCCCTCTCATTTGAGAGTTTGGTGCCCAAAAACTAGAAAGTAAAAGATGCTAAACATGCATCCTAAAACTAAGAGCAGAAGTGTCATTACCTTCCGACCTCTCTTCCTAGCCATGACAACTTAACCGGATGAAAACCTTCGCAACGGTCTTGCCTCCACGGATCTGGACTCGACTCACGATTTGGAGCACCGAAACTTCTCTGGAAGCCGGATCTCTCCTTCACCTTCTTCCTTGCTCTCTCTTCTCTGTAGATCTTAGAAAGAGAGTGTTTGAAGAAGAATGAGGGTTTCTATACCCTATTCCCGGACTTAACTCAGCAAGGGCAAACCTGGACCATCAGATCCCAAAAGAAGGAAATGAACGGCCACGATCCGAACTGAAAATCAAAACACCTGGGCCGAACACGGCTTGTGACACGCCTGTGTCCAAGGCTGTGTTCCCCAATCGATGCCGAAACCGTCGCACCCAAAGCAGGACACGGGCTCTGAACACGCCAGTGTAAGAGCTGACACACCCGTGTCATGCAGTATACGCCTGTGTGCATGGGCGTGTTCCTCCATCGACACAGAACCAATCACGACCCGAGAAGGACACGAGTACTTGACACGCCCGTATCACATTTGACACGGCCGTTGTAACGCCCCCGATTTTCCAGTGATTTATTTAATTTCTTATTTGACGTATTATGACGTCAGAGCATTATGTTAGCGCGTGTTGGTCATGTGACGTTGTTAGAGCGTGCTCTTAGCTCTTTAGGTTCCCTGCGTGGCTTGGTGATGCCTGGTAGCAAGATTCCCTAGCGAGCCGGAGTCTGTTTGGTGAATCGGTGGAGCCTCTTGGGGAATGCTTGTGTTTTGGCTTTGGGAGAAATTTGCCCGAGTTTTGTTCGTCGGATTTTGTTACCGACTTTGTCGTTAGCGCGTTTTGCGTTCGTTAGGTTTGACCGGCCAAATTTTGGGATTTGCGTCGGGAGTGGAAAATTTTACATTAGGAAATTAGATCGGCTAATTTTAGACTTGCTCGTCAAGTTTCGTCGCGTTCCGAGCATTTTTGGAGCCTCGGCGCGCGATTGAAGTTTGTATGTTTTCGGGTATGCCGTTAATTTTAGAAATTATTATCTCGAAAACGGTGCGTCGGAATTCGATTTCGACTTCGCCGTTGGATTCGTAGCGTCGTCATTCGCCTACAGTGCGAATTTCGTTTGATTCGACGCGCGTTTGGCCCTCCGTAACGATATATGTTATATCATTTCTTTTTTTTTATAATTATAAATATTAATATTATATATATATATATAAAGTATTTAAATAAAAAAAAGAAATTAAGGGGGAGGGGGAATCGGTGAAAATGGTTTACCATTCTCACCGAATCAGCCCCCCCCCCCCCCCCCCTTTTGTTATATATTATTATTAATATTATTATTTTAAGTATATATAAAAAAAGAGAAGAAGCCCCCCTTACCTTTCCCGCCGATCCAGCAGCCCCCCCCCCCCCCCCCCCCTTGCCTTTCCCGCCGATCCAGCAGCCCCCCTTTGTTATGTAATAATTATATAATTATAATTATAATTATATTAAGTATATATATATAAGATTAAGAAAAAAAAACCCTTTCTTCTTCCTCCGAACCAGCAGCCCCCCCTCCTGTGCGAAACAAAATTAGGCGAGTGCGGATCCTCTCGTTCGCGAACCTTCCGGCGGCCGCCACCGCCGATCCGGTGGACGGAATCTCGATCCGATCGCGGCGTTGGAAAGCTCTCGGCGAGAGCTTCGTGATCGCGGTAAGCTTTTCCCGTTTCGGTGACCGTTTCGCCATAGATTATTTTCGGCCCTAACCCCGGTTGTCCGTTTTTTCGTAGATCTCGTCTCCGCGTGCCCCCTTTTGGACGGATCTACGTGGTGGAGTATTTTGGGTGGACGTTTTCAAGAACGATTTGAGGCAAGTGGATTTCTCCCCTCTTGCGTGCCTCCATGGGTTGTATTTCACTTTATTAATTCTCCTTGTCGTAGAATACCGGAATAGTATAGGTGAGATTAGAAATATTCCTAGGTTAGGGATTGTAGTCGGCCTAAACTAGGAAGTTATCGGAAGTTATTTTAAGTTGAATTCGGCAGGTAGGGGGAAATAATTCGGCGGGTAGGGGGAAATAATTCGGCGGGTAGGGGGAAATAATTCGGCGGGTTTTGGTTGTAGAACTTGGTAGTTTCTAAGTGGTGTTGTCGGCTAATTTTGGCGCCGAATCGTGGATCCTTAGCATGTGGTAGCTGGGTTTCTGAGGGAGTATGGTACCGGGGGAGTTCGAGCCGTGGCCACCACCATTCCCTCCTTTGGACATTTTGGGTTCCTGTAAGAGGTTGGAACTCTATGTGTGTGGACCCTGTGGCGGCCCCTTTAGTACTCTTGAGACACCTGGACCTGGTTGTTCGGTTGTGACTGTTCTTAGTCTCCGACACAGGTTTGGGATTTGTGACAGTGCTAACGATTTACAAGTTTAGGACTGTTAGTTCCTTTCATACTGTTCATTTGATGCATATTGGTTTCCTTTTTATCTCTGCAGGCTTGTGCGGAGTTTGGTACGTTTTAGTACTTGATGCATTTCTCTCGCTTTACTGATTGTTATACTTACATTTTGTCCCTTTTTGGATTCTTTAGCTGAGATTTTCAGCATTTCTCTTGCAGGGTTGGTAACCCTTTTTCTTTCTGCTCTTTTCATTCGATTATTATCTGATGTTTCTTTGCCTCCTGTTTTATTATTTCTTGCTGAGGTGTTATTCTTTTGAATGCCTCAGGTTCAGGTCTGTAGCCGGCTGAACGGCTAATTTCAGGAGTTCCCTTGTGGACTGCGTTGTGGCAGTGTTTTCCTCACCTGTTGAGGTAGTTCTTTAGCTTTGTAGTAGTACAGACATGCATGCTCACCAGCGAGTTCGTGTCAGGTTGTTGACGCTCGTTGGTGATTTTCCTTGGTGATACTAAGTCTTTGCTTAGCTGCTAGTTTACCTGTTTTGTGGTAGTTGCACTTGCTCTCTGGGAATGTGATGTAGGGGTGACCGTGATTCGTGCCCGAATACGCTAACGGAAAATATTATCACAAGACAAAACCAAAGGGAAGGGCTCCGACCAAAAACGAGCGAAAAGGGGTCGGGTTTGCTCCCAAATCCGAAAGAGAAAATTGTCGGACTCGATACAACGTCCTTAGGACCTACCTCTCCAACAAGCACACAACTCACCGCACCTACACAAGCATCTATTGTACCAACTTGAGCCGTTTCAACGCAGCAATAATTTATTTTCGGAGCGGCGGAAAACTTCAATAGGCGGTCGAGTTCGAGTTGTGATTAACTCCCTTGTTAACACCAAAATGTGCCAATCTTGGAGGGCAAGTCAAGGCTAGGCCAAGTCTCGCTCTCGCAACGGATCTACCCAATCCGGATCACAAGAGGTTCAATAACAACGAAATCGAAATCGGAATTTGCAAGCGACGTATTTAAAAATCACGGAAGAAACGGTTTGCAAAAACCTCCACAAAATCTAAAGCAAGAATCTATAAGAGGAAGAAGTTACCCAACCAAGAACTACAATCACACAAGATAAGGTGGGAGAATCACTCTCTCCACGGATCCACCGGCTTCACACCGAATGGGCTGCAACCTTCTTCCTTGGAGTCGCACCGAAAGGAAGCCAGTCGCACCGGGGATGGAGGAGGAAGGCTTGGCGTCACACCAAAAGGGGGGGGGGCGGCTAATGGACTCTCTCCATGGTGAATTCTTCAAAGGGGGGTTTTTAGGTTTTCTTTTCATTCCATTACTCATCATATTAGCCTCCTTTAAATAGGAGTTACAAAAGAGATCCAACCGTCCATGATGGAGATGAAATCTCATCCATCCGGGCGGTTACAAACACATAATAGCCTCCTTTAAATAGGAGTTACAAAAGAGATCCAACCGTCCATAATGGAGATGAAATCTCATCCATACGGGCGGTTACATACACACCAAAATGTTTGCAGAAAATAATTAAAGATTACAAGTGACAAATGAATATAAAATTATTAACCAAGATTGGAATAATTTTATATTCGCACATAAAATAATAAAGCATGACAAATTAATTAAAATAGTCATCAAGTGAGGGTAGCACGCCGCGGGCGGAGGTTGTAGCGGCGTCGTCCGTTAGCGTCATCATGGCTCCGAAGGTCTTTATGTTGTAGAGCCTCGGCAACTGGATCGTCATCAAGTAGTGGCGGAGGGGCAGCGGCATCAATCCTCCCCCACTCAAAATCACGTATCTCCGATGCGTGGTCCGAGAGATAGCGGCGCAGAAGCGCGGCATCCAAACGTTGAAGCTCTGTCGCAAGTACCCATGAATCATCTGAAGGGGGCGGTCACGCCAACGGATGAGGAAGCGGTAGGTAGCACCATCAGGAGTGGTAAGTGGCTCAGCAGCAAGTATCATATCTGGAGTGAGAAATGTCTTGGGAAACCTGGGAAACATGTCAGCAGTAGGGAAAAAAGAAGGCAACGTACCATCCGATGTTATACCTGCGGGGACCGAAAGAGAGAGATCATCCGAACTACCACTCCCCAACCCAATAGAAATTTTAGTGGAGGGAGAAGACGACAAAGAATTCAACTCAGGTGGAGGAGAAACAAACGGCGTCAAATCCGAGACATTAAAAATAGGGGAGATACCCCAATCAGCTGGCAAATCCAACACGAAAGCGTTGTCACCTAGTTTCTTTATAATTCGAAAAGGGCCGGCGCGCTTTGGTGCCAACTTTTTAACGGTGCCAGATGGCAAGCGTTCGGGAACTAACCGGACTAGGACCAAATCGCCGACGTTGAAGTGTGACACCCTCCTATGTAGATTAGCGTGCGACTGATAAGACTCGTATTGAGCAGTCAAGGTAGCTCGTATACGTGCATGCAGGTCATGAATATGTTGGGCGAAGGATTGTGCAAATTGACTTGTCTTGTATGTTGGGGGCAAAGGAACCAAGTCAAGAGGCACAGGGGCCTTGTACCCGTGAACTATCTCATTTGGAGACAGACCAGTGGACCGGTTTTTGGAATTATTATAGGCCAACTGGGCGTGGGGAAGAAGAAGATCCCACGTACCTTTGTGATTGCTCACTAGGCATCTAAGGAGGCTTCCTAGGCTCCGATTGACTACCTCTGTTTGCCCATCGGTCTGAGGGTGATAGGCTGAGGAAAACAATAACTTGGTACCCATCAAGACCCAAAGTGTCTTCCAAAAATAGCTCGTATACTTAACATCTCTATCCGAGACTATTGTCTTCGGCACTCCCCGGTGACTAACTACTTCCTTAAAATATAATTTGGCAATGTGAGATGCGTCGTTGGTTCTAGCGCAAGGAATAAAATATGCCATTTTAGAGAATCTATCCACCACTACAAAAATAGAATCGTGACGGCGTAAGGTGGTGGGTAGGCCTAGAACAAAATCCATACTCACGTCTTCCCATGGCGTGGAAGGGATAGGCAGGGGCGTATATAATCCTACGTTGGTCTTGGCGCCCTTGGATACCTAACAGGTACGACAACTACTAACTACCCTTCCCACCATTGCCTTAAGTTTTGGCCAATAGAATTTCTCCTCAACTAACGTAATGGTCTTATCCCTACCGAAATGACCACTCAACCCTCCACTATGCAACTCCCAGATGATATGAAGGCGTAGCGATGACTGCGGGATACATAACTTCCCATGTCTAAATAGGTAGCCATCCTTAATGACGAACGCAGATATAATCGTGGGGGAGCTATCTTGTGCAGACAAATATGCATCTTGAAAGTCTGGACATGTGGCGTACTCGTCCTTGATTCGCACGAATCCTACCACGTTAACCTCCATAGTGGTGAGTAACAGGGTCAGGCGACTAAGAGCATCCGCGACTCAATTATCAGCTCCTTTAAGGTGTTTGAGGTTAAAAGTGTAACCCTGTAGGAAAGATACCCACTTAGTGTGTCGCGGGCTGATTTTATGTTGGCCATTGATGAACCGCAGTGCCTCGTGATCAGAGAGGATCACAAACTCCTTAGAGAGGAGATAGTGCCTCCAATGGTGCAGACATCTAATGACGGCATAAAACTCCCTATCGTAATTCGAGTAATTCAATTTGGCGCCCGCTAACTTCTCACTAAAATAACTCACAGGGTGCCCTTCCTGACTCAAGACACCTCCTATTCCTACGCCAGAAGCGTCACACGTAAGCTCAAAGACCTTATTGAAGTCAGGTAGATGTAGGACAGGTGCCTCAGTCATAAGTTCCTTAATGCGTTGGAAAGCAGTAGCGGCGGACCTTGTCCAGGTGAACTCACCTTTCTTCATGCAATCACTAATGGGGGTCATAATGCTACTAAAGTCTTTAATAAAACGGCGGTAAAAAGTAGCTAACCCATGGAAACTTCGCACCTCTCGTAATGTGGTCGGTTCGGGCCAATCCATCATGACCTTAACCTTATTAGGGTCAACTCTAATGCCATCCGAACCGACTATATAGCCTAAGAATTCCACTTCAGTGACATAGAATGTGCATTTCTTGAGATTAAGGTATAAGGTTTCCTTCCGCAGGGTGGAAAGAACCGATCTCATGTGGGAGACGTGCTCAGCAGTGGTGGTACTAAAGACTAAAATGTCATCAAAATAGACGACCACAAACTTCCCCATGTAAGGTTGAAAGACATGGGTCATCATCCGGGAGAAGGTACTAGGGGCGTTGGATAGCCCAAAGGGCATCACAAGCCACTCGTATAACCCATCCTTGGACTTAAATGATGTCTTCCACTCGTCCCCCTCACGGATCCTGATCTGGTGATAGCCACTCCGCAAATCTAACTTTGAAAAAATGGTGGCGCCAGATAAGACATCTAGGAGGTCATCTAATCGCGGAATAGGAAATCTATATTTGATGGTAATCTTGTTGATGGCACGGCTATCAACACACATTCTCCACGTACCATCCTTCTTGGGGGCAAGAAGGGCCGGTACCGCACATGGACTCATACTAGTCCTAATGAACCCCTTTTTCATCAAATCCTCGATCTGGGTCTGTAACTCCTTATGGGCGGCGGGGTGAAGCCTATAGTGGGGCTGGTTCGGTAAGGAGGAGCCGGGGATAAGGTCTATAGCATGCTGTATATTCCTAAGCGGTGGTAATACCGAAGGCAGCTCATCCGGGTACACGTCCTTATACTCATCCAACAATTCCCGTAACTCTCTAGGCAACTCATCCAATGCTCTCGTATCCCCTTTCGCACTCATAAGAACTAGAGCGTACATCATCCCGTCAAGAAAGGGATCCTTCACAAACTCTTTTCTTCCCACGAGACTCAACGTTTTCCTCTCGACTGGAACAGTGGTGTCCTTAGCCAAAGCTACTGGCTCTTTCGGGACGGTCGGTCTCAACGTAATGACCTTGCCATTGAATTTAAACTCATATGTGTTGGCCCTTCCAAAGTGTGTCACGTCACGATCGTAAAGCCAAGGGCGGCCCAATAACACGTGACAAGCGTCCATTGGAAGGACATCGCACCACACCTCATCAGTATAGAATTTGATCGAGAGAGGTACAAGGCAACGCTTGGTGACCGGGACGGTAACTTTATTAATCCAGGCTACCTGATAGGGAGCCGGGTGGGGCTGCATAGTCAAGGACATATGTGTAACGGCATTCTTAGAGATGACGTTTACACAACTGCCACTATCAATGATCAACTTGCACAACTTCTCGCCACTCTTAAAGATCAGGGAAAATATACTAGTCCTTTTCCAGTCATCTAACGGACGAGGGGTGGTCAAGATACAACGCATCACCATAACGGGGTGTTCTTCCTCTAAATCGCTTGGGACCCCTTCTGGGTCACTCTCCTCAGCAGCCTCATAAACGAAATCAGCTAGGTCGGTAGTCGACTCTAGAAGGGCTATGGCTTTAGTCTTCGTTGGGCATTCAAAGGCATAGTGGCCTTGAATGCCGCAAGAGTAACAAGTAGTGTTAGCCTTGCTAACCTTCCCTATAGGGACACGCTCACTCGCAGGATTCTTGTCATTCCTAGCAGTAATCACGACAGACTTTGACTCGGCAGACCGAAACTTCCCTTTATCCTGATATGTGGAGGAAGAGGCTCCAGCTGTGGACTTTCCCTTCGCATGGGAATACCGGGAGTGAGCCTTGGAGGCTAAGTGCTTTTCGATGTCGAGGGCGGCATTAAATGTCGTGTTCAGATCCGTATGACCATATCGTAAGAGCTTCCGCTGAATATCGGGATGAAGCCCCTTACGAAATCTGGATAGGGTGACCTCTGGGATCTCCCTCAAATCACAACGCACCATACGGTCCTTCAGTTCTCCCATATACTCAGCTACCAAATTGGAGCCCTGCCGTAGAGTGGCAAGCTCGTCGAACATCTGTGTCCGATGGTAGGCGGGAACGTACTGATCGGTCAACAAGTTCTTCATCACGGCCCATCCAATAAGTGGGACACCGTTCCCGGTTCCTAGCCTACGCTCTTCATTCAGCCAATAAGTTTTGGCACGTCCCGTTAGCTTCATCCTGGCAACTTGGACCTTTTGATGGTCTGTAAGGGTGTGCCAATCGAAGTAGCACTCCATATCCACCACCCAAGTAAGGAAGATCTGGGGATCTCCCATGCCATCATAAGTGGGGGCGTCGATCTTAATGGCCCTAGTGATATCGTAAGCACGATCGTGGCGGTGTTCTCGAGGGGGCACTCGGGGAGAGTCCTCATCGGAATCCGACTCAGGAGTTTGTTGGCGCCGGTTGGGCTGCTCAACATTAATGGGTGGCGGGGGTGGCCTTGCTTGATTTTGCAGGATCTGTGCCAACATGTTTCTAAGCTCCGTCATTTCGTTACGTAGCCCTGCTATGTCCTCGGTGTTGGGATCGCCATGCTCGTTCGCAGCCATCCTAGACGTAGACGGTGTCGCGTACTCAGATCCGTGCCTAGTGCGCATTCAGGTCTAGGAAATTTTGGAAAGGTGATTTTTCCTAGGGCTGTAGCTATACTGAAAATAAGATATTTTTATATTTTTCCCGATGTGAGGAACACGTGGATCGTTAAAAAATTTTTTTTTTGAAATTTTGCTGAAAAATAAAGATTTCAGCCCGCTATTGGCAGACCACAGAAAATAATTTTTTTTTATTTTTTTTTAGATCCGATCGGGCAACAAGAAACGTAGAGAGGATGTTTGCAACGTGGGAGTTGAAACGACCGCCTCTGATACCAAATTGATGTAGGGGTGACCGTGATTCGTGCCCGAATACGCTAACGGAAAATATTATCACAAGATAAAACCAAAGGGAAGGGCTCCGACCAAAAACGAGCGAAAAGGGGTCGGGTTTGCTCCCAAATCCGAAAGAGAAAATTGCCGGACTCGATACAACGTCCTTAGGACCTACCTCTCCAACAAGCACACAACTCACCGCACCTACACAAGCATCTATTGTACCAACTTGATCCGTTTCAACGCAGCAATAATTTATTTTCGGAGCGGCGGAAAACTTCAATAGTCGGTCGAGTTCGAGTTGTGATTAACTCCCTTGTTAACACCAAAATGTGCCAATCTTGGAGGGCAAGTCAAGGCTAAAGTCTCGCTCTCGCAACGGATCTACCCAAATCTCAATAACAACGGAAATCGGAATTGCAAACGTATTTAAAAATCACGGAAGAAACGGTTTGCAAGAATCTCTAAGAGGAAGAAGTTACCCAACCAAGCAAGATAAGGTGGGGAATCACTCTCTCACGGATCCAGTCACACCGAATGGGCTGCAACCTTCTTCTTGGAGTCGCACCAACGGAGTCGCACGAACGGGGATACGTCACACCAAAAGGGGGGGGGGGCGGCTAATGGACTCTCTCCATGGTGGCCGAATTCTTCAAAGGGTGGTTTTTAGGTTTTCTTTTCATTTCATTACTCATCATAATAGCCTCCTTTAAATAGGAGTTACAAAAGAGATCCAACCGTCCATGATGGAGATGAAATCTCATCCATCCGGGCGGTTACAAACACATAATAGCCTCCTTTAAATAGGAGTTACAAAAGAGATCCAACCGTCCATAATGGAGATGAAATCTCATCCATACGGGCGGTTACATACACACCAAAATGTTTGCAGAAAATAATTAAAGATTACAAGTCACAAATGAATATAAAATTATTAACCAAGATTGGAATAATTTTATATTCGCACATAAAATAATAAAGCATGACAAATTAATTAAAATAGTCATCAAGTGAGGGTAGCACGCCGCGGGCGGAGGTTGTAGCGGCGTCGTCCGTTAGCGTCATCATGGCTCCGAAGGTCTTTATGTTGTAGAGCCTCGGCAACTGGATCGTCATCAAGTAGTGGCGGAGGGGCAGCGACATCAGAATGTTTTATGCTAGGTTGCTAGTTACTTTAAAACCTATAAAAAAGAACTACTATATGTATTGCATGATCAGCATGTTTTATAAAAGCTTAATCATTATTTTCCAAATGCGTAAAAAGATTGTTTTCTTTATAAATATTATAAATTGAAATCTAGGGTCTTGCATAGTGTAACTTGTCCTCTTAGGACACTTATGCGCTCTTTTAGGATGTTAAGCATAAATGAAGTATTTTTCCGCTACGTATAAAAATAGTTTTCAAACCGTGGACTATCTGATCCACTGAGCCGAGGGATACGGCCAATTAATTTAAAAATAACGTCCCGGTTTAGAGCTCAAAGGCTACCGCACCCGAATGGGCCGCATAGCGTGTCTCGCCCCGGTGCCCCGTTACAGGACTGCACTCTGTGCCACCCAAACCCATCTCCACACTTGTTTCTCAAAGGGCGGGTTTTTGCGTGCGCAGGGTTTCGAACCCACACCGCCTTGATAAGGCACCTTCCAAAGTCCTCATCACCAGCTGAGCTGCAGCTCAGTTGGTGATGAGGACTGTGGAAGGTGCCTTATCAAGGCGGTGTGGGTTCGAAACCCCGCATTCGCAAAAACCCGCCGTATTGAGAAATAGGTGCGGAGATGGGTTTGGGTGGCACGGACTGCAGTCCTGTAACGGGGCACCGGGGCGAGACACGCTATGCGGCCCATTCGGGTGCAGTAGCCTCTGAGCTCTAAACCGGGACGTTACATAAAAGTGCACTTTTTTGTAATGTCCCGGTTTAGAGCTCAGAGGCTACCGCACCTGAATGGGCCGCATAGCATGTCTCTCCCTGGTGCCCTGTGATAGGATTGCAGTCCGTGCCACCCAAGCCCATCTCCGCACCTGTTTCTCAATACGGCGGGTTTTTGCGAGCGCGGGGTTTCGAACCCACACCGCCTTGATAAGGCACCTTCCACAGTCCTCATCACCAACTGAGCTGCAGCTCAGTTGGTGATGAGGACTGTGGAAGGTGCCTTATCAAGGCGGTGTGGGTTCGAAACCCAGCGCTCGCAAAAACCCGCTGTATTAAGATACAGGTGCGGAGATGGGGTTAGGTGGCACGGACTGCAGTCCTATGACCGGGCACCGGGGCGAGACACTCTATGCCGCACATTCGGGTGCGGTAGCCTCTGAGCTCTAAACCGGGACGTTACATAAAAGTGCACTTTTATGTAACGTCCTGGTTTAGAGCTCAGAGGCTACCGCACCCGAATGTGCGGCATAGCGTGTCTCGCCCCGGTGCCCCGTCACAGGACTGCAGTCTGTGCCACCCAAACCCATCTCCGCACCTGTTTCTCAATACGGCGGGTTTTTGCGAGCGCGGGGTTTCGAACCCACACCACCTTGATAAGGCACCTTCCATAGTCCTCATCACCAGCTGAGCTGACTGCAGTCCGTGCCACCCAAACCCATCTCCACACTTGTTTCTCAATAGGGCGGGTTTTTGCGTGCGCGGGGTTTCGATCCCACACCGCCTTGATAAGGCACCTTCCACAGTCCTCATCACCAACTGAGCTGCAGCTCAGTTGGTGATGAGGACTGTGGAAGGTGCCTTATCAAGGAGGTGAGGGTTCGAAACCCCGCGCTCGCAGAAACCCGCCGTATTGAGAAACATGTGCGAAGATGAGTTTGGGTGGCACGAACTGCAGTCCTGTAACGGGGCACTGGGGCGAGACACGCTATGCGGCCCATTCGGGTGCGGTAGCCTCTGAGCTCTAAATCGGGACGTTACAACCGTTCCAGTTCCAACACCCGATGAAAAAATTGAGCATTTAGTCTTTCCAGCGCGCAGGCCTAAGACTCTCATTATGCGCTCTAACTGACCGCACTTTCAGGTCTTCAAGTCGGACAGACATAACGAAGGTACGGATCAGCCACCCCCCGTTGCTAAAGTCGCTTTGTCATCATCGAATACCAAGGTACTATAGGCCAACTATAAGGCGCGGGTCGGTTTCACCTTTCCTATTCAGCACGAGGCCTTTTCAAGTGCTCATCAAACTCACAATTGCAACTCTGTCCACCATGGACTGGCTTCACAATAGCCACAATGTCCACCATGGACTGGCTTCACAAGAGCCATAATGTCCACCACGGGACGACTTTCACAATCCACAAGGGAAGTTCATGCTAGCGTCCTTTACGATCGCTTAGCGGGTTCTGTAGAACTCACTTTCTGCACCCAACTCTTCCCAAACCCTGCAGCATCCTGCAGTGCCAGAAAACTGGTCTTTCCATAACACACAACACAAGCATCACAAGGGTATTTTCCTGGACTACCACTCCTGTACTTCCTGCTACTGCCCTTCATAGGTCCAACCCATTGACTCCACAAACTATACATTTAAACTCAGAGTCTTCTCCGGTGTGCAAATGAAACATCACCAGTCCAGACCAATCTGTCCAGATGGGCTTCACACAACATGCCTATTCCATACTACACAGTTCCGGATCTATATGCAAGATTATTGGGGATTCCAAGAATCAACCCAACAAAATTCCTTCGCAGTCCACCCTCTAGTTGGGGAAATCCATGCACATGCAAAAAAAGAAGGACTTCACATGTCCAAGAAAAAAGATCATTATCCTTGACGACCTCTTTGGATCCATGAAATTCTAGGTAGTTGGAAAGCACCGCAGCGGCTTTCCCTCCTTAACTCTGACCTCATACTCGCTCAGGAACTCAGCAGCTCCACCAGTGGCTGGCTCCTCTCTCCTCCTCCTCCTCCTCCTTGCTCTCCCTTCTCTCTAGCACTTGTAGAAAGAGAATAGCCCAAACAAAAATAAGAATTCTCTTCTCAATTCCGGCCTTAAAGCAGCAGGGAGAAGCTTGGTCCATCAGATCCCAGGTGAAGGAATTGGACGACCACAAATTTTCCAGAATGGTCTATTTTGGGCTGACACGGCCTGTGATACGCCCATCTCATATGTCGTGTACCTTAAGCGGCACACAATCGACTTACCCAGAGCAGGACACTGCCATATGACACGCCCGTATCACAGGTCGTGTGCCCTGACACGCCATCAGACACGCTCGTATCTGCGGTCGTATACCTCAGGCAGCACACACCCAAATCCACCCAAACAGGACACGGCCATGTGACACGCCCGTATCACAGGCCGTGTGCCCAGAGACACACCCGTGTCCTGCCCGTGTCATAAGGCCTCAATGTCTTGGCCAATTCCTGAGAAAAATACGGCCATGTGACACGCCCATGTCACATGTGACACGCCCGTGTCACAGGCCGTGTTCCCCACTTGAGTATCGTCGCGTGTATTTACTCGAGTGGAGATCGGCGAACCAGAGGAGGACATACCCTCGGACACGCCCGTGTCGCAGGGCGAGTTCCCTCTCGAGAACTCATCGAGTGCATTTCGTCGAGCACTCGATAGGCTGCTCAGCCATACAGAGCAGGACACGGCTTGGGACATGCTCGTGTTCCAGGCTGTGTTGCCATACCTAAACCCAAACTTGGGATTTGGGGTGTTACAATCCACCCCTCCTTACAATAAATTTTGTCCAGAAATTTGCGCACAGTAAGGAAATAAAAAACAAGATGTTATAACTACAAAATGTCTGTTACAATAAGAGGTACACTGTACAACAGTTTACACAAACAGCTTGAGAAATTCAGCTCGCATGGTCTGCTCTCGCTCCCATGTTAGCTCCTCACCACTACAGTTGTCCCACCGGACTTTGACCATCCCGATTATCTTGTTCCGCAACTTTTTATTGGCTCGATCCTCGATCTGAATGGGCCTAACCTTTGTTGTTAAACCATACTCAACTGGCACACGATCGTTCTCGATCACTTGAGCTGGATCTTTGACGGCTTTCTTAAGCACAGATATGTGAAATACATCATGCAATCCACTCAATTCTGCCGAAAGAGCTAGCTGATAGGCAGTTTCCCCAACTCGCTCCACCACTTCAAACGGACCAAGATTTCTCGTGCTCAACCTTTTCAGACGCTGAACCCTGGACATGCCTTTGAAAGGTTTGATCTTCAAATTACCCAATCGCCCACTGCAAACTCCATGTTTCGATGCTTGGCGTTGTAGTACTTTGCTTGTCGATCCTAGGCTATCAGTAGCCTCTCTCGAATAGCGCGTATCATCGAATTAGCTTCATCGACTTCTCTACACTTATATAGTTTGGATTCACCTGCTTCTGCCCAAGCTAACGGTGTACGACATTTACGACCATATAAAGCTTCAAATGGTGTCATACCGATGCTCACTGGATAGCTATTATTATATGCAAACTCCACCATATAGAGATGATCTTCCCATCTTTTACGAAAATCCAGGGCGCACATTTGAAGCATATCCTCTATTGTTCTGTTGGTCCTCTCAGTCTGGCCATCTGTTTGGGGATGAAAGTCCGTACTGAACGTCAACTTTGTTCCCAACATTTGATGGATTAGCCTCCAATCATTTGATGTGAATCGCCCATCACGATCACTCATGATGCTACGAGGAACACCGTGCAACCGTATGATCTGCTCTACATAGAGTTTTGCCAAACTTTCCACTGAATAATCCCGTTTGTTTGGAAGGAAGTGAGCCGCTTTCGTCAACCGGTCTACAATCACCCATATTGAATCATTCCCGCGTTGAGTTCGCGGCAACCCGTGCATGAAATCCATTGAAATATCATCAAACTTCCATTCCGGAATCGGTAACGACTTCAAGAAACCTCCAGGCTTTTGGCATTCCGCTTTCACCAAAGCACAAGTTTGAAATTTGGCCATGTAATGAGCTATGTCCTTCTTTAGTCCTGTACACCAGAACAACTTTTTCATATCCCTGAAAATCTTTGTGCTCCCTGGGTGAATTGAGTATTTTGTAAAGTGCGCTTCATACATCAATTCTTCTCTCAACTTACCCCTACTCGGGATGCACAACCGACCCTCTTTTCACAAAAGGCCGTCGTCCCAGGAGAATTGGCCATCAAGCACAGCCTTTGCATAGCTTTGGAGACTTTCATCCAGCTCCGTTGCTCGTCGAATCCTGTCCGCAAGGTCATATTGTACCTTCGTCCAGTTTAAGCATGCATCGGCTGTGAAATTCTTGTCAACACAAGAAATCTCTAACGCTTCCAACTCCTTGATCATACGTTCATCATGCATCTGCAACCAATTTGCCCTTGACGGAGTCCTACGACTCAAGGCATCACCAACCACATTTCCCTTCCCGGGAGTATAATGAATATCAAAGGTGTAGTCCCCAAGGAACTCCATCCACCTTCGTTGGCGCATATTCAGATCCTTCTGATCCAACAAGTACTTTAGGCTCTTATGGTCCGTAAAGATATCCACTTTTATGCCATATAAAAAATGACGCCATAACTTCAGTGCAAAGATCAGCGCCGCCAACTCTAAGTCATGGACGGGATACTTTCGCTCATGCACTTTTAACTGGCGTGAACCATAAGCAATTACTTTTCCAAACTACAGAAGAACGCAGCCTAATCCGCTCCCTGAAGCATCACTATAGATCTCATAGCCGTCTGTACCACATGGTGATGTAAACACAGGTGCCGTGGTCAAACGACTCTTTAGCTCTTCAAAAGCTCGCGCGCACTCTAGCGTCCAAACGAACTTCTGATCCTTCCTCCTCAGTATGGTCAGAGGCAAAGCAATCCACGAGAAGTTTTGTACAAAACACCTATAGTAGCCTTCCAGTCCAAGGAAACTCCTGACTTAGGCCATCGAAGACAACACCGACCACTCATGTATGACGCTTATCTTTGACGGATCCACTGCTATGCCCTCTACACTTACCACATGGCCAAGAAAAGCCACCGACGACAGCCAAAACTAACACTTTGAGAACTTAGCATAGAGCTTATTCCTTCGCAAGGTATGTAACACCGACCGCAAGTGGTTTACATTATCATATTCTGATTGAGAGTACACCAAAATATCATCAATGAATACAATCATGAACAAGTTCAAGTACTCTCGGAACATTCGGTGCATTAGGTCCATGAACATCGATGGCGCATTACACGGCCCAAACGACATTACCGTGAACTCATAATGACCGTAGCTTGTTCCAAATGCGGTCTTGAGAATGTCACCTTCCCGAATAATCAACTGGTAATATCCATATTTCAAATCCAATTTGGAATAGACAGTTTATCCCACTAGCTGATCGAACAATTCATCTATCCGTGGAATCAGATACTTGTTCTTCTCTGTCAGCTTATTCAATTCACGGTAGTCAATACATAACCGCAAACCACCGTCCTTCTTGTTCATAAACAGAACAGGTGCGCTCCAAGGTGACATACTTGGGCGTATAAATCCCTACTCCAACAACTGTTGCAATTGGACTTTCAATTCAGCCATTTCCTTTGGCGCGATGCGATATTGCGAGTCGGCCACAGGTTTCGCACCTGGCGCCAACTCAATCGTGAAGTCGATCTCCCGCTGGGGTGGGTGCCCAGGAAGATCCTTAGGAAACACATCCGCAAACTCCGATACAATCAGAACATCACTCACATTGGCCTTTGACTCAACAGCCTGAATCAGCGTGAAGAATAACTCTGCGCCTTTCCGAACACCATTGACGACTTGGAGTGCAGACATCAATGTCCCGCTCACTCCTCGCATACCAGCGAACTTAGTCTCAAGCTCCGTATTTTGGCCTAGTGTGATCACTTTTGACTTGCAATCAATAAAGACATGCTGCTCCGCGAGCCAGTCCATGCCAAAGATCACATCAAATTACGATATCGACAGTACAGATGCAGTCAAACAGAAATCCCGACTTCCAATTTGAAACGCCACATCGCAAGCCCTATCCGCGAGCATCAAACAACCATTCGGTAGTAGCAGCTTTACGCTCTCTGTCTTCACGTGACTAGGTAATCTAATTCGAGCTACAAAGTCCTTAGACATAAATGAATGCGAAACACCGTATCAAATAGTGCTCTTGCCAGCGTGTTCCGAATCATAACAAAGCCTGTGACAATCACATCACAAGCCACATACAAAACATGCAAGAAGAAAAGCAATCAATAAATTAACCCGGACCTATGACGACGTCATTTTGCTTTATGGCCTCCTGCTGGCCAAGTTTATAGACTCGGGGCTGCGCCTAGGATGCAGAGAACTCCACCACTGCCATTCCCTTCTCAGCATAAGAAGCTCCCGTCTTCTTGTGACCCTTTGGTAGAGCAACCCGACAGTCACGGGCTATATGCCTCACACTTCCACATGTAAAGCAAGTACAAGTCTTTGGCCTCGAAGTGGCCCCCGACAGAACTGTTGAAGGAGCTTTCCCAGAAGGCATGGACCTCTTGCCCCATTTCTTTTGATAGTACGATTTCCCAGGTCGGGGCGCTTTGAACTCTGGCTTTGTCAAAGTCAAGGCCCATTTCTCTTGCACCCGATTCATATCTTTTTCCAGCGCACATGCAGTATCGACCAATGCCTGAAACCCTTGGTTCCCGGAACTTGAGAGCAGAAATCGCAATTCATCCCGCAATCCTTCATAGAACCTATTGGTTTTCCGCTGCTTATCAGCAAAGATAGAACCCGCATAACGTCCCAGCCTTGTGAACTCATGTAGGTAAGTCTCAACACTACTTTCTCCTTGCGTTAGCCGTTGAAACTCATTTTCCATGGCAATGCGTTATGCCGCTGGTAGGTGCTTTGCCAGGAAAAGTTGCGAGAACTCCTCGATCGAGACTTGTGCTAACTGCCTGCCCGCTAAGTGGTGTAACTCAATCTCGTCCCACTATAGCCGAGCCTCTCCTTCCAATAAGAAGGTGACCAAGGTGACCTTCTGATCTTCCTCCGTCCCGATCGCCTTCAATATACGCTTGACGTGTGACAACCAATACTCCGCCTGTGTAGGGGATCCCACACCCGTAAACGTAGGGGGATTGAAGCTCATGAACTGCTTCAACTGCCATTCAGCTGCTCGAGGATCCACAGCCGCAACATGTTCTGGCCGTCCACCAACCTATTCTAACACCACTGCAGGCTGCGCTTTCCCACCAGGCTGTGCTTGAAACATTACAAACAGCGCCTCAGCAAATATGCGGACGGTTTCTGCAGAAGGGGGAGGTGTCGACACCTCTGCTGGTGTCGTACAGTCATCAGAACTCTGGTGCTCAGACTGCCCAGCACCACTACGAGTCAACTATAGGTGAACAAGACACACATTAGCGACCTCACACAAGCAATAACAAACAATTTAGGAACGCGCAGGTTCCTCAAACAAGTGTATTTGCATTCCTTAAGTGGGCATTCAAGAGTTCATTATTGCTAACGCGGTTTGCACTGACAAGTGCTCAGAGTTCATTAGTATTAACGCGGTTTGCACTGACACATGCTCGCCACCCCACAAAAGAATTCGACCATGAATTTGAAAGGGAAAGACCGAGACAGGCTGATACCAAAATGTAACGTCTCCATCCGTTCATATTTCATATAATAGAAGGTCCGGCCGGGGTCCAACACTATATGCCACAAAACAGGCGGGGAAGTTACAGGTTAATACGAAATCATAATGTCACCCTAACTTAGAGCATGCTAGCAGAAGATTTTAATAATAAACTTGAACTCCAACCATGAATGTCCACACGATACATAAACAACCACAGTTATATATCAACTCTCGAAGGAATGTCTACAAATACAACATCGTTTGGCATCATGGCCTTATAGTTACTCTTTCAAAGTGTGGATTCCAAACTGCGGCGCGCAGGCCGGCCACACATGAATAAAACATAACATTCTTTACTTATCCTTTAAGGGCTAGCAGCAGCAGCAACAGCAACAGCAGCATGGACTTCAGCCCTTATGTGTCCCACTTGGCTCTCCAGCATATGTACAAGGACAACCCACCAAACGTTGGCAAACAAGGCAACGATTAGCATTCAGCTGACCAATTATAATGAACCTACCCCTTTCCCGGGGCAATGGTATTCCTTCCCTGCAGGCACAACATTGCATAGACAGATATATATATCAAACATTGTGCTCTCACGCACAAAGAATCCATCACAACCGTCTGTCATGCAGCCCGACGATCTGTGCACTCTGGGCACATTCTTGGTTTACCAGCGAATTAGGGTCCCACCACCGTTCCAGGTCCAACAGCCGACGGTAAAATTGAGCATTTAGTCTTTCCGGCACACAGACCTAAGAATCTCATTATGCAGTCCAACTGACCGCACTTTCAGGTCTTCAAGTCGGACGGACATAACTCAGGTACGGATCAGCCACCCCCATTGATCAAGTCGCCTTGCCATCACCGAATACCAACGTACTCAAGGCCAAAAATAAGGTGCGGGTCGGTTTCACATTTCATGTTCGGCACGAGGCCTTTTCAAGAGCTCATCAAGCTCACAATAGACACATTGTCCAACAAGGACTGGCTTCACAATAGCCACAATATCCACCGTGGACTAGATTCACAAGAGCCATAATGTCCACCACGGGATGGATTTCACAATCCACAAGGGAGTCCATGCTAGCGTCCTTTACGATCGCTTAGCGGGTTCCGCAGAACTCACTTTCTGCACCCAACTCCGCCCAAACCTTGCAGTATTCTGCAGTTCCAGAAAACTGGTCTTGCCATAGCACACAACACAAGCATCACAAGGGTATTTTCCTGGACTACCACTTCAGTACTTCTTGCTACTGCCCATCACCGGTACAACCCATCGACTCCATAAATAATACGTTTAACCACGAAGTCTTCTCCGGTGTGCAAATGAAACATCACCAATCCAGACCAACCTGTCCAGATGGGCTTCACACAGCATACCTATTCCGTACTACATAGTTTCGGATCTATATACAAGATTATTGGGGATTCTAAGAATCAAACCAAGGAAATCCCTTCGCAATCCACCCTCTGGTGGGGGAAATCCATTTAAATGCCAAAAAGGAAGGACTTCACATGTCCAAGAAAGAATATCATTACCATTGACGACCTCTTTGGAGCCATGAAATTCTAACTAGTTGGAAAGCACTGCAATGGCTTTGCCTCCACAACTCTGACCTCAGATCTCGCTTCGGAACTCAGTAGCTCCACCGGTGGCCAGCTCGTCTCTCCTCCTCCTCCTTGCTCTCCCTTCTCTCTAGCTGTTGTAGAAAGAGAATGGCCCAAACAAAAATGAGAATTCTCTTCTCAATTCCAGCCTTAAAGAAGCAGGGAGAAGCCTGGGCCATCAGATCCCAGGTGAAGGAAATGGACGGCCACAAATTTTCCATAAAGTTCTATTTTTAGGATGACATGGCTTGTGACACACCCGTGTCACAGGCTGTGTACCTTAAGCGGCACACAACTTCTTACCCATAGCAGGACACTGCCATGTTACACACCCATGTCACAGGCTGTGTGCCCTGACACGCCTTCAGACACGCCCGTATCTGCGGCCGTGTACCTCAGGCAACACATACTCGAATCCACCCGAATAGGACACAGCCATGTGACATGCCCGTGTCACAGGCCGTGTTCCTAGAGACACACCCGTGTCCTGCCCGTGTCATAAGGCCTCAATGCCTTGGCCAATTCCAGAGAAAGACACGGCCATGTGACACGCCTGTGTCACATGTGTCATGCCTGTGTCACAGGCCGTGTTCTCCACTCGAGTATCGTCGAGCGCATTTACTCGAGTGGAGATCGACGAACCAGAGGAGGACACACCCTCAGACAAGACCGTGTCGCAGGGCATGTTCCCTTTCAAGAAATCATCCAGTGTATTTCATCGAGCACTCGACATGCTGCTCAGCCATACAGAACAGGACACGGCCTGGGACACTCCCGTATCCCAGGCCGTGTTGCCCTACTTAAACCCAAACTTGGGATTTGGGGTGTTACACACCGTCGCATATTTAGATCCTTCTGATCCAGAAAATACTTAAGGATCTTATGGTCTGTGAAGATGTCCAGTTTCACGCTATATAAGTAATGA